>JAJLRJ010000007.1:6262057-6757057 GCA_024195265.1 Dendrophyllia cribrosa | reverse complement strand
TCAAGCGATTACTATAAGCGAGAAGCGACTGTATTTTGTATGAGCAGTCACGTTGTGTGCACGTGCAAATATTGAACTTTGTCCTGGTACGTGATGAAATTCAACATGTTTTCGAGAAAACGTAATGTAATTAATTTATATGGTGCGCTAAAAAACGCCTGTTTAAAAAATATTAGTTGCAATTTACTAGGAAACAAGCAAAATTCATTTTGGATGCGCTAAGTTTCTGCTGGTCGACATTACAGGAAAAGGTGTTTGGTTCCAAATGTTAACCTCAACAATGTTCGTGTAAGTAATTCAATTAGCTTGTGGTTTTGAGTCGAAAACAATTTAATCTAATTAGTTCTGTTTCTATTTGCACGACTTTTTTGTGGAGAATAAAAACAGTTGTTTAAATAATATTAGTTCCAATTTACTAGGAGACTACTTATATTCATTTTTCATGCGTTTAGTTTCTGTGAAAGACTTTTCTGGTTGACATTACAGAAACAGGTGGTTCAAAGAATTTTCGTGTCACTAATTTAATTAGCTTGTGGTTTGGAGTTGAAAACAATTTAATTTAATTAGTTTGCGTCTTCCAGGCCAAAGGAACCTTTTCCACGTGTCTTTTGTGAATAATAAAAGAAACCTTTAAATAAAGACTAGATACAAATTTCCAGGAAATAATAAGCCTTCAATTTGGATGCATCAAATTTATGTGCAGGACTTTTCTGGTTGACATTTAATTTAATACACTCATTACTGAAACAAGTTGCTCATTTCACTGGGGCCGTAGTTTCGTCAAAAAATAACTCCGGAAATCCCGTGAAAAAACGCTAGCCGAGAAACGAGAAACGGGACCCAGTTGGTTATCTCGGTATTTTTTTTGGTAGTGGGCGGGCCGGAGGATTTGAAAAACGTATATCTGCAAGCGGTTATTTGTGCGAGTTAACTTCCGCTGTTTTGTTACTTTCACCATTTCATATCATTTAGGTAATTTTCAAAATAGCTCATGCACGCAATGCGTGCCTATGTTTAGAATTCGTTGGTAATTTTTTTCTCTGTTGACAGAATTTTTTGAAAATCGCGTAAAACGCACTTTGGATAGAACGAAGTCAACATGCAAAAAATGAAAAAAATTTACCGAGCGGAAGCGGAAGTGTGGACTTCGAAAGTTTCAAATTTCTGAAAATTTTGACACGACAAGATCGGCAATTACGCATGCGTGGCAGTTGTCACGCCACTCCTTCACGCGGATTTTGTGGTCGATTTGCGGATGTTATTCTTGTTTATTCATTTAAAGACAAATCTCTTTCGCGCTGTGCAGCTTTTTGTGAGATAGAAACTGTTATCTTTTGGATGAATCGTGTCTAGTAATGGCTGGTATATCACTTACCTTAGAAATGATTAACAATTCTAGCTAAAATCGCTGGATGCTTTGTTCCTCGTGGTGTGGATGGAATCGCTGCTGTCGGCGCTCTGCTCAAAATTGCGAGCCTCTCTAGAGACGCTGTAAGTCCTGGTAGGACAGGCCACTTTCTGCAACTTTTTGTAGGAGGCTTTGCTTTACCAGCCCATTATTATTCTGAGAAAAGATGTTATCCCTGAAATTGCACACGCTGGAAGCGTTCGTCTAAAAATACCATGTCTTCGAAAGCGAAGGAGGCGGGATTTACATTGCCGTTGTTTACAACGACGGGGATTGAAATAATAATAAATACGCGATGGAGAGCAAAGACATCTTCCAAAGCATCATGTGCTAAAAAGCTCTTCATTAAGAACAGATTTTAAAACCGATGGAAGATTGCTTCTACAGGGCTTTCCTCCCGGATTGCGCGATTCGGCTGTTTTGACAAGGTGAAGACTGTCGGCGAATAGAATTTTTCATGGATGAAAGTGTTTCTTTGAACTCATAGGAGCCTCTGCGGAGGAGAGAGCCTAAGACAGCGTAGCAATGTGGGAGTGTCAAAACAAAAGAATTGTGGCCGATCAAAACACTGTGGCAATTTGCGATAGCATTACTGGAGAGAAAAGTGGTGAAATCGCTCAGATGAACAGTATGCACTGGAACGTTTTCTTTGAGCAAAGTTTTCTGGCCATTTATCGATTCCACTGACAGTTTGTTAAATCGAGAAGCGTAGTAGCTGATATTGCATTTTGGGAAAATGCACATAGTAATTGTAAGTGTTTACCTGTTTAGTTATAGCTGCTATTTTATCTAAAGAAGTTGTCTCCGTGTCAAAAACTACAAATTGATAATCACTGTAGCCGTGTTGTTGTGTCTTTTCTTGAACGCCAGATCGAAGATTTCCTAATTTTCTCCTTTAAGTATTTCTGATTTGCTGCTTCATTAAAAGCCATACAACGTCTGCTTCCTTTTTGCTTTTTATTTCCTCTGGTGGTTCGTAGCTGGATAACCCTTTTTGTGCATTTTCTTATCTAATTGATGACGCGAATCGACCACAAATGTCATGCAGTGGGTGGGAACTTCGTCGCGCACACGCTCTGTTGCTGTTTGTTCTTATTAGAAGATGAACTGTCTTTCCCAACACATTCTGCATTACTCTTTTAATAGAGTTTAGATTAAGAAAATACACTGCCCCTAAAAACAGCCCAAAATAAACTCTCGTATTCAGAGGAAAATTGCGTCGATGCGGGGCCGAGTTGTCGATCGCGAAACCATTCTTCACTGCATTCTTGTCAGGGAACTTTAACCGCCCTGTTTTCTTTTTCTCGGTAAATCACATTGCCACCAAAGAAAGAAGAATGTAAACCTAGCTTGCATACACGCGAAAAACACAGTCAACCAGGCCGGCGCAAAAATAAAATTGCGAAAGGAGTGTTGCGGCCATGTTTGTTTATCTTTTTTCTTGCATGACTCGGGTAAATTAGAACCCAATCTGCGCGCGCCAAAAAAAACTATATCGAGAGAACACGAGAAAAGCTTGTAAATCACGAGCCGCTGGCGAGTGATTTACAAGCTTTTCGAGTGTTCTCCCAACATCCCAAGTGGGTTTATAACGCCGGTAAACTCATAGAAAATGTGTTCTATTGCTTTTATGAAATAACTATGGAAAGCGTTTGGAAAGAGAGAACTTTGTTGTAGTTTTGTGCCGATCAAGTAGCTTATTCTCATTACATTCATCGGATGACGCGGGAAAACCAATCAAAGCGGCTGAAAGAATAAATGAACTTTACACGATGCCACTGGCAAAGCTGCACTGACAAATTCACGGGATCAACGAAAGTGATGAAAAGTTTTAGCGCTTTGAAATTCGTCAGTTGAAATTTATCAGCTGAAAGAAGAAAATATATTCAATGATTCAAAAGTTCTTTCAATTGGAAATCCAGAAAATTGTGTCCGGAATCTGCCGCCGCAAACCTGAATGTACAAGGAAAGTTTGGAAGCCTACAATTTTTATGGCGTATGTTGACCTTTGTTGGATTCAAAGATTGTTTTCTTGTCAAGAATTTTTCAATTGGAATAAAGGTTAGTTCCAGAAACTCAGCTTCTGAAACTGTTTTCGACTTTATTTATTACTTTGAAGTGTACAGTGAAGCCCGTACTTCTCTACATTTTAAGTGCTGAATGAAAACTAAGCTCATTGTTTTTAAGCCTACAGTTCTGAGAGTTAGATTGGTTTGATGGAACAAACTGAATTGTTTGATCATTTCATGGAAATAATTTGTTCAACCATAAACCTATAATGTTTGTTAGCTTCATTTTCTTTTTGCTAATTGATCATCCTTGCTTGGACACATAATCAGAATTTAAACTGCATCCGGTACAAAAGTATTCCATAAAAAAATCTCAAAAACAAAACACGATAAAGCGTATAAGCTTAAGCTTAAGGTGGCTGAACACAGTTTCACTGTACCTATGCGTCATTCATTGTCATTTTAAAACCACTAACGTCTGAGCGCCCAAAATTGGCGAAGCATACGATTAAGCAACAAGCTATATATTTTGATATTTTTGTTGAGCTTTTAGGGTGTTGCCATGGCAACACGGTGGATTGAAAATCAGCCTGCAATATTTGGTTTCTTTTATTTTCAGAAAATCTAGTCATTAGATTTTGTCCATCATTTGTCTCCAGTAAACTCGTAAAAATATTCGCATGTTAACACTGGTCTCATGTAATTTTGACAGAGGGATCTTCCGTAATTTGTGGTTTAATATGTTTGCGTTTTGTAAAAATCTCCTCTGTTAGATTTCAAATTTTTGATGGCAGGTGAGTTCGGCATATTCGGAACTATTATTGTGCCAAATTTCGTGAAATTATAATGAGTAGTTTCGTAGAAATCGGCACGTTTCCGAGAAAAGTCGCTAAAACATCCAGTCACAATTTTTTGGTCAACTGCGCATGCGTTGCATTTGACTGGGTTCTCGATCCAAAGACAAAAACGACCAAAAAGGCAGTGTATTTCTTCAATGGTTCTATATATTATCTATTGATTCAACAAACATTTTTACGAACAAAAAATTGTTTGATTTTAAGACGAAAAACAACACTTTCGCGATCCATGCTGAGCAAAATAAAATGATCGCGGAACAGGCGCCACGTTTGTTTTTCTCAAAACTCTGCGCGCGCTGACTCACGTAAGCAGCTGAAATTGAAGAGCGCGCGCAAACTGTGTTCAGCCACCTTAAATGGATCGAATCGGTGTAAAATAATTATCCTAAACAACAAAGCTATAAGCTTAAGCCTTGCTTTTTAATTCCACTGTGCAAATCCGTCTTATTTAGAAGTTATCTTAGGATCTGTAGGAACATTTATAAACTTCAGTTCAGTGAATTTCAATCGAAAATTTCCCGGCTCAGTTTGAAAGCAATTGTTTGCTCTTTGGGTTTCAAATTTTTTGAGCTTTTCACTAAACCTTCAGCTCAGTGAACTTCACAAAGTACATATCGAGGTTGTTTTTATTGTCATTGATCGCTGAAAATATATTCCTGTTGTTGATATCAGTTTTAAAATAAGCTTAGTGTTCTTTTGTCGATATTAAAAGCTATTTTTTGCTTGCGTACGTGGGAAATTTTTTATTTTTATTTTGTAGGTTTGAGCAGCAACTTATTGTTTACAAGAAACAAATCCTCTGTTCTCATCTTCTCAACAGACCACAATATGCAATAAGAAACTAAACCGGCTCGAGTTGGGAAATTCTTTTTCCTCACGCTTGTGTTGATGCCGTAACGGAAAATTGAACTTCGTTTACTTTACAGTTTCTCTTGCGCGATTTTCTATGAGTTTACCGGCACAATAGTCAATAGGTCTTTGACCAATCAGAACGCGCGTAGTATCTCAGTTATTTTATAAAAGACAATAAACAATACTCGCACCATAACAAGAAAGTTTCCACAACAACAAGAAATATTCATTGTGAATTTTCATTCTTTCTTTAATTTTTCAGTTCCCTCTAAAGGTAGAAGTACAAAGTCAGCTGACATGGTTAAATTAGAACCTATGATGAAACTGGTTCTACACTGTATTGACAGGGTTCGCCGCTTCAGGCTTGGAAAAGAGGTTTGTTAAAAACTATAACTATGATTAGAACTCTACTGAGCTTTTTTAATGTATGTCTTAAACGCATTCGCTTCTTTTTGATGCCCAAGTTAAAAACAGGACGTCGGCAAACAAAAAGCTTCACAGAAGTGACTGCTGAATACTTTTCCGACATTTGAAGGTTACAGAATTCATCCTAGATTCAAAAGTTAGAATCACATTGTACAGCATAATAAACAGCGCAACAGGAACGTATTGCTAATAAAAAAGCTTTCATTTGAATGGTCACACTTTAGGATTTCATCCAAATATTCAAAAGTTGGAACCTCATTGTGTAGCGTAATCGAACAGCACCACAGAAACGTACTGCTGAGCAGCTTTCAATTGAATGGTCACACTTTATAATTTCATCTACAAACTCAAAAGTTAGAACCACCTTGTACAGCATAATAAACAGCACCACAGAAAAATACTGCTGAGTAGCTTTCATTTGAATGGTCACACTTTAGGATTTCATCTACAGACTCAAAAGTTAGAACTACCTTGTACCGCATAATAAACAGCACCAAAAGAAATTACTTCTTACAATACTTTTAAAACCGATAAAAAACGTCAATTATAATAATGTAAAAAGCCTCATTTTTTTAGACTGAAGGCGTGGACTATATTTGTGTTTTGATTCCTTTTTCTTGGAGAAGAATAAGTGATTATTAATCGCCTGGTATTTGTGAGACTAACCAATGCTCTGTTGACTTGTAGGCAAAGGCTAAAGCCGAGAAAAACCGACGAGAACTTGAGGAAAATTTGCTAAAACAATCGCACGCTCAAAGACAAGAGGTAACCCCTTATCGTGGGAATTTGTCTCCCTATCCATCTGGAACATAACTGTATCTATGATTGTATTCAAGCACTCATTTTTTATAGCTACTTGACTCATTTCCTGTTTGAATTTAAAGGCTGCACAACAGCGTCGCGAGGACAAGATTCGGGCTGAAAAGGATCGTATAATGCAGGAGGATGATCCTGAAAGACAACGCCGTCTTGAGGTTTGTGTGCATGATAGTTTTTTCCCAAGTGGAAGACATTATTTTCGTGGTAAAAAGTATATCTACTGGCACTTGTTTCGCTATATTGACTCCATATAGCAGTTTTCAATTGAGTGTCGAAAATAATTAGAGCAGTTTTCAATTGAGTGTCGACTGAAGTAATTACACAATTGCTTTGGTTTTGCATTGCTACGCTTTGTGATTAACTAAAAAAATCTCGCGCCACCTTCTCGACCAATCAGAAGTAAAACCAAAACCAATCGTGACTTGCTCGCACACGTTTTCCCGCGTTTGGCGCCGCCGACATGTAATTGCTTCGAACTCTGATTGGCTCATTGGATTGTTTACGACTGCTGTGATTGGTCAAAGTAATAACTTTAGTTTTGGTTTGAAAACTGCTCTGTGCAATTGCTTTGGTTTTGTATTGTAACACTTTGTGATTGGCTAAAAAATCCGGCGCCACTTTCTCGACCAATCAGAAGTGAAACCAAAACCAATCATGACTTACCTGCACGCGTTTTACCGCGCTTGGCGCCGGCTACATGTATTTGTTCCGAGCTCTGATTGATTCACTGGATTGTCTGCGTCTGTTGTGATTGGCCAGAGCAATTACTTTGGCACTTGAAAGTTTTGAAATATAGCATTTGACTGAGGTTTGATTTAATCTGGATTTTGGTCCGTTCACATGCAAGCAATTAGAAAAGAACGAGGGTAAACGAGCGCTTTTCAATTATTAAATTATCAAAAGTAATTCGCTTTATGATTGGTAAAAAAAATTCCCGCCACTTTATAGACCAATCAAAAGTAAAACCGTATTTTATATGCACTAGATGTATTTTATATACAGCTATTTCAATTAACGTTCTCGGATAAAAGCTCAAAGCTACAAGCCAAGGAAGTTGGGAGCGGCGCAAAAGACCTCGTCGCTCATTCGCGCCGTTTCTTTTCGCTCCCAACAATCTCCATGCCTGGAACAGGCGCTCGGTTTACTCGTTCGGTCTTTACTTGTAGGCTTTGAGCTTTCACCCGACAACGTTGTTAATTGAAATAGCTGTATACCTAATTCAATAAAGGTTGATTTAGGCATTGGGCAATAGCCCCTATCGTAGATGAGTACGCCACGCCAACATATCAGCGGTTTCTCGCTTTTTTGACCCTATAGTCTCGTTTTGATGTTAACGCTCATCGTCGTCAGAGGTTCTCGTAAACATCAAAACGAGACTATAGGGTCAAGAAAACGAGAAACCGTTGGTATGTTGGCGTGGCGTACTTATCTACGATAAGGGCTATTGCGCATTGGGAAGGTATTGTTTTGTGGTCACTCAAGCTAAGCATTGCACTGTGTTCCGTTTGCCCAAATGCCCAATTAACAATGGCCAATTGCCAAAGCAATCTTTATTGAATTAGGTATACAGTATGTTAGACCGGTGTCTCAGAATATTATTAGGGAGCTTACGCAAACATAGTCTCCTACGCAGCCGTTATTAGGGCTCGTCACGCAACGATTTTTTGAATTGCTAGCTTTTGATATTCATTTAAGTCAGGAATTTTGAACTTCGAAGCAGTCAAATGGAAAGCTTCGTCGAGCGACGCTATCTTGTTTGCGCTGCTGGCACAAAAGTAGTCAACGATAAAACACGAGCTGTGATTGGACAAGTGGTTTTGGCGCGAATGGCTCCCGGTTATGGGAGCGAAGCTGTGATTGGCTAAACCGTGCAAAGGAATGTGGTTCAGATTGAAGCAGCCGTTAGTGGGGAGAAGCGTTGCGTGACGAGCCCTGATAACGGCTGCGTAGGAGACTAACGCAAACACGACGGCGACAGCAAAGGAACGGCACAAAACAATGGGTTTAATGAGCGAAAACAATGCTTATGCACGTGCTGCACGTGCGTTTTACATGTTGGTACATTTCTTTACCTTCCCTGCAAAACAATGACGTCAAATGATCAAATTATAGGTTTCGTGGAGAACACACGACGGTTAATTTTTCTTTCTCTATTTGAACTTAAAGGCTGACCCTACAAATTTAGCCCCTGGACAATCCAGTCATATTAGACAAATTAAACAAATTGGAACAATTGAAAAGTAGTTTAAAATAGCGCAAATCCTTTTTTCAACTGACGTTTTCCTTGGTGTTGACGTTATCGTTGCGTAAGCTCCCTATTAAAAGGTTTAACCCTGGTTCACACTAGCGACATAATAACGACATAACGGCGAGGTCACGCAAATTCAAAACACGATGTATATCGATATTTCAAACAACACAACATAACGACATGATAGCAACATAATGACAAAAACACGGCGACATAAGGAAAACCTGATCTTTTCTTTATGTCATTATGTCCATGTTCCTATGTCGTTATGTTGCTAGTGTGAACCAGGCTTTACTCCCTCAGCTAAAACGCTTAATACAGGTTATACAGGTTTTCTTTATACAGGTTAATACAGGTTTGACTGTACTTTGTTTTGTTTTCAACAGGACAGAGAACACAAGAAAGAAATGAAGAAAAGAAACCCATTCAAAGTGAAGCAAGTCAAAGCCCGTGGCTGAGGAATAGAGACTGAAATTCTCTTAGACTGCTAGCTGTCTCCTTGGCAAATCGAGCGGGCGAGCTAATCACAAAACAAGAGGGACTGCTAGAAGTCTAAAATTTTCCTGACTATACCAGCATTCATGTTTATTTACCTAATGAAAATAAATCTTTTCTGCGAAGAGGCTACGTCTTCGCTTACAGATATATATTTATCCTTTCAAGTCAGAAGTAGAAATTTGTAAAGTTTTTTAAAATTAACTTTTCACTTGAAAAGGGTGAAAAGGGAACAAGACCGTCGGCAAGAACTTTTCAGTTCACACTTTATGCTTTCATTCGCAGGCTCGAAAGTCTGGTATTTCTTCTTGGACGGTGTTGCGAAAACTGTTGTTGGCAAGTTAGTTTATTGTGGTGTGGGTATTGTTTGGTGTCTTTTGAATCGTTTATTTTCATCATTGCGGGATAATCGCAACATCCGCAACGCCAAGAAACAGTCCGAAAGTTAGTACATCATAATAAACTGCACCTTGCTGCACCACAGAAAAGTACTGCTTAGTAATATTATAACCGTGCATTTCGTGACTCAAGATTACTCAGAGCTTTCTCTGAAGTGAATTTTCAATTGAGTGTCGAATGTAATTTGGCGATTGTTCTGTCTTTTGATTGCTACGCTTCGTGATTGGCTAAAAACTCTCGTGTCACTTTCTCAACCAATCACAAGTAAAACCAAACTTAACTGTGAGCTGTTCGCGCGCTCTCTCATGCGCTTGGTTCATTGGATTTTTCGCGTCTGTTGTGATTGGCCAGTGTGATTACTTTGGATTTGGTTTTACGACACTCGAGCAAAAACTGCTCTATTTTGTCTGCCTTGTATACCTTTGTAGCGATTGCTTGGGAATTAATTTACTCCAAGAAATTTTGTACATTTGCGAATCAACCCGGTATGAATGCATGACGTCCCTTATTTTGTAGATTTTTAAAATCTTTTATTACGAGCACATCGCATCATTTCTTGTAGAATTCACTCGCATTGTTAATTAAACTAAATCAATGTACAGCTCTTATTTTGATGTTATGTAATATTAATACTTGTGGTAAACAACCATTAGGAAAATGCGTCGCACAAAAGGTGGTATGTAAAAACGTTCAGCGAGGTCGAAGTAGATACCAGTTCCCGCCCGGTTTGCCCTTGAAAAGAACAAAAGTATCTTGGGCGGAGGGGAGGTGCAAAAGTGCGGTTGCGTCGAAACAGAGGAAAGCTGAATTAAATCCGGCTACTACACAGGACACCCAACACAAGATTAGGATTGGGCGAACGCAATTATTCAACTGTAACATCATGTTACTCATGTTTCAGTTTTAGAATCCATTTTAATTGTTCAGGCCAGTCCAATTTTGACTTTCCGCACTTCTTCACGCTCAATTTTAACACCAGTTTGTATGTAAAAGAAGCAGCTATTGTTGATCTATATTTGTACCAGGATCTGAAATTTTACTTCCTCGGACCTTTGGAGTATCGGATATACTTGAGTGAAACTGAGCGAACGAGTGCGCTTGAATAAAAGATGAAATTAATTTTACACTGAAAAACGGTTCAGTGACCCATCGCGCTTCATTCCAGAAGGTCAAACTTGAGTTTGGTGGACGTCAATCAAAGGAAAGCCGTTAACATTGTTTTTTTAAATTCCGACTGGATTTCGAACAATTTTACCAAAAAGAAATAGTAAAAAGTTTAAAACAACCAAATTCTAATTCAGTTACAGTTTTAAAGACAAGATTTCATTCAACGTAATAAAAAATTGGCGGCTTTATGATTGTGATCCGCCATGTATCACTGAGTTGCAAATTATCACGTGCGATGAAATATAAAAGTTCTATGTTAGAATCCGAAATAATTTTGATGGCTTTTCTTCAATTTAGGTCCACTATAACTCGGCACCCTATAACTCAACTTTATCCGCCTCGTTTGAAGGCGGTGTATCGCGTGTTATTGGGAACCGCTGTAAAGGCCTTGGGTAAGACCTCGCTGTTGCTGAGTTGCCTTTTGTCGATTTTTCAAAGCGATGGAAAGCGGTCAAACCTTTTTTGTTCCTTTTGTTTTTGTTCTTTTGCGTGCAAATAAAACTAATATTCATGTGAATGATTTTGCATTTGGACCTTGCTTTGTAAAAGAATCTTAAGGCAACTCGGACATGGCCTTCAGTAAACTCTATCAAGACGAACACCCCTGTAAGGCGGGCAACTCTCTTATGCTGTGTTTGCATTAGGGTAAACATATCACAGAGATAAACTGGGGCAAGCTTACTAACACTTTTGTACATTATATTTGCTTTCATTTGCTTGGCCCTTCTAACACACAACTTTACCTTTTATACAAAACTTTACCTTTTATACATCCTCGGAGACCCAGCGGCAATTAGTTGGGGCGCGACGACTTATGCCGATTTTCGTCGCGCCCCAACTAATTGCCCCTCGGTCTCCGAGGATGCCTTTTATACAAAACGTGGTTGCTATGTTTACGCAATCAATACCATGATGCCTTGGAGTCTCATGATGATTGAATTATTGTGCAATGCATTATTTGAGTGAAGCGAAAGTTCGTGTGACTGTATTTTACCAAGCATTCACAAAAACGTTTCAAAAATTCGCAATACTCTTTGAAAATTCGAAACAGTGCATACAAAATTTTGTTTTATTTCGTAAGCGGTTTTAAAAATACAGGCCAGTAGGAACGAATTTGAAAGTGAGAGCGCACGATCGACTGTTGTCGGCCGAGACCCCTTTCAATATCTTCGACGGTTAAGTGGCAGTCTTCATTTTTTTAATTTTCACCCGAAAAGTTTGGGTGGGGGGGCACGGGCCTACCCGGCCCCCCTACTCCTACGGGCCTGACCTAGGGTACGTTCCTGAATAGCTTGAGAAGTGAGAAAACCACAAAATCATGCGACAGCAAGTTAGAGCTCTATTCGTTTCAGTCAATGTGTATAAATTATAGAACCAAGCGTGAAACGTGTTTTGAAGTGAACAACGACAACACTTTTTTTAGATAGGGTGAAAGAAACCAGAACTACACAACTAAACAATAAAAATGAAAACACGTTTAAACATGTTTCAATATTTGCTCTATTGTTTACATTTCGCACTTTGCACTGCTGTTTGTCCATTAGGATTTTACAAGTAAATCATGTAGATGTTGATGCAGTGCTCTTGTGAACACAGCATAACACAGACATCCACCTCTCTAGGGTGGACAGCTACAATTTGTCGCAAAGGTGTCCGACCTAGAAAGAGTTTACTGTATTCTGAATATCCTTCCCTGGTCCCTTCCAGTCCTTAGTAAAAGATCCAATCCACCTAATGTGCAATTCCAATTCAACTTGCGTATAAATTTACGATTACCGCGAGTGGACTGGGACCCAGTGTTAAGGATACTATATGTGGGCCTATCATGAAGTACTTACCCGTATCGTGAAGCCTTGCTTTTGATCCTGCAATGTTAACCCCCACCCCGGGACCAGGTGGGGAGTAGGGGATTTGAGATAAAAAAAATATCCCGAGGGTGTTGGGGATTGGGCACTTTTAGTATTTATCAGTCCCCTGGGTACGGGTAATGGCTGGGAATTTGTACTGAGCCTGTCTTTGTGAAGTCAGCGGTTTTTCATCCCACGAGGTAGTACTTCATGTATGGGCACACAAAGTTGAGAGCTTTGGAGATGTCAAAGGAAAGGTGAGTTGCTTTGGTTATTTAAATCTATGAATTTGCAATGGCAATCTAGGCCATCTGCTCTTTAACAGCGGAGCAATACACAAAACAAATATGCATTTACAACTTAAGGTGTAACTCTTCATGTTTCTTTGTACCTGCTTTTATTTTTGCGGTTTATTTCAATGGATAGTAATTATGACTCGCAGCAGTCAAGCTTATAAAATCCTAAAATGTTTAACACTGTGAGTGTAGCAGACCATGGACTGGAAAACGTTTTTTTGTAGTGTAATAAGAGTGGCATGCCTATGCGACTCCCACGCGCGTGTTTTATGTATGTTTGTATGTATGTATGCATGCATGCATGAATGCATGTATGTTATGATGTATGTCAGCTGTTTACGAGAATATCTTTTAGAGAACGTTCCCTTTTGTATGATATTAGGGGCGGTTCTTCGTATATTTCGTTTAGTAAACGTATTGGCTGCTGTTTTATAAGATGCCAGTGTTTCATGAGGATCTGTTTAAAGTTAGGCACCAATGGATGATATTTCGTTACCAAAGTCAGGATTTTCTTGTTGTCTTTTTGTTTTTGCTAGAGCGCTTTATTTCTGTCTTCAAAAATCACGTCTGAGAGGACCCTTTGAACAAAATTCTCTGGGTAACCTCTTTCAAGTAGATGTGTTTTGAAGTTATTTATGTTCTCTTGAAATAATGTTTTTGAAGAGTTAGTTCTGAGAAGTCTAAGAGCTTCTCCTTGATGAAGCCTTTTTTTGACTCCAGATGGGTGGCATGTAGAATAATGGGTGTACTGAAAAGTTTTAGTTGCTTTGAAATGGATGCGTACATTGAGCACTGATTCAGCTTTGAATCTCTTGCCTTTGTGAACGTTAGTGTCCAAAAAGCACATTTCTGTTTTGGATATCTCAGCCGTAAATTTTATGCTTGTATGATGTTTGTTTGCATGTTCAATTCAATGAACAGTAGTATTTATCCCTTGGATGTGTCAGCATTATTTAAAATTTAAAATCAATGTAATGATTCTCCAACTTCTGGTAGTAAAACTGTAGTAAAAAAGTTCGTTTTGAAAATGTTGTGCGTGGATTTGCGGTAATGCTTCACAGAAGAATCTGCTTGATCTTGGCTATGATATTCTTTCCACATTGCCATGACTCGATCAAGTCATGCACATGAACGGAAATCGAAAGCCGACCAGGGATAGTTACCGGAAAAAACAATCTCGTGTTTCATTTCCCATAATTTTTTTGCCCCTTGTTATTTCTCAATTGCACGCACGGGAAATCTCTAAACTTTTTGCTGTCAAGATGGTGCAGCAAATACTTTTTTCTTTTGAGTATAATTTCCCTCTCCCGGCCCGCTTTTCTGAATAGTTTCTTCAAAGTTTCTTCAGCAGCAAAAACAACTCCCCCAGGTGGTAGGAGCATTTGATGAGTTTGGTAGGCGGACAATGTCCCCTGGGTCAGGGGAATTTGTCAACATTTGACCAAGGTTGTTTTCAAATCCACTCCTGTTCCCGGTGTGGGAGAGTGGGGTTAACATTGACTCCTGCATAAACTTTTTTAAAGTTAAGGTAAGACAAGTTGCTCAGGTTTGATTAACAGAAACAACCCAAGGCTGATTGAAAAGGAAAGATGTTTTGCATGCCATTTATGACATGTGATCGCTCGATAATCCTTATGAATTTTTTAAGCTGAAATTTTCATTTAGTTATTAGTTTCTGAATTTTAGCACATTTTCCCTTTGGCTTTGCTTAACGCCAAAAACGCCAAAAATGCGTGAAATTAGTACAATTATTGTACTAATTTCACGCGTTTTTGGCGCCATATTGTATTGGTTAGCTAAATTCCTAAATGCCACAGGATTACAACTTTTTTTTTTATTGGTTTACTACTGACAATACATGCATGTGCTCGTTTAGATTAATTACAATTAATAACAGTGATTGAGTCTTAAGCTTAATTACTTACATTTTCACGAGACTTTTTTTAATTAATTAATTAATTTTAAATTTACATCAATGTAAGTAATACAGAAGCAAAGATGACATTTTACAACAGAGGAAATAAATACAACTACTTACAGTAAAAAGCAAAGAAAGTGCGACGGAAAACTGTATGTTAAAGGATAATTTCCCAAGTTTGGTAGAAATTGGGAAGTGATTTCTGTTTAGTTGCGATCACTTTTAAAATTTGTAGTTTTTCTTGCATTTGCAGAAGGAAGTTACGGAAGGATAGTATTTCTCCATGTAAGCTAGTGCAAAAAATGCAGTATTTTGCGATTAAGATAGAGTAATTTAAGACCTGTCGATGCTTTGTTCTTTTAAACCAGCCATAGAGTATATGACTTGCGTTTAACACAATGCTTTCATGTGTTTTAATATGCCACCAATTTTGAAATAAAATCCAAAAATTGGCAGATAAACTACAGTGTATTAACATGTGGTCTAGGGTTTGTCTTTCTAAGTTGCACAAGTTGCAGAGGTCATTGTCAACAAGATCATCACGGTAAAGAGTCACTTTGGTTGGAAGACTGTTGTGTATCACTTTGTATTGAAACATTATTTTTAATTCTTTTGTGACAGTATAGGGCAATAGATAAACTTTTTGAATGTTTTTCTCGTTGAATCCATGTCGATGTATTTTACTTTCGGATGTTGGAGGTACGATTAGGCATTTTTTAGCAGGGTAGAGTAAATTGAGCTGGTTGATAAGTTGTTACCTGGGGAATTTTGATCACTGTATTCGCCTTGAATTTTAAGAGTTGCTTTCCACGTTAATGGAATGGCGCTAAGAAGTCCGTAATATTGAGTGAATGGTACATTGAGCTGGAATTTTAAAGAGAATTCATGAAAATTTAAAAACTCGTTTTCGTGGTTTAATAGGTCACGTGAGAAGACGATCCTGGAGTTAAACCAAGGTCGGAAAAATACAGGTTTTTTGTCTATTAGAATATTACTGTTGTTCCAGAGAATCTCGTTTTTAAAATTCAGACTTGTGTCACAGGTTGAGACTTTGAAGTTGCACCAATAGTCTAGAATGGTTCGATAGAATGAGGGTAGGTTTTTAAGATCGAGATTTTTGGTCCTATAGTTGCATTTTGTTAAGAAAGCGAGATTACCATTTTGGCGCAAAATATGATCAGGAATAATTTTCCAAGAGGCGAGCGATTCATCTTGTATTCTGTTGACCCATGCAATCTTCAGTGCTTTTTCCATTATCCTGAAATCACACATTTTTAGACCACCGTGTTTTTTTTCTCCTATTATTGTACTTCTTTTCACTTTTGCTGTCTTGCCATCCCATATAAAGCTAAATTCCTAAATGCCACAGGACTACAACTGGTGCATGGTGTTTGGCCGAAATTAACCGTGGCTTGAAGTTGCTTTTTTATCATTTCATTGCTTTGATATTTATGGTCAAGCTGCTTGTATGCTACTCTGAGTTTTTGAGTTCTTTTTTATCTGCAAGTAAATGCAGTAAACCCCACATTTAGCAGATCACTTATAGTGCTCAAGTTTGAGTAATAGCCATTATGAATCACACTAGACACTTTTACCTGGGGAAAACCGTTTTACCAAATTCACCAAAACTTTTCCATGGTAAATAATATTTATCTAGGGTTTCATTTTCCCCAGGTGAAATATCTGGAAAAGACACAATCCACACCTGGGGTTGTCCTGCAAAAGTAAAGAGTTAAATTTCATTCAAGTGATTAAATTTTCGGCTTTGCTAAGAAGCTGGTAACTTACGTGGAGGAATTCGGTAAGAGAAAGTGAATTAGTTGTTCAAAGCTCAGTTTAGACCAGTTGATTAGGAAAAGAGGGATGAACTGTTGGTTGGCTTGTATCGTGCCAAGAGTTAAATAAGTACCCATTGTAATACACTGAGTTACGCTCATCTTGAGGATACAAGCTATTTCTAGAACAACATCAATTGTTCAATTAAAAAATCAATAAAAATGGTGACAAAAACTGAAGTGAAATTTAAAATTTGAAAGTTACAATCAGACAACACACGCCAATTATTAAAAATAGAAAAAAATACTTTCACAATGGCATGATGTATGTCTGGTTCTGTCATCATCGCATTGTGTAGTTCTGGAAAATATCCATTCCCCCCCCCCCTCCCCTCCAGAATTTTCAAAATTTTGCCGCTCCCCCTGGAAATATTTCCATCTCCGGTTGAAGTGAAAAAATAAGCAGTTATGTTCACTAAGATGCCAAATTTTGTGAGTTTCATGTATTTTCTGTTGAATTATCTTAAACTGTATAAGCACATACTAAGATTAGCAAATAATTCCTCATGCGCTCAAGACAAACAAAGTGTTGAAAAAGTTCTTTGCCACACGCCAAATGCCAGGTTGCCTTGGAAATATAACTGTTATCAGCAATGTTATCACCACTTACTGCTTCATTTTTTAATCAAAAAAGCAACGCTTTTGTACTTAAAGAAATAACAAAGAGATTTCAGTATCACAGTTGCCTTCCAACACCACTAAGAAATGCGTGTTATTGACAGTCTTGAGAAACAATGGCTGCGGCTGCACTTGGTGAGTTAACTGGGTTATTTTTTTAGAAACCCAGCTAAAATACAAAAAAAAAAAACTCAGTGAAAAGGTGTAAATGTAATGAAATAACCGAGTTTATTTTTTTCATCATTGTATAAACTTTTATGTTTACATTATGCACGCCACAGATAAACACATGAATAAACTTGTGAAGAGTAAAATATTGTTTTAATTACTGTATTGTTCCTTTGCATTATACTTTGATTATATTTTGGGTTAAGGAACTAATTTATGTGCAGGGGGAAATATACAACTTTTTACTAGCAGTAATCACAGATTATGGGGACGTGTTCTAAGCAATTTCCGATGGAAATGAGCCCCTGAAAAAAAACAATAGGGGCGGCCATTTGGAAGACCAGCCACCAAAAAATCTCAAATTTTACTGCACATAAACCACAGGACAACCACTACGAAATTAGGATTGTGTTCTTTGAATGCGACTAATAAAAGTGGAAATATTTTTAATTTTGAGATCGGAAGAGCACCGACCCCGATGCCTGTTTCAATGCCTAAATTGTAAACAACGGTTCTAGTTGCATTTCACTCAGGATTTCAGATCAAAGTTCTGCAATTCACAGCAATTCGCTACATACTAATAACAACTGAATAGCATGGAAACTTTAATTTATTTCAACATGATCGAATGTGACCGGTCAACATGACCAGCAAGACGAAAATCCCCATCAATCAGTCCGGACATTGTCCGTTGACCGGCCGTTATTTCGAGCCCTTCTGTAATACGTGGAGCCACGGTGGTCTAGTGGTTAGTGCGTCGGGCTTTCAACCTGAAGGTCGATGGTTCGAAGCCTGGTCTCTGCCGTCGTGTTGTTTCCTTAGACAAGAAACTTTACTCCACACTGTCTCTCTCCACCCAGGTGTATAAATGGGTACCGGCGACAAAAAAATGCTGGGGGTAACCCTGCGATGGACTAGCATCCCATCCAGGGGGGAGTAGCAATATTCCTAGTCGCTTCATGCTACAGAAACCGGGTTTAAGCTCCGGCCGTTGTGAGCCTTCTGGCTCGTGTGCGCGACTTTACTTTTTACTTTACTTCTGTAATACAGTGTGATTAGTTCACTGAACTATATATACCTTTTATACAAAACGTGGTTGCCATGTTTACGCAATCAATACCATGATGCCTTGGAGTCTCAAGATGATTGAATTATTGTGCAAGGCATTATTTGAGTGAAGTGAAAGTTTGTGTGACTGTATTTTACCTAGCATCCACAAAAATGTTTCAAAAATTCACAATACTCTTCGAAAATTCGAAACAGTGCATATGAAATTTTGTTTTGTTTTGTTCGAATTTTCGCTTGAACTTGCATGACTAAGTTTGAAATTTTGAAAATATCGAGACAATTAGCGGTTTCGGTCGGAAATTTGTTGTTTTCATTAAAAAAGTGATGAAAAGTCTCTCATTTCTTTTGCACACCTTTTGCTGTTTAATATTCTTTTTTTAATTTTGTGGCATTTGGCATCAGTCAAAATAAGTGTTCTTTTGCCCATGGAAAGTATATGAGAAGCAAATATACTTATATTTACAATGGTTACACCCACTACAGAATGTATCCAAAATGTATCGGGTTAAAACAGTTCAAATGTACACAAAATGGTCATCTTGGGTAACCTGTTACCATCTATCTTAACATATCAAGCTGCAATGTAGTATGATTGCATAACTAAACCCACAGTTAATAACAATTTTTTTTATGTTCCAGCAATAAGATTAGGTATAAAAAAAAAAAATCACGACGCAATTCCAGAAGAACCATTGATGGATAAAAAAGTTACCACAAAAGCTTATTGATGCAAACAGTGCAGCAAGTGTTTCAACAGTGCAGGAAACCTAAGGATACGTGAAAGGGTCCACACTGGAGAAAAGCCTTATGAATGAAAACAGTGTGGCAAGTGATTTGCCCAAGCAGGAGTCCTAAAGACACATAAAATGGTCCACACTGGGGAAAAGCCTTATGAATGTAAACAGTGTGGCAGGTGTTTTAGTCAAGCTGAAACACTAAGAAGACATAGAAGAGTCCACACTGGAGAAAAGCCTTATGAATGTAAACAGTGTGGCAAGTGTTTTAGCCAAGCCAGAAACTTAAGTACACATGAAAAGGTGCACACTGAAGAAAGGCCTTATGAATGCAAACAATGTGGCAAGTGTTTTAGCGAAGCAGGAAGCCTAAGGACACATAAAATGATCCACACTGGGGAAAAGCCTTATGAATGTAAACAGTGTGGCAAGTGTTTTAGCACAGCACAAGTCCTAAGGACACATAAAATGGTCCACACTGGGGAAAAACCTTATGAATGTAAACAGTGTGGCAAGTGTTTTCGCCAAGCAGTACATCTAAAGACACATAAAATGGTCCACACTGGGGAAAAGTCTTATGAATGTAAACAGTGTGGCAAGTGTTTGAGCGAAGCAGGAAGCCTAAGGAGGCATAAAATGGTCCACACTGGAGAAAAGCCTTATGAATGTAAACAGTGTGGCAAGTGTTTTAGTCAAGCTCAAACACTAAGAAGACATAGAAGAGTCCACACTGGAGAAAAGCCTTATGAATGCAAACAATGTGGCAAGTGTTTTAGCGAAGCAGGAAGCCTAAGGAGGCATAAAATGGTCCACACTGGGGAAAAGCCTTATGAATGTAAACAGTGTGGCAAGTGTTTTAGCCAAGCCGGAAGCCTAAGTACACATAAAAAGGTCCACAGTGGAGAAAAGCCTTATGAATGTAAACAGTGTGGCAAGTGTTTTAGCCAAGCCGGAAGCCTAAGTACACATAAAATGGTCCACACTAGGGAAAAGCCTTATAAATGTAAAGAGTGTGGCAAGTGTTTTCGCCGAGCAGGACATCTAAGGACACATAAAATGGTCCACACTGGGGAAAAGTCTCATGAATGTAAACAGTGTGGCAAGTGTTTTAGCACAGCAGGAGCCCTAAAGACACATAAATTGGTCCACACTGGGGAAAAGCCTTATGAATGTAAACAGTGTGGCAAACGTTTCAACCGAACAGGAAGTCTGCGAATACATGAAAACAGACATTTACACACCAAGGGAAGTCCATCCAAACATTCAAGAGGTAAGTGTAGAAGAACAAGAAATCGAAATGTTCATGATAAGTCCACTTGGTATACAAAGAATGATTTTAGATCAGAGTCAATTGTAAATAACAAAACCTGCTACAGAAGTGCACTAGCCCACATGGGTACTGGGAATGGTGGCAAGGATTGCATATCAACACCAACTTCCACATTGCAAGACACTCAATCAGCCATTATTGAGAAACATAGCTGTTGGATTTGTCAAGAGGAGATGAGTAGCGAGGCTCTACTTTTGGAACACTATGATAATCATATGAGATATGTGTCAGAAGACACTTGTTAATAATTAAGCATCTTCACTTAATATGTTTTGTTTGCGACAACTTGATGTGCATAAGAAAAAAAGGAACAAAAACAAATGCAAAATGACTAGCAGTGAAGTATTTAATATTATTATTCATTTACAGTATTTTTTTGCTATTAATATGGTTACAATTTTGTGGTCCTGTGTTGGTCGTATTATTCAATAGACAGTGAAGTTCTACTGTGATGATACATAGAGGGTTTCCAAATAGTCATATTGAAGAAAAATAGACGATAATGATAGACATGGCTATAATTTTTTCCACCAATATTGCCTCTGTGAAAATGCACTATGAGTCCAAAGATAGCATTGTTTAATGAATAGTTTTCATTGGATTCTCATGAATCAGATCACAAGTTTTTTTCAATTCAATGATTATATACCTGACATATTCATATCAGAGCCAAGAAATTTTCATGCATAAAAGCTGTGCATGAGGATTAGAAAATCTTTCGTATTAAAACATGTTTATTAAAAAGTTCTTTGTAGTAAAATAACAGAGCATCCAGTCTCAGATTAGGACAGCAAAATGCTTACGATTTGTTTAGAATGTTATAGCCATTGACGATCGGAAATAAAACAAATAAATGGCCTTTTAAGTTTTATACCACGTCAAATGTTGTCCATCTGTTGTTCATTAACTATTTGTTTAAGTAAAGATCCTAGTAAGAACTAGGCAACCCAACGGCAAGGAATGCAGAAAGGTGTTAATTGTGATATTGTTGAAACGGTCAACCTCGACATTGGCTAAAACATGAAAATCTACTATCACTTCATCAGGTAGCGCATTTGTTTCTCTTAGTTTACTTATTGATTTCTGATTCCCTTTTAGTGAAAACTATTCTGAGTTTTAATGCAGCAAAATTTCTCTGTGGGAAACATGGAAAATTAGAAGCCTTTCTTGGCCATTGTTTTGGAGTCTCATGATTGGATAAAATTTTGTAACACAAAAGAAATATCGCTTTAAAATAAAGTTTCAGTACATTTTATTTCAAAAACGTGTTGTCCATAGGTTGATGCATTCTCAGTAAAAATAATCTAAACAATCGTATGTGGGGAAAGCGAAATGCCGCAGAACACCAGGCTTAACTAATCAATGATATCAATGACATCAATGTAATCAATGAGTAATCAATTGATTACTCATCGAGTATTGCCAATACTCAATGAGTACTCAATGACAAATCAATGACCCACAAAATTTTTGGTCATTGATGTCATTGATTAGTCATTGATTTGCTTGAAAAGAGGTGGTGACAGGCCAGACACGACTCATAAGCTTGTGATAACGTGAAACGATTGACCTTTTGAGTTTTGCTCTAACAATTATATCCCCCAAGGATTTTCCTTTTTTGAGTGAGATAACGGGAAGCGTTTTGTATATGTCTCTTAGCAATGGTTGGTTCTGAATTAAATGCCTTTTGCTCATTAAGATGTTTTTAAGATTAGGCAACGCCAGGTGGTACGTTGTTACGAAAGGCAGAATTCTTTTTCGCACATTCTCCTTTTGCTGCAAAGATGACTTCCATTCATTGAATTTTACCTCAAAAATTATTTTCTGAATGAGATTGTGAGTGTAGCCTCTAGCACGGAGGCGTGCTTTGAAGTTGTTGATATTCTCACTGAATGATTTCACTGAGGTATTTGTTCTTAAAAGTCTCAGGGCTTCACCTTTTATGAGCCCTTTTCTGACCCCTACCTGGTGGGTGGCAGGAAGAGAAATGGGTGTACTGGAAGGTCCCTGTTGGTTTAAAATGCCAGTAATCAATGAGTAATCAATGACCCACAAAATTTTTTGGGTTTGATTAATCATTGATTACTCATTGGGTATTGGCAATACTCAATGATTAATCAATTGATTACCCATTGATTACCCATTGATTACTCATTGATGTCATTGATTAGTTATGCCTGGAGAACAATAGAGGATTATCTAGTTCTTACATGCATTGTTACTTAAATGCTTTATAATGTGTGATAAGCAATGTGACCTCATTATTAACTGGCTCGTCGCTCTGCGACGAGTCAGTTCTTAAAATACCCTCTTTTTTTTTTTTTTTTTCGGCCTGTCGGGTCACCTGCCCCAGGAATCGCTTTTGCTGCGGCCAACACCGTACCTAGTTTACTTCCGGTTTTCAGAAATGGCGTAATCAGTGATGTCAGCAACTATAATTCAAATATTTACCGTTCTAATTTCGACGGAATTGTTAAAAATTAAATCTCTGTGATTTTCGGATGTGATCTATTTCTGGTAAAGGCAAAGCGGGTTGAATTTTTCTAACCAAATCAATTGTCAAACAGTCGAGTTTAGATCGAATAAATCGTTGAATAAAACACGTCCCCGCACGTCGCAGAACTGCTGAGTAAACAATTCTCAAGCATTACTCCGTGCAGTCACGTTCAAATTCCACACATATCGTATTCATGTCACGCTATTTGATCGATCGTGTTGATATTGTTAATTCTCCAAAATGCCTGTGTTTAAACAATCCTGATTCCTTGTAGTAGGTGGTTTCAACGATTTTAAAGCGAACAAAATATACAAAGTTCTAAACTTATGTTTTTTCTAACAGTACCGAGCCGATCAGAGAAAAAAATATAGACCTGAAACTGTAGCCAACAAAAGGGGGGTGGGGGGTGGGGGCAGGTGGCGGTGTTCGGCAATTTTTCTGATCATGAATTTTTTTTCCGTCTTGATGTTGTGCAAGAATTTTTTTCGGGATTGCTCCATACCTTTTTTTCCTTTCGCTCGCTGTGCATTTTTTTTTTCTTTACTTTTGCTGTGCAGGAATTTGTTTTTAGTAATTGCCCAACCCCCCGCCCCCCCCTCTTAACAATAAAATGGTCCGTCCCTAAGGAGTTCTTGAAGCGGGCTGTGGAATGTAAATGTGGACTGGACTGTGCATATTGATAGATTCTAGATTGTATATTGTGGCTTGCTAATATAAAACTCTAAAATGAAAACCGGGTGGAAACTGAGGCCAAACGAGCCAGTTTCGAAGCCCATCGGGCTCCTTGTTATTATTTTAGTATATGTAGATTGTTTCCTTACCAAGCTCTTCTCTTTTCTTTTTTGGGGTAGAGGGGATCTAACTAACAATTTTAGATGATTCGGTATTCAGCTTGTTACTGTTTGCATTTTTGAATAAATTTCTGTTTTCTCAATCTTATCTTTTTTCCATATGTTATGGTATGAATATTAATTAGCTTGAGAGAAAAGGAAATAAAATTTAAACCGCCACACATATGATGCCCAAATAACAGAATAGTATAAGAAAATAATGGCTGGATTCACTAATTTAATGTTGACAATTATAAGTCCCTCCTTTCTTTATGGGTATTTAAATTAGAGCGCGCACGAAAGTTGCCAGTTGCGAGAAGACACGACACACATGCGATTTATCATAGAGGTCCATCTCCTCCAAAATCATTCACTCAAGGCAGTTCAACTACACAGGCATTTAAAACGCTTGTACATGTCACGTTCAGGAAAGAAAAAATGTTTGAAGTGTAGTGTCAACTATGTTAAATAGCACTAACTTCCCTTTTCTCGTTTTCACACTTAAATAATCTGCTTCTTCCTCCACAGTAACATAGAACAGGCCCCAGTTGTTCAAAAGGTGGATAGCGATATCCACCTTATGTATAAATCACCATCCAGCGGATGAGCATTGGCAAAACCAATAGACCAATTCCGATATATTAAAATTCATACTTGGCTCCGAGGCTTAGGGGAATAAAACAAAAGAAATCACATGAATAATTTATTTCTTTTGTTTTATTCCCCTAAGCCTCGGAGCCAAGTATGAATTTTAATATATCGGAATTGGTCTATTGTGTTATCTACTGAACAGTGATTTATCCGGTGGATATCGCTATCCACGTTTTAAACAACCGGGGCAGTAAAGTAGAGTGCACAACATTACAAGAACAGTTACAGTGCAGTGCAGTGTTGTACAGTACAGTTCAGTGTGGAACAGTGCAGTGCAGTACAGTGCTGTACAGTACAGTTCAGTGCTGTACAGTACAGTTCGGTGTAGAACAGTACAGTGCTGTACAGTACAGTTCAGTGTAGAACAGTGCAGTACAGTACAGTGCTGTACGGTACAGTTCAGTGTAGAACAGTTCAGTACAGTACAATGCAGTACAGTTCTGTACAGTACAGTTCAGTGTAGAACAGTGCAGTACAGTACAGTGCTGTATAGTTCAGTATAGAACAGTACAGTGCAGCACAGTACAATGCTGTACAGAACAGTTCAGTGTAGAACAGTTCAGTGCAGTACAGTGCTGTACAGTGCTGTACAGTACAGTTCAGTGTTGAACAGTGCAGTGGAGTACAGTGCAGTGCAGTATAGTACAGTACAGTATAGTGCAGTACATTACAAGTACAGTTACAGTACAGTATAGTGCAGCAGTACAGAACAGTACAGTACAGTATGATTCTCAGATTGTTCGAGTCAGTCGCACTCAACTCCCTCCTCTCCCGTCTGATTCCTTTGTTTGAGAGCTTGTTCTTGACGTCATCTCACCGTTGAATTAAATCACCGTGGTTGTTAGACAGGTTTTTCTTCATAAGGAATTTCAAGAATGAGAAGGAATGTACTATGATAAGCAGAAATATTCAACGGTCAGATGACGTCAAGACCAATAAGAGATTAAAGCGTAAGAAAAGCCTCTGACCTCCCGGGCAGCAGTTTACTCGATAAAAGCTGAAAAACTTCCACGTACACTGGGTCTGCACTAAAGCGCGCAAACAAATTTTTATTACAGTTAAACTAAGTTCACATCTTTGCACTCGGGCCCAGGCGGGACCTCTGGCAATACCCATTACAAAAGTGCTACACTACGACTAGAACTGGGGAAAATCAAGTATCACCCTTCAAATCGGAAGTAAACTTAAGCAGCCGTTTTCAAGTATCGGGTATATTTGTGCACTTGAACGAAAACTGAACTGAATTAATTTTAAAGCGACTTTGGAGTAAGGCCTTGCATTTAATTAATAACTATCGTGTTGCTGGCCTGTAGCTGCAGAAGGCGTTCACAAAACGCTATTGCTGAGTTTCCTTTTGTCTATTTTACAAAGCGATGGAAAGCGGCAAAACTTTTCTTAAGAATATTACTGTTCTTTCGCAAATAAAAGTTATATTGATATAATGATTTTGCATTTGGCCTCGCTTTGAAAAAGGCGCTATAGACAACTCGGGGACGGCCTTACGACGGACACCCCTGTAAGGCGGACAACTATGTAATGCTGTGTTCACACTAAGGCTCGCGAAACATGTTTAGTCTAGTCACTAATAAAATGTTTCACTGTAAAACGTGTTCACATCAGTCGGCGCATTGCTCGAATCTGCATGATCGATCGAAACATGTTCATTCTGAGCATGATTGAGACTATGTTTATACTAGAGGAAATTTTTTCCATATTCATAAATGTTTCCGGATTTATTAAATTTAGGGTATTCGGATTCGCAGTTGTTAATACCAAAGGGTATTCGGATTCCCAACCGTTCGCACATATCGATAAATCCGAGGACGTTCATGCGGGAACGGTTACCAAGCAGGCGAAAAAGTATCCGGATTCATTGGAACAACTGTTTACACCACAAAACATTGCGGATTTACAGTAATCGGATACAAAATATTCACTTTAGATTTCGGATTCAAAATCTCCGGACACGCGACCAAACCGGGACGTTTTTATTTCGGATTCACCCATCTGTGTGTAAACGGCTAAACAAATCCGGTACCAAAATGTTCCGGATTCGTCACGAATCCGGGAAAATCTCCTCTAGTGTAAACGTAGTCTGAAACTACCTAATGAGGAAGCCGTTTCGTTGTTAAACACGTTCCTGAATAGCTTGACAAGTGAGAAAACCGCAAAATCATGCGACAGCAAGTTCGAGCTCTATTTGTTTCGGTCAATGTGTCTAAGTTATAGAACCAACATGCTTACTCTAGGCATGTTTCGGTGCTGATATGAATACAGCATAATGCACTTATCAGCGGCCATCCCAGGGGTTAACCCCGGGGAACTCCCGGGCATTTGCACAACGACGTTTACAAATCCCCCCTACCCAAAACCAAGATTGTTTAACAAAAAGCTACTAACGCCCCTCTCCTGGGGGGCAAAGAAGTGTGCTCTGCCAAGTCAAAAGGTGCAATAGAGCGTTTTCACTTGACGTCATAGCCGCCATATTGGTGTTCCCGTACAAAAGAATTTTAATTAACTTCTTTTGTTAGGAACACCAACATGGCTGCCATGGCCTTTGTCATTTGAGTCCCACGGGACTGAAGGTCACGTGAGTGAAAACGCTCTATATTTCAAAAGACTTCTATTTGCCATAATTAATTTTCTATTTGCTATAATTATACATATGAGTTAATTAAAAATAAGTAAAGAAAGCTATTTCACTTGTTTTCTACGCATGAGGTTCAGCTTACCTTGTAAGTCATGGAATGGGAATGGAGAGAATATTCTTGTTTCCTGGTAATGAAGAACTAGGATTCCTTGAATATATTTTGAAATGCTTTATATAATTGGCCGAAATATAATCAGAAACAAGTAAAGTTTGGCAATACGTGTATTTTTTTGCATGCAACACAACGATGGAAAGACAACAACGAAAGCTCTGTTCTCCTGCTCCTTTGTTGGTTTACAGAACTTACAGTTTGAAAAATATAGTTGCTATGTAAGCGAAGGATGGTCAGCTAAAAGGAACAGAATACAAGAGAAATATGAGAAAGTCGCTAAAGGACGTTCGCGCGAAAATCTTCTAACATTGATTTTTTTATAAAACGTTTGCTACAGCTAGGTTATTAGTTGTTCGTGTCAGAAATGCAAAAAAAATGAGGGGGTCACCGACTTCGTTTCTGAGATAAGATATCTGAAAGGCGACCCTAATTTTGAAAAATTGGTCTTCCTTACGAGATGAGACCCCAATATCTGTTAGTCTAAAAATATTTCAAATAAATCTCTGAAAATGCAACTTTCTTTCCCAAATTTTATGCGAGTAGGTCTGTTCAGCAAATTCATTCAACTGGTGACGTTTTTTAAAGTAATTTTAATCTTTAAACAACAGCGTTTGCAAACTTTGACAGCCGAAAATTGGCAGGATTCGATGTTGCGCGGGTAGAAAAATGGAAAAAAATTAAACTTCCTACATTGATTTTTTTGTTCATTTTTCCACAATCTGTCGAGAAGTGGCAAAGAAAATTATCTATCAAAAAAATTGGGGGTCACCGACCATCCAAGCGAGTTAAATCTTAGCAAAGTTAAAGCAACAGCTACCAGTCCTTTATGTGCTTAGATTTTCTTCTCTTGCGCGCGCGCTCGTGCATGACCTAGCATGGCGTTGTGCGGAGTAAGGATGCGCATAAACAATTAGCGCGAACGTCCTTAATTACCATACCCAGTCCTTGCGCAGACAGGAACGACACTCGTTTCCAGCTCCATCTGCAAAATGGCGGCGGCGCTACAAATCCCGCAGGTTTTTCCCCGGGCATCCTGCTACGAAAGTGCAAAAAAAGCAATCCAATCCCCCCATCCCGGGCTTAAAATTAGCGAACAAAGTTGACAAATCCCGCGCCATGTCCGCGTATGTCCCCGGGGTCACCCCCCCCCCCCCCCCCCCCCCGCCCCCCCCCCCGGGATGGCCGCTGATAAGTGCATAAGACGTAGCTAAGACGTCGTCTGTAGCTAAACTCTCTATAAAGTGGACACCTCTCTAAGGTGAACATCAGTGGTTGGTCCTGGCCAAATTTCACTTGTTCGTGTGTAACTAAACCCTCTATAATAAGGAGGACACCTCTCTAAGATGGACATCAATTATTGGTTGGTCCTGGCCGAATTTCACTTGTTCGTCTGTATTAAACTAAACTCTCCATAAGGCGGACACCTCTCTAAGATGGACGGCTACAACTGGTCCCGAAGGTGTCCGGCCAAGACAGAGTTCACTGTATTCTCAATATCTTTCCTCGGTCCCTTCCATTCCTTGGTAATTATGGCGTCTGGTAATAGACAGGAAAGAGATCCAATCCATGTGATCTGTGTGTCCAATCCAAATGTGTGAAATTTTCGATTACCGCGAGTAGACTGGGACCTAGCGATAAGGACACTATATGTGGGTTTGCTTCAGAAATCTTGTCGCCATATCTCTTTATTATTACTCTTGAAATTGTAAATATTGCAATACTTGACAATAAAGAAATGGAAGGAATCCAAGTGTGAAAAAGTAATATAAAACTTAATGTCTTTGCCGATGATCTCACCACGTTTGTAAAAAATGTTAAATCATTTCGCTCATTATCCATACTGTTGGAAAAGTTTGGAAATGTTTCTGGTCTAAAATTAAATGAAGAAAAAACAGAGGCCTATTGGTTAGGTAGTTTACACCAGTCATTTGATGATATAGGAATAGAAAAGATCAATAAGCCAATGAAAATATTGGGAATGTACTTTACCTATGACTGGAAAAAGTACCAAGAACTTAATTTTGAGAATATTATAAAGTCAATAAATAAATCTCTAAATGCATGGAAGTGGAGAAATCTAACCTTAATTGGCAGAATTCAAATTATTAAATCTTTTGCAATCCCTAAATTCATGTTCCGAGCAGCACAAATTCCGCTTACGAATGACATTATTAAGGAAGTTAATACCGCCTTATTTAGCTTTATATGGAGAGGGAAAGACAAAATTAAACGATTAAGTTTAATTATAAGAAAGGCGGAATGAGAATGCCACATATCGATACCCTTGTTAAAACACAAAGGATCATGTGTCTGAGAAAATATTACGATGGGAACAGTAGTTCTTGGAAACACTTCCTAAACTATTATCTCAAAGATGTTGGAGGTCCTTTTCTTTTAAAATGTAATTATGACACAGCATCATTATCGAAAAATTATACCTAAATTCTACAAGGAATGCCTTCACGAGTGGGAAAACTATCGGCAGAAGCAGATTTCCTCCTCGTCGGATGTTCCTGAACAAATAATTTGGAACAACAAATTCATTAAAATAGGCGGACAATCCTTATACAGGAATAAACTTGTAAGACTAGTAGTAATCATAGATTATAGTGCGTCTCCATATCCCGTGGCACCTCGTCTTGACCTAGTACCTCAGTTTCATGAATTAATTTAGCCACTGTTTAAAAGGGCTATGTCGCGAGATATGTCACGCAGGCAAAAACGTGGGGCCGTTATCTAATCAAACAAATCATTCACGCTATCGCCGTGGGATCGGGCAAAATCCTGCCGTGCTGTGTACTCCGAAAGGTCTCAGATTTTTCCGACGTATAAATAGTATATTGGTCTTGATTTCATTTCGGTTATTTCTCCGATTCTGAAATCATACTCCTCAGTACATGTACTAATACCGGAACCGGAAATGAGAAATTTCCGAGAAAGCCTGAAAAAGTGCTCCCGTGATAAACTTCTTGGACACCGCGCATGAAATCGACGTTTAAATCACGCAACATTCAACGTCAATTTCGCAGGATTTTTCGGATAAAATTACAACTACCAGTTGCAAGTAAGACACAAGACTATTGAATATAATTCCTTTATTAGCTAGACAAATTTTAGTCACAAAACTGCGAAATCTTTAGTCGCAAATGCGCCCGATACAGGCGCAATTTCGAGCACTGCAAAGTTATTAAATCTGCGTTCGCCCCGGCGCGGACGGTCAGTGAATTATTGCTACAAGACATACAGCGAATTGCACCGTACCGTAGAACATCGCGAAGAACGACGTCGGTATTTAGGTGAAAGCTTCCCCAATCAGGCAGAGAACCACAGCAAAATCAAGAAATAACATTCAAAACATACCAGAACGGTAGCGAGGAAAATCCGATAACTTCTTGCTTGATTCCAAAGAGACCCAACAACTTACTTGGTCCGGAGAAGAACCTTCGTCCAATTTTTCCACTGCGTACTTTTAGTAGGCATTGAAATATTGAGCCGTACGATTCCAAAATCGGGAAAATATCCGAAACTAAGTCAAGACAAATAGATTATTCACATGTGACATTTCGGAACCCCAGCTCCCCAGGATGATGCCTGATTTCCACGCGCTGGGAATGCTGGATACTATTGTGACGTTTCAACATGGCGCAGATTTGGTACCGACACTTTTCTCGATTCGTTCCGCCTAGCCGACAAGATTAGGAAACGTCTCCTTCGTCGACGCAAAAAGGTATTGTAACAGTGAGGGATATTGTACCCAGTGGGGGTAAGTTAAAGTCATGGAGCACACTGGTAAACGAAAACATCACAAACTCTGAATACTTTCTTTTAATGAGTATTTTCGATACCATTCCCGTGGATTGGAAAAACCTCTTAAGGGAGGAGTTGTCCGTTCAAGGCTCATCAAGTGATAACGATACAAGAACTACTTTTCCCAGCTCATCTAAAACTATTTATTGGGAACTCATCAAGAGAATCGAGGTTGCTCCAACTGCTTAAAGTACAAATATGAAATTCTATATCCAACACTTGATCTAGCGTGGGAAGATATCTACCTACTTCCTAGAAGTACAACCCTAGACTCTAAAGCTAGAGAATTCCAATACAAATTGCTTAATAGAATTATTTATACAAACAAGATCTTATATAAAATGGGAAAGGTGGCATCACCCATGTGTTCCTTTTGTGGAAAATCTGACGAATATAATCCCTAGAGCATTTATTTATTCACTGTGAAATCACTTGGAACTTTTGGCTATCAGTAAGAAACTGGTTGGAAGGGCATGATATATCTCTGCAAAACTTAAGTGCTGTTGACATAACATATGGGTTTGTTAAAAAAGAATACATATTGATCAATCATATCATTCTTCTCTCTAAACAAATAATTTATCAGTGTCGTTGTTTAAATATAAAACCGTCGCTAACATTATTGCTAGCCAAAATAAGGTATACTTATAAATTAGAGTCCCTGATAGCCAAAGGTCAAAATTCTTTAGATATTCACAACAAAAAATGGCAGCTGTTGCTCTCTATAATTTAGATTGAAGTACTGTATGCTCCCTGTATCTTGTTTATTTTGTTTAATTAATTTGTAGGCAGTTTTAGTTTATATAATGTAAGTAATGTAAATGAGTGAATGAGTGTAAGTGAATTTGTTTTTGAATAAAGGTTAATTTAATAAAAAAAAAATGTGGGCCTATCATGAAGTACTTACTCGTATCGTGTGAGTCGCCCTGACTGGGAAACGAATTCCCACACGGACTCAGTGACCCCCTTCCGCAGTATGATATTATATTGTCAGCGGTCACCCCTCATATTAACAAATACACAATGTGTAATGCCGCAGGGGCGTAGCTACCTGTACGCACGTACGCACGTGCGTACCTGAAAAAGTGGGAGAAAAAAAAAAGATTTGGGACTTGAGGGTGGGATAGGAGGTAGGGGGAGTGTTTGAAAACAGTGATCGTGCGTACCTCTGAAAAATTCCTGGCTACGCCCCTGCTGCCGTCGACGTTGTCGTGACTTGTACGTCACGCACAGTCATCATAACTAACCCAGTGTTGTGATGATTTCTTAGCTATAAATTGCGTGATTTAAACAGTCTATCTTAGTGAATGATATGGTGATGACAGTACATGTAGCAGATATTGGGTGTAAAAGGAACTGTTTGTGACGTAAAGTAATGTAACGACAGATTTGTAAACAGTAATATTCAGACACACGCGAGATCGAGATAGAACTACAATAGTTACACGCAATAACACAATTGCTTATCCACGCCTTAGGAAAAAACTCATGGCAAAATGTAAAAAAAAAATAATTGTGTATCTTAATTGCAGTAGAATGTAGCCAGATTTACGTATCAAGGCGTAGTAAAGGCGTATATCCACATAAAATGAATAAACTTTAAGTTCGTACCTACAGATCCTACAGTCTCATCGGTCAACTAGCAACTCATTCCTACCCAGAGTCTTCGTAAAATGTCTTCAGGCGAGCACTCTACGCTAGTTAAAGATAAAATTAATTTTATACAGACTAAGCCTCCGCGATGTTCACTTTGATAATGATCACGGCTACGGATTTTTGAACGGGACGGAGGAACAAAAAGACGAAGTAATTGAAAATTATCACAACTGCGTTGAATTCGACATGTTTTGTGCGATCCAGGACAGATGTTAAGGAAAGATCTCAAAATAGAAACAAACTTGTTTAGTCAAAGTAGAATAAAGCCGATAGTATGGAAACGTTCAACGATGACGTTTTCTCGCTGTGGGACGTACAAAAACAAGACATTGATCTATCCATACAACAAGCTTAGCTAACACATTCCATTTAACTATAAAATTTACAGCTGAAATTTCAGAGATGGAAATCACATTTCTCGACACAGTGGTATATAAAGGGGAAGGATTCAGGAAAGAATCTATCCTAGACATCAAAACTCATTACAAGCCAACCGACTGGCTTTCCAATATACACAATATACCTCTTCAGTTGTCACCTACCAGGTGTTAAAAAGAGTTTTATCAAAGGAGAAGCTATCAGACTCCTACGTACAAACTCCTCGGAAACAAATTTCCAGGAGGCCATCTCTAACTTCAAAACGCGACTCGATACTCGAGGTTGTCCTAAACACTTGATAGAGCTGAGAACGCTATCAGAGGTCACTTTTTCCGGAAGGCAATCGGCATTAAAAAAAAAGCAAAAAGAAAAGACTCACGAGAAAATAATGCCTTTCGTCACAACATTTCACCCAGGAGTGAAAAACCTTAAACAAATACTGATGCAAAAATGGAGTTTAATTCAAAACCAGCCATTGCTGAAAACTATTTACAAAACGCCGCCTATCGTATCATACAATGAAGGTATAAAATCACTTAAGGACATGGGGGTGGAGCGAATGCTGAATTAAAATCCACTATAAAAAGGATACATGAAGTATCTTCCGACTTTAAAACTTCACCGCCGGTTGACTGCTGGCATATACGTTAGTTATTAATATGAGGGGTGACCGCTGACATTTTAAAATCATACTGCGGAAGGGGGTCACTGAGTCCGTGTGGGAATAGGCCATTTGCACGATGACGTCATATGACTACAACTACCAGAATCCTTCAGTTTTTTGTTTTGTAGTGCAAATTAGGGCTATTGTTATTTAAACCGCACTAGGATTACAAAATTTAAATAAGAAAGGAAAAACGAAATGAATTTTGGTAGTTGTAGTCAAATGACGTCATCGTGCAAATGGCCTATTCGTTTCCCTTCGAGCACTGCTAGTAGCATAATATGCCACTTTTAGGAGCACAATCGGGGTGGGGATTAGTGAGGCGAAGTAGGGGATTTGAGACAAAAAACATCCCGAGGGTGTCAGGGATTGGGCACTTTTAGTATTTATCGGTCCCCTGGGTACGGGTAATGGGTGGGGATTTGTACTGAGCCTGCCTTTGTGAAGTCAGCGGTTTTGCATCCCAAGAGGTAGTACTTCATGTATGGGGACACAAAGTTAAGAGCTTTGGAGAGGTCAAAGGAGAGGTGAGTTGCTTTTGTTATCTATGAATTTGCAATGGAAATCTAGGCCATCTGCTCTCTAAAGGCGGAGCAATACACAAAACAAATATGCATTTACAACTTAAGATGTAACTTTTCATATTTTCTTTGTACTTGCTCTTATTTTTGCGATTTATTTCAATGGATAGTAATTATGACCACAAGATGTCAAGATGGTACAGCAAATACTATTTTCGTTTGAGTATAATTTTCCTCTCCCGGCCCGCTTTTCTTCAAAGTTTCTTCAGCAGCAAAAACAACTCCCCCAGGTGGTAGGAGCATTTGATGACTTTGGTAGGCGGACGATGTCCCCTGGGTCAGGGGAATTTGTCAACATTTGACCAAGGTTGTTTTCAAATGCCAACCTGGTCCTGCGGTCGGGGAAAACATTGACTCCTGCCTTAACCGTGGCTTGAAGTTGCTTTTTTATCATTTCATTGCCTCGATACATGAATATTAAATTTGTTTTTATGGTCAAGCTGCTCGTGCACTACTCTGGGTTTTTGAGTTCTTTTTATCTGCAACAACAACAAACAAACAAACAACAAAAAGTTTTTATTTAAAAAAAAAATGCAGTAAACCCCACATTTAACAGATCACTTATAGTGCTCAAGTTTGAGTAATAGCCATTATCACACTAGACACTTTTACCTGGGGAAAACTATTTTACCAAATTCACCAAAACTTGTCCATAAAAAATTCATCTAGGGTTTCATTTTCCCCAGGTGAAATATCTGGAAAAGACACTATCCACACCTGGGGTTGTCCTGTAAAAGTAAAGAGTTAAATTTCATTCGAGTGATTAAATTTTTGGCTTTGGTAAGAAGCTGGTAACTTATGTGGAGGAATTCGGTAAGAGAAAGTGGTTTAGTTATTCAAATCTCAGTTTAAACAAGTTGAAGGAAAAGAGGGATGAACTGTTAGTTGACTTGTATCGTGCCGAGAGTTAAATAAGAACCCATGATTGTAATACACTGAGTTAGGTTCATCTTGAGGATATAAGCTATTTCTGGAACAACAATTGTTCAATTAAAAAAATCAATAAAAATGGTGACTATGAAACTGAAGTGAAATTTAAAATTTGAAAGTTACAATCAGACAACACACATCAATTTTTAAAATATAAAGTTACTTTCACAATGGCATGATATATGTCTGGTTCTGTCATCAACATATTGTGTAGTTCTGGAAAATATCAAAATTTTCACAGTTTATAGAATCTGGCCAGATAAGAAAAACAGACACAAAAAAACGTAAGGGTTGAGTTGGGTTGTAAAAGGCAGTTTCTTCGTTATTTACAAATTTGTGTCTTGCCCCTGTGTAAAAACTGGTCTGATAAGTTTTCCTGAAAAACAAGCACAGAGAAGAGCAAATGAATTATAACCTCTATTTAAATTTTACAGAATTTCTCCAAAGGAGAAAATAAACTGTTTGGACATGCTGATGTAATAAAAAATCAGAAAAGCCCTACATTTTCTTTGAGCATGCACAGATTTCTGAATCTTTTGCAATCAGTGCATCTGCATGGTTTTAAAACTATAGGGAGCCACCTTAAAATGTTCAATTCAGTCGTATCAAAACAAACTGCAAACATACGGCTTCCTGAACAGAGTGGCAAAAATACTGAAAAAAGTGTTAGAACACAAAGAAATGTTTAAGAAATGGATATGTGTAGTTGATGTGGCTTTTTAGTTCCTTTCATCAGCACCAAAATTTCAAAACAAATCTGAAGCTAACATCCTGGCTGTTTACAAACTTAAATGTTTTAGCTTCTACATGCACAGCCATAATGGCAAGATCCTTCTGCTCCAATCTTCCTAAAACAAAGATCAGAAACAGTACCATTAACCCTTTCACTCCCAAGAGTGCCAAACATCAAAATTCAAGAAAAATCCCAAATTGTAAAATATTACAAAACAAAATTAATGGTACCATGCTGCCAAAAGCACTGCTAATTAGAGGTTTCATTTGAATGGTCACACCATTGGTTTTCGTCCACAGAATCAAAAGTTAGAACTACACTACATGTCTCCATAATTGAAGGGCTCCCTGCAACAACGTCCTGAGTGCGTTTTTGGTAACTTTCACTAAAATTGTATGTTTTAGGCCTTTTAAAGCACAGTTTTGTCAAATTAATGATTTATTATTGTTAAGGTACTTAAAACAGCTCCAAAATGGGGAAGAAAATCCACATCTTTGAGAAAATGTTTTGGGCCCCTATGACACCCTATGGCTCCCAGGACACCCTATTTATCTTTTCAAAATAAAAAATTATTCTGTTTGAAGATAGAAGATTTGTTGACCTGGATTAAATCCTTTCAGTCATATGTACATGATCCAGTCATAATTTTGGCAAGTGAGTCCCTTTGGAGGCCAAAAATCCAGGATTTCCGTGAAAATTTTCCAAAAACGCACTGAGGACGTTATTGCAGGGAGCCCTTCAAATGGACTAACCCTAAGGAGTTTGACAAAGTTCACCTGAGAAAAAAGCAGAGTTCTGGCCCTCTAGTGCTTTGACTGTACATTCCGGCCCTAGTTACATCCAAAACTGCATAGAACGTAAGTTGGAAGAACTCAAAACGACGCCATTATTATAAACAAAACAGACTGGCCGTGAGAATATGCGACCGCAATACTCCTGACCCGCGCCAACGACCTGAACGGCGGGCTTATCGATCGTGTTCGCCACTTGCGACAACATGGCTGAACAGCGAACAACTCAGTAGTTGAGCGCTGGTTTAAGCCATGTTTCAGGCCCGCTCGGCGATGGAAGGACATCATGAAGTCCGGAAATCCTTAAGTCTCTAGCACCTCTCAAAGAAACGAGTCGTGTTTCTTGTCATACCTCGTGTCTAAAGCGCCATTTAGCGCTCGTGAAAAATGGACCTTGGTGGACAAGGCGAGCCGGCGGGAAAGTCTGCAATCATTTCGGATCAGAAAAGGGGCAGTGTTGTGAGTTGTGGCCCATTTGCCATCCCGTGCCGTGGTCGAAACGCCCGATATCCGAAGTGCTTCCAGACTTATAATATTTTGCTATAATTTTCGGGCGGGAACTCCATTTCGGATTTGCCATAGAATTTCCCGACATGCTTTGCGACAGTGGCACAGAGGCCCGCTGTGCGTGTTCGGGCACTTGAAATACAGCTTTGGGCCGCTCAAAGTGAGTTCTTGCTGGCCGGCCGAAATTGGGAAAGGCAGGCAAAGGCTGTGAGCCGGCAGCGGAGAACCGGGAGCGCTAATTCCTAGGAGGTCCGCAAAACTAAGCATGGCTGACCAGTATTGGCGATAAAATGGAGCGATTTTGAGGGAATGAACTTTGGTTCGGGATTGTTTTTTTTTTCTTGAACAGGATTTAGCATACAGGCCGAAACTTGGCCATGTGAAGTGAAAAATCAGCATAAAATCGAGAAATTTGTGTAAACTTAGGGATTCATTTTCTCGAGCAGAGACACGGAATTATCTTTTTTTGCATACCTTATTTCTCAAAAACGAAATTCTGAACAATGTTTTGCCATTAGTTTGTAGTTCAAATGCCAAAGAGGAGGCAAATCTAAGCGAGAATAAATAAAAAAACTGGCCTTACGTTCGACATGAGACGGTTATGCACCCAGCCCTTCAAATGTCTAACTTGATCAGTATTCATAACAGTAATCCCAAGCGGCACATAGTACACAAAGACAACACGCTGCAGTGCTTTTTTTAGTTTTATTGATGAAAGGAACAACTTGTTTTTTTAATTGCTTTATTGGGTACTCTCTTTAAAGGCAGTGAAACTAACAACATGCGTTTTTTTTCGAGTGAAACGAACAATTTGAGTGGTTTAAAGGCAGTGAAACAAACAACATGCGTTTTTTTTCGAGTGAAACGAACAATTTGAGTGGTTTAAAGGCAGTGAAACTAACAACATGCGTTTTTTTTCGAGTGAAACAAACAATTTGAGTGGTTTAAAGGCAGTGAAACTAACAACATGCGTTTTTTTTTCGAGTGAAACAAACAATTTGAGTGGTTTAAAGGCAGTGAAACTAACAACATGCGTTTTTTTTCGAGTGAAACGAACAATTTGAGTGGTTTAACGGCAGTGAAACTAACAACTTGCGTTTTTTTCGAGTGAAACAAACAACTTGAGTGGTTTAAAAGGAGTGAAACGAACCAACAGTGCTTTACCACACTTGTCTAAACACAAGTCCGTGGCGAAGAAACGGCAATTTTTGAATAATTTCAGTATTTTGTCAGTCACGGCGCTTTCAAATAAAAAGACTGGATATTTTCAAAATTTGTTCCAGCGATTTATCTTAGACCTCTCATCCGATGGACTTCAAACTTTACCAATCTTATTTTCTAGACGAGAGCTAACATTCCACCAAAAATGAGGGTAATCGAAGGAACTCAATTTTTTCCATACATTTCTTCTAAATTTATAGGGAATGTATGGAAAAATGGAAAAAAAAAAATGTTTCTCCAATTTCGCTGATTTTTAATGGACAATTACCTCTTATCTGGCAAATGAGTCTGACAAAGTTTGAAGTCCATCGGATGAAGGGTCTCAGAGAAATTGCTGGAACAAATTTGAAAGTGTCCAGCTTTTATATGAAGGGCTCCCTGCAACAACGTCCTGAGTGCGTTTTTGGTAACTTTCACTAAAATTGTATGTTTTAGGCCTTTTAAAGCACAGTTTTGTCAAATTAATGATTTATTATTGTTAAGGTACTTAAAACAGCTCCAAAATGGGGAAGAAAATCCACATCTTTGAGAAAATGTTTTGGGCCCCTATGACACCCTATGGCTCCCAGGACACCCTATTTATCTTTTCAAAATAAAAAATTATTCTGTTTGAAGATAGAAGATTTGTTGACCTGGATTAAATCCTTTCAGTCATATGTACATGATCCAGTCATAATTTTGGCAAGTGAGTCCCTTTGGAGGCCAAAAATCCAGGATTTCCGTGAAAATTTTCCAAAAACGCACTGAGGACGTTATTGCAGGGAGCCCTTCAATTGACTCTGGGAGTGAAAGGGTTTTAATTAAAGGCTCCTTCATTCATTCCATGCTGAGTGGTTGAAACTTTGAACCAGCTTTCATTCACAAAATAAAAATTCAGTACCTATTTTGTTCAACTGTGTGATCAATAATTTTTCTATTTTCCATACATTTTTCTGTAAAGAAAGATACTTCTTTGTTCGGTTTACCAGTTCAAATGCCCCTGAAAATTGGATAAATTTCTATTGAATTTACTTTATCCTTTGTCGTCTCAAAAGTTGTTATTTTTTGTGTTAAGAAGTAAAGAATTTTTGTCTTCAAGATCAGGTATATAGTGCTGTGTTGTGGTAAAAAAAAACTCAAAGGGTATAAAGTCTCAGGAAGATAACTCATATACGTGCTGGGAAATAAAACTTCAGACCCAAAACTAAATAATTATTATTGTAAATGTGCAGAAAAAAAAACAGTAGCAAACAGCTCATTTGAGTTGGGCTACTTTGGTATGTAATAGGTTACATGCCGGTAGGTAATATTTTGTATTAAAAGGTCTTTCTGGATTCTGGATTCCAGATGTTTAAGGCAAACCCACCAGGTTAAACAGGCTCAACTCAAACTCATGCTCATAAATTCCTACTTACCCTACCTTTTTCTATCATTTGCAGAATTCTGACAATTTCAGGAATAAATAATAATAAGAGAAAGAAACAAGATCTTCAGCTGAGTAAATAACAAGTTTAACTTGCATAGGACTAGCAGTGTGCCAAGTGAGTATCAATCTCTTTGCTTTAGTAAACTTGTTTGCTCTTGCATGCTTAGACATGTATAACATCAAGCTACTGTACCAAATTAATGTATAATGAAAGTGCGGCATATATTCCAGGGCTCGAAATAGAAAAAAATTAAAGCGTGTCCATTTTTTTTTTTGGCAGGCCCAACAAATTTTGACATGCCATTTATTTTTTTGGCCTGTCACATATTGAAATTTTTACTATTATTTTTTTTAATTTATTTATTAACACGGTAACAATTTTATATTGTCTTGGTCATGTATCATTAAATTATTCTGGCCAGTCAAATTTATAACATGAATAACTCTTAAAACAAGGGCCCATGAACCAAAAATGGCATTATATATTTCCAAAAAAGTCATTGCTAAAAGCTCTGACAGCACTCTAATAGACTAAAGCACAAATAAATTAGGTTTCCTGGAAAACCAGGATCATGGATCGGGGATCGGGGATAAAAAATTTAAAAATAATAAAAAATATAAATAAATAAATATAAATAAAAAAAGTGATACATATTGTGACTCACATACATATTGTGACTCTCAATTCCGGACTACTTGTTCATTAACCATTAACATTAAAAACTGAATTCAATTTCCACCGACCCAAAATAATCCAGTATGTGGTGCTAAATGTTGTGTTTGAGTTCTAGTAACAAGCTAAAAAGTCGTGTTTCGAGATACGCGTGATCTTAGCAAGATCGCGCCAAGATTTCGAGCTTCGCACCGCGACAGGTATACTACCGGTATATGTTGGATCACGTGAATGATCTTATCGACTTATATATATAAACAAGTGAAGATACAACGAAGATCACAGCGAAAAACTATGTGGAGCCTACTATCTTTGAATTTCAGAAAAAATATCTCTGTTTGCTGTAGCACATACGTGTAAATAAACTACACTAGAGTCTCATTGTTCAAATCGTGTTTGCATTAGATACTCTGACTCTGACGTCGGTTGAACAACTTGACATGGAAAAAACCTAGTGAACAATGAGACTCTAGTGTGGTTTATTTACACGTATGTACTACAGCAAACGGAGATATTTTCTGAAATTCATCGACAGTAGGCTCCACATAGTTTTTTGCTGTGATCTTCGTTGTATCTTCACTTGTTTAAACCGATAAGATCATTCACGTGATCCAACGTATACCGGTAGTATACCTGTCGCAGTGCGAAGCTCGAAATCTCGGCGCGATCTTGCCAAGATCACGCGTATCTCCAAACACGACTTTTTAGCTTGTTATTAGAACTCAAACACAACATTTAGCGCCGCAAACTGGACTATTTTGGGTGGAAATTGAATTCAGTTTTTAACGTTAATGGTTAATGAACAAGTAGTTCAGAATTGTGAGTCAGGCGTGTGAAATTGTCCTGTATGCGAGTCACAATATGTAATACTTTTTTATTTTTATTTATTTATATATTTTTTAATTTGTATTTTTTAATTTTTTTATCCCCAATCCCCGGTCCCCGATCCTCGATCCTCGATTCCCAATCCTGGTTTTCCAGGAAACCAATAAATTTCAGCGGCAAAATGGAAATAAGCTTATATGTATATTAATAGTTACACTGTCTGTTGACTAACCCTTAACACATTAAATATCATTATCTTACACATTAGATTTGTCTAGCGCCTTCCAATATAATGATTTATGGTGTACTTGTGAGATCTTGATCCTCAAACTCCGCCAGCAATCTGAAGAAGTTGATGAGTACCAGCATATGATCATATGCATGCTGCACGGGTTCCCATGATGTGACATGTGTGCACATGCAGCTTTAATTTAACTGGCATATATATATTTTTAACTTTTACATACAATATACAATATTTTATATTACAAAAACATGTCTTACTTATTAGCTTACCGTAAACACCAGTGTATAAGCCACACTTTTTTGCCCAAAATTTTTGCTCTAAATCAAGGGTGCGACTTATCTACTGGAACATCTGCAAAACGTTATTGAACTTTCCGGTTATATATTAAGTTGACCAGACTATATGAGCCTCGAAATTAAGATTTTATTTATTAGAGGTGTATAATGTAGAACAAGATTCTTTAACTTTAGATGATGTAGAAAAGTGAGTCTTCTCTGTCTAACAGTGCGGCCAGAGCGGCCAGAGCGGCCAGAGCGGCCAGAGCGGCCAGAGCGGCCAGAGCGGCCAGAGCGCCTCCGAGACCATGCAAAAATGAAATTGAACAAACCGCATCGAACGCGTAATGTACAAACGTGAGCATTGTGTTTATAAACTGTAAACTTTATCCTCAAATTGTCAAAATACTGTACCTGTGTTAAAACAGTGCTCACTATCTTTGTCAGACATTTCGAAGCTTTTAGCAATGAAGGAACACCAAAGGCGAACGAAAAAAGCATGGTTACCAAGCTTGTTTTGGCCTGAACGAACGGCGGGCAAACGAACGTAGCTGTGCTGAAAACTGCTGAAACTGTGTTTTTTTCTTTCAATACACGATGATTCGTTGGATAGAAGCAAAGTCTAGCTCATGTTTTGTGGAGCCAATTTATTTTAAAAAAACTTCTTTTTCCAAAATTTGAGCTTCAAAACTCGGGGTGCGGCTTATCTCAAGTGCGGCTTATACACCGGTGTTTACGGTACTTACATTACACAAGAATTTACTTACTTTCTTTACATTGATTATGTTACCTTAATTACAATACAATTTTACTTATTACCTACTTACATTACACAAGAATTTACTTACTTTCTTTACATTGATTATGTTACCTTTATTGCAATACAATTTTACTTATTACCTACTTACATTACACAAGAATTTACTTACTATCTTTACCTTAGATTACATTACTTTAATTACAATACAACACGTCAATACATGCAGCTTTAATTTAACTGGCATATCTTTAGATATTTTTTTCTGTAACACCTTTCATGACATCCTGTTTTTGTTTGAATGTTCTTCATTTAGTATTATCTCTAGTAGGCTAATAATAGCTGGCAAATGTGAGAATGTTTATACATTACGAATTTTTAATTTGAGACCGAAAGTGCGCGAAACCCCGATGTCTGTTTCAATGTGCAAATTGCAAACAACGGTTCTTAAGTTGCATTTCACCCAGGATTTCAGATCAAAGTTCCGCAATACACAGCGACTCGCTACATACTGATAACAACTGAATAGCATGGAAACTTCAATTTATTTCAACATGATGGAATGTGACCGGTCAACATGACCAGCAAGAGGAAAGTTTGACCAGTCGAATCCCCAATCAGTCCGGACATTGTCCGTTGACCGGCCGTTATTTCGAGCCCTGCTGTAATACAGTGTGATTAGTTCATTGAACTTTACCTTTTATACAAAATGTGGTTGCCATGTTTATACAATCGATACCATGATGCCTTGGAGTCTCAAGATGATTGAATTATTGTGCAAGGCATTATTTGAGTGAAGCGAAAGTTTGTGTGACTGTATTTTACCTAGCATCCACAAAAATGTTTAAAAAATTTGCAATACTCTTCGAAAATTCGAAACAGTGCATATGAAATTTTGTTTTGTTTCGTTTGAATTTTCGCTTGGACTTGCATGACTAAGTTTGAAAGTTTGAAAATGTCGAGACAATTAGTGGTTTTCAAAATTTGTCAAAAGTTCATCGAAATTTAGTTTCTGTCGGAAATTTGTTATTTTCATTGAAAAGTGATGAAAAGTCTCGAAATTCATCCAAATTCGCTCTCGTTCCTTTTGCACACCTTTTGCTGTTTAATATTCTTTTTTTTATTTTGTGGCGTTTGGCGTCAGTCAAAATGAGTGTTCTTTTGCCCATGGAAAGTATAATTATGAGAAGCAAATATACTTATATTTACAATGGTTACACCCACTATATTTTTATTTCCAAAATGTATCGGTTAAAACAGTTCAAATGTACACAAAATGGTCATCTAGGGTAACCTGTTACCATCTATCTTAACATATCAAGCTGCAATGTAGTATGATTGCATAACTAAACCCACAGTTAATAACAATTTTTTTATGTTCCAGCAATAAGATTAGGTATAAAAAAGAACAAAAACCACGACGCAATTCCAGAAGAACCATTGATGGATAAAAAAGTTACCACAAAATCTTATCGATGCAAACAGTGCAGCAAGTGTTTCAACAGAGCAGGAAACCTAAGGATACATGAAAGGGTCCACACTGGAGAAAAGCCTTATAAATGTAAACAGTGTGGCAAGTGTTTTAGCCAAGCAGGAACCCTAAGGACACATGAAAGGGTCCACACTGGAGAAAAGCCTTATAAATGTAAACAGTGTGGCAAGTGTTTTAGCCAAGCAGGAACCCTAAGGACACATAAAATGGTCCACACTGGAGAAAAGCCTTATGAATGCAAACAATGTGGCAAGTGTTTAAGCGAAGCAGGAAGCCTAAGGAGGCATAAAAGGGTCCACACTGGAGAAAAGCCTTATGAATGTAAACAGTGTGGCAAGTGTTTTAGCCAAGCCGGAAACCTAAGTACACATGAAAAGGTCCACAGTGGAGAAAAGCCTTATGAATGTAAACAGCGTGGTAAGTGTTTTAGCCAAGCTGGAACCCTAAGGACACATAAAATGGTCCACACTGGAGAAAAGCCTTATGAATGTAAACAATGTGGCAAGTGTTTTAGCGATGCAGGAAGCCTAAGGAGGCATAAAAGGGTCCACACTGGAGAAAAGCCTTATGAATGCAAACTGTGCGGCAAGTGTTTTAGCGAAGCTGAAAAACTAAGAAGACATCGAAGAGTTCACACTGGAGAAAAGCCTTATGAATGTAAACAGTGTGGCAAGTGTTTTAGCGAAGCTGGAAACCTAAGTACACATGAAAAGGTCCACAGTGGAGAAAAGCCTTATGAATGTAAACAGTGTGGTAAGTGTTTCAGTACAGCAGGAAACCTAAGAAAACATAGACAAGTCCAGACTGGGGAAAAGCCTTATGATTGTAAACAATGTGGCAAGTGTTTTAGCAGCATGGGAGATCTAAGGACACATGAAAGGGTCCACACTGGAGAAAAGCCTTATGAATGTAAACAGTGTGGCAAGTGTTTTAGCAGAGCAGGAAGTCTAAGAAAACATAGAAGAGTCCACACTGGGGAAAAACCTTATGAATGTAAACAGTGTGGCAAGTGTTTCAGCGAAGCTGGAAACCTAAGAAAACATAGAAGAGTCCACACTGGGGAAAAGCCTTATGAATGTAAACAATGTGGCAAGTGTTTTAGCAGAGTGGGAGACCTAAGGACACATGAAAGGGTCCACACTGGAGAAAAGCCTTATGAATGTAAACAGTGTGGCAAACGTTTCAACCAAGCAGGAAATCTGCGAATACATGAAAACAGACATTTACACACAAAGGAAAGTCCATCCAAACATTCAAGAGGTAAGTGTAGAAGAACAAGAAATCGAAATGTTCATGATAAGTCCACTTGGTATAAAAAGAGTGATTTTAGATCAGAGTCAAGTGTAAATAACAAAACCTGCTGCAGCAGTGCACTAGTCCACATGGGTACTGGGAATGGTAGCAAGGATTGCATATCAACACTAACATCCACACTGCAAGACACTCAATCAGCCATTGTTGAGAAACATAGCTGTTGGATTTGTCAAAAGGAGATGAGTAGTGAGGCTCTACTTTTTGAACACTATGATAATCATATGAGATATGTATCTGAAGACACTTGTTAATACCTAAGCATCTTTACTTATGTTTTGTTTGTTTTGTCAATATTGTGTTATAGTAAATTAGTAAAACAAAAAAATTGCATGGCAAAGGAAATCCTCACTGTGATTATTGTCCCTATTTTACCAAACGAGGGTACCTTATGACCACGCCGTTAATAATTTTAATGACCACCTCTTTGCTACCTCACTTTTCAAATGCCTGAACGAAAGATGAGTCATTGTCTTGTCTGAATGCGACAACTTGATGTGCATAAGAAAAAAAAGGAACAAAAACAAATGCAAAATGACTAGCAGTGAAATATTAAACATTATTGATAACGTTTAAGTTAGTGGGTTTTTTTTTGCTATTAATATGGTTACAATTTTGTGGTCCTGTGTTCGTCAATAGACAGTGAAGTTCTACTGCGATTATATTGATATATAGAGGGTTTCTGTGGTGGTCATATTGGAGAAAAATAGATGATAATGATAGATGTGGCTATATTTTTTACCTCCAATATCGCCTCTGTGAAATCCCACTATAGAAAGTTATCTGAGTCCAAAGATAGCATTGTTAATTAATGAAAAACTTTTATAGACTGCTAACAGTCCCTCTCTAGATAGTCGAGCGGGCGAGCAACGCGATCGGCGATTGAGTGCCGAGCGAACCGAGGGAGCTCTGGGGAAGAGGCGGAAGGGGAAAGAGCCTGCCTCTCCCCCAGTTTCCCCTCGGCTCGTTCGCTCGCTCCAGTCTCGCCGAGCTTGTTTTTGTGATTAGCGCGCCCGCTCGATTGACTGAAAAGGGACAGCTAGCAGTCTATAACTTTTATTAAATTTTCATTGATCAGATCACAAGTTATTTCAATTCAATGATTATATACCTGAAATAATCATATCAGAGCCAAGAAATTTTCATGCATAAAAGCTGTGCATGAGGATTAGAAAATCTTTCGTATCAAAACATGTTTATTAATAGAGTTTTTTGTAGTAAAATAACGGTGCCCAGGCTCAGAGTAGGACAGCTCGCAGCAAAATGCTTACGATTTGTTTGGAATGTTATCGCTACTGATGATCGGAAATAAAACAAACAAGAGGCTACACTTAGCCTATACTCATACGCATGAGACTCTAAGACGCGTTGATTGAAGTTACCAATTTTTCTGTGCTCGCTTTTAATATTTAATTTATTGATTCCCGATCAAATCTACACTCGTCTATTACTTTCCAAGCCGTGAAATATTTCTGTTACATTTGAAAAGACTACTTTAAAAAACAGGCAGTCGAGGACTGCATGTGGCCCACATGCTGTAAAAAGAAAATTGATAATCTGTGTTACTAAATCGCATGCAACTGGTGTAAAATGGGTTATTCCAGACCCCCCCCCCCCCCCCCCCCCCCCCCCCCCCCCCCCCCCCCCCCCCCCCCCCCCCCCCCCCCCCCCCCCCCCCCCCCCCCCCCCCCCCCCCCCCCCCCCCCCCCCCCCCCCCCCCCCCCCCCCCCCCCCCCCCCCCCCCCCCCCCCCCCCCCCCCCCCCCCCCCCCCCCCCCCCCCCCCCCCCCCCCCCCCGACGGATGCAATATTTTTTTAGGAAAAGACTATAGCGCGGGCGTAAAGGGAGGGTCGGACACCTTATTGAGACTTATATAACGGAGTAACCGGTTAGCTTTCAGTTGATGTTAGGGGTAGCAGTTTATATAGTTAAATTTAGGACTAAGCAACCCGCGAAGCTAGGTGGTACAGTGGTACGGTAGGCTATGTAAGCCTAAGCCTAGCTGAGGTCACAGGTTCAATCCTCAGTGGGGATTTTAGATTTTCTTTTTTATACTTAAAAATGTATTGAAAATAAAATTCTAACTGTCGACATTACGTTATATAAGTCTCAAAAAGGTGTCCGACCCTCACTCTACGCCTGTGTTATAGCCAAACCCTGATTTTTAACCCAGATACCACCTGCCCGGATTGCCATTAACTTTTTGTAGGCCCTAAATAAACAGGAAATCGCATTCAGGAGATCCGGGATTTTTTAAAAGTTTTCAAATCTTTGGTGATAATTGCTATGAATTGGTCAAACATTTTCTAAATAAACGTTGCGTGACGCATTCACTAAAATCTCTCCGTAATTTTAAGACCAAATCGAAATGAAATGTTTCCATAACTTAAAGGTGGTTCTTTAAAAAGGTGCTTTGATTTTACCATCTATAATAAGTTTTTTCCAGACTTCACAGTTTCTTTAAAGTGTTGTCGCAAATACACCGTTTTGATTTATGCAAATTTCACGAGAAACGGTAATTTGATAGCAAGCTGTTTTTATATGACCACTGAATCCAAAATATATTTCCTATAAAAGGTCGAAACTTTTGAATGAAACTCATATTTGCTTCAATGAAAATGTCTTTCCTTTGATTAAGGGTCAAACACGTATCAGAATTCAGTGATTTTCTGCTTCTGGAAGTCTTGGCGATTTATTGTATCCTAATTACTGCATGGAACCGGCTAGCGTCTGCGAAAATATAACTAGCAGTAATCACAGATTATGGAGACGCGTTCGAAGGAATTTCCGGCGGAAATGAGCCCCTGAAAAAACCAATAGGGGCGGCCATTTGGAAGACCGTCTACCAAAAAATCTCAAATTTTACTGCACATAAACCACATGACAACCAACACGAAATTAGGATTGCGTTCTTCGAACGCGATAAAGATCACAAAATAATTCAATTCAGCAACCTATTTTTATTATGCTTTCTAAAATTGCCGACTTTTTCTGTGTAATAGAATGCCAATCTTATCCGGAAAAATGATTCGCATAATGCTTTCGCTAATCAAAAAAGCAGTTCTGAATGGTCAAAGGTACAGAAATGAAATGCTGGCGGCGTTTGAATCATGAGTTCGGATAGCTCATGGTCTGCAAACAAACACTTCGATTCACAGCTCGATTTTTCACTAAAACCTTTTTCCAAACCACGAAAACACCTAAAATAATCTTTGAAAACAATACTTGGCCACATTTGGTGAAACCTGTGCTTGGTAAAGCAGTAAAAAGAACGAGAAAACTTCATTAACCTTTCCCACGGATCCAAAGCACGCGCGTACAAACAGAACTGCCTTGACAATCAAGTCGTCCAATCCGAAGCTATCAGAACTGTAACATCGTACAGCAATCGATTGAACTCGGTACAACTTCGCGCTAAGGAAAGTCGGACTTACCCACAAAGGTGACAACATAGTGGTTACTAGTAACCTAGTAACCAAAGAAAGCAATAAAGTCAGTAAAAATCGATATTAACATGACACGCATTCCATAGTCCATAATCCACAGAAGTCCATTCCCGAAGTCCAAGTTTTTTATTAAATCTGATGGGCTGAAGTAACGACGCTGTTTTGCCGTGTATTTCTATTGTTTTTTCTTTAAAAAAAAAGTCTTGAAATTACTCACCACAAGCAGCGAGGACTGCTCCGATACAGACATTATAAAGAATCGGCAGTAAAAAGGGGAATAAATTGACAATATGCTTATCAGTGCGAGAGATCGATGTTTGGCATTTTTGCCTCGGAAGAACTCTGATAAAAAATAGCTCGTAGTTTTTCAGAATCGCGACAGATTCGGCCTCACATTGTATGCTGTGTATAAAAGCAACGTTCACCTTGATGGGAGAAATACAGGACTGACTTATTGCTGCGGAACGAGCGCAGCGAGTGAGCAGCAACATAATCAGGATTTAAGAGAAATATATGAGAAAAAAATATAAGCTAGGAAAAATCTCGAATTGATCGCTTTTTACCAGAATTCACTGCGCCACGTACACATTTTGGGCCAGAATGCACTGCGCCACGAACAATAGCCTCGCTTGCAAAGCTTGCTGTTGGCTGCGAGATTTCTAATATTTTGGTCCAACATATCCCAGTCGAAATCGGAACTGAAGTGTCGCAGACTACCGCGAGTTGAGCGAGGACTGTGAGACATGGTGATTGGACCGTTGGATAGCAAAGATTTTCGAAGATTTTACGGAATAAAAGACAAATTTATTTTGAAATCACTCCGACAGCGGTCGATGAGACTGAACTGAGCTGAGCGCGTGGGGACGCGAAACCTGAGCTGAGCGCGTGGAGACGCGAACACGATACGGCTAGCTTGTATCGCAACATACTCATTATCAATAATTAGCCTAAATTTTCACACCTTCCTCGTGGTGAACGCGTCCTTTGCTCAACCATATTTTACAGACATTGCAAGAACTTGATGCGTGAATTACAAAACAAAATTAGTCTTATCAGCTGGAGTTTTCATCGATTCATACCGGTTACATTTGCTTTGCTTCCCCTCAAGAAACGAAAGAGAAAATTCTGTAATACCAGCGAGACGATAAAAAAGCATTACAACAAATTTACCGCAGCAATTACTATCTTTTGGATACACTAGTAATATTTTAAACAAGATAAGAAGACGTCCGACATGGAGAAGAGTTACATCTTTCATTTAGTCGTTGTACCTGCAAACCACGTTTCTATTGAATGTTTTATAAATGAGGCTGTACCACAATGAAGCCAGGCATTCTTGTGAAAATAATATATACCTGACGTGAACATTACTAATGTGAGTAGGGTTGTAGGAGACGCTGTCGTGACACTTCAGTAACGATGTTTTGCCGGAAGTGAGAGTAGCCGGAAGTCACTAAACCGGAAGTGTAAAGAGCAAAGCTATGAACTGGAAATGTACAATTTAAAATATGCGTGAATAAATTTGCATGCAAAATCATGACACCAAAATAAAATAAAAATGAGAAAAACGAAGCCCATTTTATAACTCGTGCCGCTACGTGCATGAGTAATAAGTGGCCTTGTAAGTTTTATACCACGTCAAATGTTGTCCATCTTTTGTTCATTGACTATTCGTTTAAATGCTTTATAATGTGTGATAAGCAATGTGACCTTATTAATATATTATATCATCAGTAAAGTTCATTAACGATACAATTCCATATATATCCTCACATTCTTGTCATCAAGATGTTGTGTTGTGGGCCTGGTATCCCTGTGGTTAAATGATTCTGTTTGTATCTGCTATATCTGCCAGGGCCGGGTTGTTCAAAGCGCGGTTAAGCTAACCCAGGGTTAGCATCAATTTTGATTCCTGTTAAATAATAATTCAATGGAGATTTTTCTAAATTATTTTTGCCTTTTAGTTTCGTTTCTGACTTGTCTTCGCATGTAACTTATAATTAGCTTTTGAAAACACTTCTAACAAGAGAAATTAAATCCGCGGTTAAGTTTTAATCCAGGATTAGCGTTAACCGGTTTTCGAACAACCGGGCCCAGATGAGTTAAAAAAGTTAGCAGACATTGGGTTTTTGTGAGCTGAATGCAGAACAGTTCTTGTTTCTTTTCTGGTATTGTAGGTGTTGCAAATTCAACTAGACGCTTTATGAACGTAAACTGGGCTACCCGTATATATTTATACAATAAATGAATGGGGTTAGTTTCTAGAGAAACTGTGGTGCTGCGTCGGTGGGGGGATGAAATATGAGAATTCAGTTTTATCGACTGAGTCGATAAGGTAGATTGACCACCGTAAAAAAATTCAAATAGCTGACGTTTCGAGCGCTAGCCCTTCGTCGGAGCGAATCAAGGAATTGTGGGTAGTGTGTGGTTTTATATAGTAAGCGGTGGAGCTACGCTATTGGTGGAAATTTGGTGATGTGAAAAACACATGTAAATTAGTTGAATGAAAAGCGTTCGTTGATTCCGTGGGGTTTGAGAGTTCCGATTTGAAAGATGATTTTTTGTTCTAGGTTTTTACGGCTTTCTGTGTTACCCTGGTGTAGGGAAAGGCCGCAGATTGTCATGTGTTGTTTAGAATGGTTTGTAAGATTAAAATGGTGCGCGACTGGTTTGGGTGCGTCTTTGTCATTGTTTTAAACGTCTCGGAGATGTTCACGAAAACGGTCGCCCAGTCTCCTCCCTGTTTCGCCAATGTCTATCTTTTTGCAAAAAGTACATGTTATGCAGTAGATAACATTTACGGAGGTGCATGTAAAACGATCAGTGATTTTAATAGATCGTTTGGGTCCTATTATTTTGTCCTCGTTGTGTATGAAAGGACAAGTGTTACATCGTGTGCGTGTGCATTTAAAAGTTCCCGGTTCATCGTCAGATTTCAGTGCGCTCGTAACTAGAAAGTTGCCTATGTTTTTGTCACGTTTGATTGAAATTAGTGGGGGTTGTGAAAAAATTCTGCCAGTTTCGGGGTCGTTTTGGAGTAATTTGAATTTTTTTAAAATGATGCTTTTGACTGTGTTGTTGTGTGGGTGGAAAGTGAGGGTGAATGGAATTCTCTCGTTCTCTTCTTTCTGTGGCGTTTGTAGTGCTGATTGTCTGTCGATCTGTTGTGCACGTTGTTGGCCCGTATTAACAACAGAGTCAGGGTACCCACGTTTCTTGAAAAACTGGCACATTTCTTCTGATTTGTTGGAAAAATCAGAGTCATCACTACATAGACGTCGAAGTCTGAGAAATTGAGAATATGGAATGGCGTTTTTAACGTGCGATGGATGTGAGGATGAATGTAACAGATAACTGTGGGAATCTGTAGGTTTGTAGTGCACACTTGTGGATAAACTGTTGCCGTTGATTGAAATATTAATGTAAAGAATATACTACGAGCAGTCCGTCTCTTTCCCAGCTTAGTCCGTCGAGCGAGAAACGAAAAAACATTAGCGAACGGATAATGGCCGCGCGAAACTGGGGCGCGTCTGCCTCGCCCCCAGTTTCGCGCGGCCATTATCCGTTCGCCGATGTTTATTCGTTTCTCGCTCGACGGACTAATATAACATGATATAAGCTGGGAAAGAGAGACTGCTCGTAGTCTATGTCAAGAAAAGCGACTGAGGTTTCGGAAATTTCCCAGGTATATTTTAGAGCTGGATGAAAAGTATTGACAGAAGATATGAATTGATTAAGTTCCTCTTTACTGGAAGAGGTAGCGCCAATGCAATCATCGATGTACGTAGCGGCCGTAGAGTTCGGGTTTGGTTCCGTGGTACTGATTAAAAAATTTGTCTTCGACGTAGCCTACAAAAAGGTTAGCGTAGCTTGGTGCCCATGGCGACTCCATTTACACAAATTTATACAAATCGAAGCCTATTCAGTTTAATATACTTACCGCTCTTGATCTTTGTAAAGGCTGGTTTTCACTAGCGAATAAGCATAAGCACAAGCCAACATATGCAGACTCAGTAACGTGTTATTCATTAGTTCCAATTGTTTGAACAAAACAGAACAATAGGCACTAATGATCAACGTGTTACTGAGTCTGCGTATGTTGGCTTGTGCTTATGCTTATGCGCTAGTGAAACCAGCCTTTAGGGACGGACCATTAGATTTTTGAGGGGGGGTGGGGGGGAGGTTGGGCAAATACCAAAAAAAAATTCGAGCAGAGCCTTGAACTGCAAAAAAATATCGTGCAAAACAAAAACCCCAGAAAAAAATTCCTGCAAAGCTTTATATTTTTAGAACAATATTTTATATCCAGGAGCAGATGGTCAGAACACAAATAAATCAAAAACAAAGAGACCACTACCACTGGCAATATGTCACCGTGCCAGAGTACATGAGGCGTACTGCATGGAAATAGTGACGACATAGGAAACCAAACCAAACTCTGTAATATTTCCATTCAATGTAGAACAACTGCTCATACAAATATATCTTTTATTTAAGTTGTTATAAAAGGTGACAGGCCTAGAACAGATCCTGCTCGTCGCTACAAGCATTTTAGCCCAGCTTTAGAATAAGTCTACCCCAAGTACGTGCCTGAGAGATTTTTCCTTTCAGATCAAAAGAAAGATATAACAGGCCTGTTGTTCTAAATGTTGTCGTTTCTTTGATCTTAGGAAAAATCTCTAGCTGTGATACTGAAAGGAGGAATTTACGCTTTCCAAAGCCGTTTAGAATATTTAGTTACGCCGTCGTTTGTTTGCTAGCTCTTGATATAACAATGGAGTTTCTTTGGCTCAGTTTCAAAGAGTTGCAGGATCAGAAGTAGCCGCTTAAGTAGGAATTATTCGCTGCTTAGGATCAGTTCATGAATAGATTGAAACAAATCCACAAAAGTTCCAGACTCTCTTTAATCTTGATGACTCATTCGAAATACAGACTCAATTCCAAGACTTTTTCCTGATAGAGATTTCCTAGATTTCCAACTCAGAAGATAAGCACATGCGAAGTAAAAATCCGAGATTAGATGTCAATCAAGACATCACGCGCATCGATTACGTCACTAGACAAAAAATATACAAAATCACGTGCAAGTAACAAAATCTCTTTCCAACAGTTCATTTCTCAGTCCGTGAATGTGAGCGCGTAAGTCTGCGGTTAGCATAACGTGATATATAGTGTTTCTTCATCACGACTTATGTGTTGTACAACAAGCTTGTAATTGCAGGGGCGGCGCTACCGATGGGGCAGGTGGGACATTTGCCCCACCAATTTTCGACAGCTCAAAATGGCGTCGGGCTCCACTTAAATAATGTCGCGGAAATTAACGCTCACAAAAATTAACGCGACTAAACGTGGATTTTGAGAATTCGCGTTAATTTCACGGAGCGTTAATTTCCTATAATAAGGAATTCAATGTGCGTAGAGTTGATTCTAAAAATATGTATTTAAGGGTTATATGCACTCTAAGACGGACACCCCTGTAAGGCGGTATTCTGAATTGGTAATAGCGACTCCTGGTAATAGACAAGAAAGAGATCCAATCCATGTGATCTGCGAGTCCAATCCAAATGCGATTACCGGGGGTAGATTGGGACCTAATGTTAGCTGCCCGTATCGTGTGAGTCGCCCTCAAAGTGGGATATACTTCATGGTGGGTTTTAATTTATGCACATCAAAGAATCCGGCACTTATTTAGGGCTAAAAACTCATTTTAAAATGGTTAGCTTTTATTTACTGTTATGGATATCACTACCCATAACAGTAAATAAAAGCTATCCATTTTAAAATGAGTTTTTAGGATCCCTATATGATAGGATCCCTATATGGTGTGTTAGCATGAAGTATATACCCTCAAAGTCGCCCTGACTGAAGACTGTTGCTTTTGATCCTGTAAAACGCTAAAGTTTTTTTAAAGTTAAGGTAAGAAAAGTTGTTCAGTGTCTCTTTAGTCAGTTTAGTATCATTTTGCTTCGAAGTTTGATGAACAGAAATAACACAAGGCAGACTGTAAGCGAAAGATGTTTTGCGTGCCATAATCGATAATCCAAACGATATACGCACAGTTTTTCAGGCACCCAATTCAATTATATGAATAAGAATTATTTCAGCTGAAATGAACATTATGTTATTAGTTTCTTAATTTTGGGGTATTTGTCCGTTGGCTTTGCTTTACGTTCGAACATAAATCGTACTTTTCAAGCGTTTTTGGCGCCATATATTGGTTAGCTAAATTCCTAAATGACACAGGATTACAACTGGTGTTTGGCTAAAATCCGTGGCTTGAAGTTGCTTATTTATCATTTTATTTTTGTGATATTTAAATATATAATTTGATTTTATGGGCTAGCCGCTCGTACGCTACTCCTTGTTTTTGAGATCGTTTTTTATGCAGTAAACCCCACATTTAACAGATCAGTTATGGGACGTTCCATTTACAATCCGACCTCCCCCTATGGATGAGGGTTTTGGGAAACTTTTCACATGACTAGTAGGAATCTGCACAATTTTTTCCAAAACCGGTAGGAATCTGCACTATCTTATTACCAAACCTGCAGGAATCTGCTTGTAGACTACAACTGGTAGGAATCAGTTATTCGTCCATACTCAACTGGTAGGAATCAGTTATTTGTCCATACTCAACTGGTAGGAATCAGTTATTTGTCCATACTCAACTGGTTGGAATCGTTATTTGTCCATACCCGACTGGTAGGAATCAGTTATTTTGTCCATACTCGACTGGTAGGAATCAGTTATTTTTCCATAACTCGACTGGTAAGAATCAGTTATTTGTCCATACTCGACTGGTAGGAATCTGCTCATCCATAAGGGGGGTCAGATTAAAAATGGAACGTCCCAATAGTGCTCAAGTTTGAGTAATAGCCATAAATGCACTAGACACTTTTACTTGGGGAAATCCGTTTAACCAAATTCACCAAAACTTTTCCATGGTAAATTCTTCTAGGGTTTCATTTTCCCCAGGTGAAATATGTGGAAAGGTCACAATCCACACCTGGGGTTGTCCTGCAAAAGTAAAGAGTTCAATTTCATTTGTGCAATTAAATGCTTTGATAAGAAGCTGGTAACTTATGTGGAGGAATTCAGTAAGAGAAAGTGGAGAAGTTATTCAAAGCTCAGTTTGGACCAGTTGTAGTAAAAGAGGGATGGACTGTTGGTTGGCTTGTATCGCAAATAAGAGTTAAGTGAATACCCATTGTAATGCACTGTGTGAGGCTCATGTTGAGGATACAAGCTATTTCTAGAACAAAATCAATAATTTTGTTCATTAAATGCTTTGACATGCAATAAAAGACAACACTCATTTCTTCTGGGCGTAAATTGGGAAGGGAATATAAGTTGGCAAGGCTCTGATAGAACCCACTGACCAGTTAAACCCACCAGATGAGGGGCCTCAACACATGGCACCATGCCGAGGGGGTGCCTCATGCCTGTACTGCAAGGCAGGCATCGACGCTGGGGTAATGTCCTGGAGCCAAGTTAACCAGGTCCAGCAAGTATCGTATGTCCCCTCCCTGACGGTTTGTCCTAATTATCTTTCGGTTTTGGGGCTACCCATGACGAGAATAAATTTGCTATAATCTACACAGTCTAGCCCACTAAATGGGAAAATATCAAACAAATTAAACTGTTCGATTTTGAATAATTTGCTGAAACATTTTTAACACGTGTTTTTTCATGTTTGAAATGTAAGCGGTCAAAATATTCACAAATTATCATTAAATTACCACAAGAAGTTTCCTCAGACTTAAATTATTACTCCCTGCGAATAGCTCTGACTACTCTCCTCAGCAATAAAGAGATTGAGCTTTTCATTCAAATGCAGTTTAAAACAAGTGAAAACGTCAAGCAAAACTGGCACATGGCCAAAAGGTCTCACTAAACTTTGTATTGAAACACTTAATTCACAGCTGTAACACTAACTAGTGACACCCCTCACAGATGTTATGGGTTACGGGTTCAACTGAGAACACTGTAATTTGGTTTTATGGGCAAGCTGCTCGTACGCCACTCTGGGTTTGTGGGATCTTTTTCATCTGCAAGTAGATGTAGTGAACTCCACATTTACAGTTGTTTTCACATAACGTTTCCATGTGGTGTTGTGAAGTTCAGGGAAATTGGGTACTAGACTACAAACTAGCCAATTACGTTGTGAAGTACTGAACGTATTTGGCAACTTGGAAACAAATTCCCCTCTCACACGAAAACGATACTAACGTCTGTCCATTCGAGCCATTCATCAGCCATTCACGAACAGTAGCAGGCTGTTCATGATATATTCAGCTGTTGAAACGGCTGCTACTAGCCATTAAAAAAAATCTTCTTATCAGCTGTTTGAACGGCTAGGGTAAACCGTTCGGAAAAAAATATTCAACTGTTTGAACGGCTAATGTTAGTATCCGTTTAGATAAAAGATTTCCAGCCATTTGATTATCTATCAAAGGAGCTCTAGTCTTTTGGCCGGTAACTTTACAGTTGATTTATTTTTGTTTTCATTCACTCACCACACAATTTGCATATGTCAAAAGTAATTTGAAACCTTTTCAATGTAAACATTTCGCTTTTCACAGGATTATAAACACGCATTCAAAAGAGAAACACCGTCAGACTAGTCATTCTATTGCCAGAACGATACTTGGAAATGAAAGCAGAGAGTTTGGGAAAGCTTAATCTTAATTTTGTCCAGCAAAACTACAAAGAAAACAGAATTCTTACAAGCGGATAGTCTGGCTGTCAAAAAGTGTGTTGCATTACTAACACTGTTTCATACGTAAATTTTAGCAAAAATTAATTCACAAAGTTTTGTTTCCACGATGTCAGAGGTTGAGAATTTCAAACAGAATTTTTAAAGCAAATTAGATAGTACCTCTAGTTGCATTATCAACGACTTTCCCTGTGTAGTCAACATTTCCATCATCTTAATAATACAAGACAGTTGTGTACTATTGTACTTTGGCAGGAAGGAAGTTGCAAACTTTGTTACCAAGTTTCAAATTAGGCTACATACTTCGCAACGTAATTGGCTAGTTTGTAGTCTAGTACCCAATTTCCCAACAAACATCAAAACAGCATGCGGTAAAGTAATGTGAAAACAACTGTAACAGATCCTCAGGTAAATTAAGGCAGGGGCCTCCAGCTATTTCACTCAAAAAAGTGAGGGGGTGATCTATCTTCTGAGGCTTTGGCCATGAGAACTCAAATCTTTGGTGGACTAAAGATTTTGCAAGTTTAGACATTTTAGCACGCAGATTATATGCAAATTAGGTCACGTGACCTGTCAGGGTTATTTTTAGGTCAACAATATTTCAAGCAAAATGGCAACACTTTTCACCAATACCTGGAGGCTGCCAGAAGTTTTATGATTTTAAGGCTATTATGAACTTCATTTCTGCGCTTGGCCTTTTTAAGATTAGTTTAAAAAAATACAGGAAAAATAAGAGATTGCTATTACGGGGGACTGGGTACTAGTACAAATTACCATTTCTTTTCAAACTTAATGAAATAGTCAACAAAGGCCAAGCTCAGATTTTTTGTTGTTGTTCTTGAGACTTATCTGGTAGCAATAACATTTGATTATGATCGGTATAAACTGTTGCCATCTTTGCTCAAAGTTTTTTCTGGATTTTGTGGCCGTATTAAGTCACGTGACCTAATTTGCATATGTTATTCTTGACAAAAGAACCACATTTGCTGACTATTTACTCTTTTAAAGTGCACCTAAACCCTAATTCTTTTTTCTTTTAATCAACTCAATGTACGTTGAAAAATTCGAATAGTGAAATATTTCTTGTTTTTAACGTCGCGTTAGTGAGTTATAGAGATTTTAATTTACAAAATGCTAATTAGATGACATCAAATGCAGACTTTACCATTATTTCTACTTCAATTTACAATACACAGTTCACAGCTTAAGGATAATAAATTTAAGAAATACTAATAAAAACTGTTTATAGTCAATTGCTTTGTAAAAAAAATATTACTTGGAGGTGAAAACAAGTAGTTGTATAATAAACGAGTCTGCATTTGACGTCATCTAATTAGCATTTAGTAAATTCAAGTCTCTATAACTCACTAACGCGACGTTAAAAACAAGAAATATTTCACTATTTGACTTTTCAACGTACATTGAGTTGATTAAAAGGAAAAAAAAAATTGGGGTTTAGGTGCACTTTAAAGTGTTGAGTTCCCATGACTAAAGCCTCTTGAGATAGACCACCCCCGTAGCTTTTGGGCGTTAAAACTAGAGGCCCTTGCCTTAATTTACCTGAGTCAGTTGTATAGTGCTCAAGTTTGGGTAACAGCCATAATCACACTACTAGACACTTACCTAGGGAAAACTGTTTTACCAAATTCACCAAACTTTTCCATGGTAACTTCATCTAGGGTTTCATTTCCCCAGGTGAAAATTATATCTGGAAAGGTCACACAAATCCACACCTGGGGTTCTGCAAAAGTAAAGAGTTAAATTTCATTCATGCATGTTTGGCTTTGATAAGAAGCTGGTAACTTATGTGGAGGAGTTCAGTTCAAGAAAGTGGTGTAGTTATTCAAATCTCAGTTTAAACCAGTTGAAGTAAAAGAGGGATGAACTGTTGGTTGGCTTGTATCGCAACAAAAGTTAAAGGCCCATGTTCACCCAATCTGCTTTGCGCGCTTGTGTTTTTGTTTTGGAATGATTCAAATGTTCAATGTAGTGTTATGATTGGCTGGCACGTCGATTTTTTGATTTTCCGTCTGTGTGAAAATCAGCCCGGGCTCACAAAGCAGATTGGGTGAACATGGGCCTTTACAGTCAAAATACTCAGCGCGTTCCGCTTATTATTTGGGAATGACTTTCATAAATTGGGAACAGATGGCATTATTAAAAATCAAAATTCAGGTTTCATATTGATTATTGGAATCTTCCAACAGTAGCCTCATTCCAAATAACAAATGTTGATTGGTTTATTTACTGACATGGGTCAAAAGTTCACAGGCGAAATACACAACCATTGGTCGCTGTTGGTTTCAGAGCCTGATTCAGTCACTTGGACTTCATAAGAAATTTTCTTCACTTTGGGGAAAATTTCTCTTTCAGTACCAGCACACTACCATTTTAAGAATTCTTCTTCGGAGTTTTGTGAATGCAGAGCTTATTTACGTCAAAAAAAATACTCAGTGATGAATTTTTGTTGAGCGAACAGAAATAGGTCAGATGTGTCAAGCCACCAACTGTTGCCTGCTTTGCACATGAACATTCGCCTGATGTCAATAACAAACCAATCAGCATTTGTTATTTCGAATGAGGCTACGGTGGAAGATTTCAATAATCAATTTAAAACCTGAATTGCGATTTCAATAATGCTATCCGTTCCCGATTAATGAAAGCCATTCCCAAATAATAAGTGGAGCGCGCTGAGTATTTTGACTGTAAGTGAGTACCCATTGTAATACACTGAGGAGGATACAAGCTGTTTCTGGAACAAAATCAATTGAAGAGGTCGGAGCATAACCGACCTATGTTGCTTTTTAGGTCATTTCATATTTTTTCTCGCGAAGGTTTGACTCATTTTATTGTACAACAAATAATATCACAAACCCTTGTTGAATTTGTGTTAACCCTAAGGAATGTGACAAATTTCACCTCAAAAAAGCAGAGTTATGGCCCTCTACCACTTTGACAGTACATTCAGATCATAATTCTTTCCAAAACTGCTGCTAGAAGTATGCCAAACGATGCTATTGCAAATGAATGAAAGTTAGTGGCTGACTATTGCAATGAAATGCCTACCAATTTTGATTTTTGATTTTGGCCATCTGAAGTGAAAATCAGAGCGGGATCAGCAGGAGAACGGATTTTTTTTTTTCATACCTTATTTCTTGAAAATGATGAAAAAACAACAGAAAATCATTCTGTACAATTTTTTGCAATTAATTTGTAGTTCACATGCCAAAAATGGGCAAATCTGAGTGACAAAAATTAAAAAACCCCTAAAAAGCAACATAGGTCGGTTATGCCCTGACCCCTTCAATTGTTCAAATAAAAAATCAATTATAAATGGCAACTAAAACTGCAGTGAAATTTCAAATCATGAATTCAAAAGTTACAATCAGACAACACACGCCACTTTTTAAAATAGAAATTTACTCTCACAATGGCATGATACATGTCCGATTCTGTCATCAACGCATTCCCCGAAGAGCATCTATTGGTTAGCTATCTTGTGATTTGAATTTTCCCTAGTTATTGCTTTTGAGAAGCTGTCAAGGAAAACTCTATTGTTGCTGTGACATATCCAAACTCTAAATTATAAAATTTCCCCAAGGTTAATTACCTAGGACAACATGAGTCGCACTTATAAAACTGTCAACAAGTCAAGTTTCTCTAGGGCAAAAGTCTGTAGGATGACCACAGTTAATATCGCCTGATAATTAGCCAATGCGATTGCCTCCATCTAAAATAAAAAAATATGATGCATAATGACTTTTGTAATTCAACACATTGATAACAAATGATAGTTTTGAGAAAAAAAACATTGAGTTACAAAACCTTTTTTAACATTTAGTAACAAGAGGCTGCAAGCAGCCAATACTCATGCGCATGTGTAAGAAAGTTTTATGATATATTTTAAACATGATAAGGAGATGTCCGACATGGAGAAGAGATGCTCCTTTCATTCAGTCATTGTTCCTGCAAACCACGTTGTTTACTATTGAATGTTTTGTAAATGAAGGCTGTACCACAATGAAGCCAGTGATTCTTCTGAATGTTATATATACCTAATGTGAACATTAGTAATGTAAGTAGGGTTGTAGGAGATGCTGTCGTGACACTTCAGTGACGCTGTTTTACCGGAAGTGAAAGTGTCCGGAAGTCACTAAACAGGAAGTGTAAATGGCAAAGCTATGAACCGGAAGTGCACAATTTAAAATATGCGTGCATAAATTTGCATGCAAAATTGTGACACAAAAAGTAAAAATAATAATAAAAAAAGAAAAGCAAAGGCCATTTTATAACTCATGCCGCTACGCGCATGAGTAAAAAGGCTTACTACAATATTTTACCTCAATTCGCTATTTCTTATGCAACAAGCAGTGAATTGAAATTTCGCCATGCTAAAATTAAGCTGGCACAATTTTTTATGGAGAGTTAATCTAAATAATGACAGAACTTGAAATAAAACACATTATTACACGACTAAGTCAGTCAGAGGGCCATTAACTAAAATCAACCAATCAGAATGATCGATTGCCGGTCCAATATTCTCTAAGTATTGGACCGGGCATTGTCCCGAATGATCCTGTGTGCTCCTCCCGCCGGCAGGAGTCGTGTGATAAATCTCTTATTAACCAATCTTGCTCGGGACCGTACTAGGAGAATATCGGCCCTCGGTCTTTTTTGTACGGACCTTGCTGCGCTTGATCCGTACTGTCAAGACCTCAGGCCGATATTCTCCCAGTACGGCCCTCGCGCTTGGTCAATAAGATATATGTAAATGGCAGAGAATACTTCAATGACAAGTGTTTTATCTCTTTAAGATGGCAACATAGAATAATCATAGAAATCTTCAGAGCTTAATCTAAAGGACCCTTTTTTGAAATGAAATTGTAGAATATTGGACCAATTTCAAATTCAGTGCTAAGAACCTTCAGTTTGCTTCCATGTGTATTTGGCATAATTCGCTCATTAAAATAGAGAACTGACCTGTTTTTTACAAATCATGGTTTTATGCGGGGGTAAAGGAGATTAGAGATTTGCTAGATAATGATCAGAATTTTTTAAGTTATAATGCATTTATAGACAAATACAACATTAAAACCAACTATTTGGAGTATTACAAAGTAGTGTCAGCTATAAAGCATTACAGGAAAAAATACTCCCCAGTTCACAATAGCCCTGCCTAAAAAGATTCCGCTGAGGACTTTCTGTCTACCTCAAAAGTGTGCAAAAAATTCTATCAACATCTTGTAAATAAAAAGGCTTCCATACCTTCAAAGAGTCGGTGAAAATGGTTGGCAGAAGAGGAAATATTTAGTTATTCTACTGTAGCGGTTAATTGGAAAAACACCTATTACTTACCATTTTTATGTACAATAGAAACAAAACTTAGAGTGTTCCAATTTAAACTGCTTCATAGAAGAATAGCTATGAATGACTTTCTTTGCAAGATAGGTATAAAACAAGTGGATTCCTGCTCATTCTGCAAAGAAACCCCAGAACCCTTGTTCATCTGTTTTGGAAATGTAAACATACCCAAACCTTCTGGAAAAATATGTCTAACTGGATAACTCAAAACTTTACTGGAATGAAGGATTCTTCCTTCTCTCCATCTTTTTGTCTTGGTTTAATTGGCAATATAAAAGATTTGCTCTTCCACCACTTACTTCTTATAGCTAGACATTATATATACACCTGCAAACTTGGGAATACCTTACCTGAGCTGCAGGTATATATACAATTACTTAAGAACTCTATGGAACTTGAAAAACAAATTGCGTTTGACAACGACACTATAAACTCCTTTCAAAAGAAGTGGTCTCGCTTTAAGAAAAACCCCTCACAAAATGAGACGACATAATTACCATTATAGTATTGTAGCAAAGCAATGTATAACATACTAGAAGTGGGTAGCTTTTAGTTCTCTGTATGAGTTATTTCTATATATATTTTTACTATTTCACTTATAACTGACTGTTAATTAAGTTCTTTTATGTTATTTATGTGTATTGCATTCATTCAATATGTGTAACACTACGTATATATGTGGAAATATTAATAAAAATGACGTTGCATTTAAAAAAAAAGAAATCTTCCAAAATGTTCAGTTTATAGAACCTGGCCAGAGAAGAAAAACAGAAATGAAAAAAGTATGGGTTGAGTTGGGTTGTAAAGGCAGTTTCTTTGTTATCAACAAATTTGTGTCTTGCCCCTGTGTAAAAACTGGTCTAGTAAATTTTCCTGAAAAACAAGCGCAGAGAACAGCAAACTAATTATGACCTCTCCGCTACATTTTACGGAATTTCACTGAAGGAAACGCAAGAAAATAAACTGTTTATTTGTTTTTTTTTGGTCATGCTGCTGACATAATGAAAAAATCAGAAAAGCCATACATTTTCTTTGAGCGCGCACGGATTTCTGAATCTTTTGCCATCAGTGCATCCACACGGTTATAACACAAACTGAACAAACATACGGCTACCTGAATAGAGTGGCAAAAATACTGAAAAACTGCAGAAAGGACAGTAGCTAAGTCAAATTTAAAGTGTTAGAACACAACGAAATGTTTAAGAAATGGTTATGTGTTGTTCATGTGGCTTTTCAGTTCTTTCATCAAAATTTCAAAACAAGTCTAAAGCTAACATCCTGGCTGTTTACAAACTTGCTTGTTTTAGCTCCTGCAGACATAATGGCAAGATCTTTCTGTTCCAGTCCGCTAAAGCAGATACGAAAGTATTGTTAAAGACTCCTTCATTCATTCCTGTTGAGAGATTGAAACTTTGAACCAGCTTTCAGTCACTTCTAAAAGAAACACTGACACACAGTGAAAATTCAGTACCTTTTTGTTCAAACGTGTGATCAATAATTTTTCTATTTTCTTCCTTTTACTTTTTCCATGCTTTTGTATGAAAAGAAAGATACTTCTTTGTTCAGTTTGCAGTGGAATTTACTTAAAAATTGTTGTTTAATTTAATTCACATTTAAAATAGCTCAATCTCGCACCTGATCTCACTCTCTGCAGAAGATCTGAACAAATAAGACTGTGTATAAAAAAATAAGAGCGGGGTCATAGCTGTCCAAACGATGTCTGTGATTGGTGAACGATACAACTGATATATCACTTGAACAATGCCTTATCCCTATCCCAGCGGGACAAATCTATTGTTTTCTTAGCGAATCACAATCATGGTTTGGACAAGTGCGGGTCTACCCAAAAATACCGAAGCCAAATAAAATTCATGTCTTGAGATACAATTTCAGTCCTTTCCTACTTAGACCGATGTTAAAATGTCGCAAAATCACTACAAATTCCCTTAGAAGCTGGATAATTTTCTATTGAATTTATTTTACCTTTTCCTTTGTTGTCTCAAAAGTCTTTTCTTTGTGTTGATGAGTAAAGAATTCTTTTCTTCGAGATTGGGTATGGTGCTGTGTTGTGGTAAAAAAACTCAACAAGGTATAAAATCTCAGGAAGGTTAAACTCATTAATTCTTCGAGAAATGAAACTTTGGGCTAAAAGATAAATTATTGTAAATGGTCAGAGAGAAAAACGAGTATCAAACAGCTCATTTCGAGTTGGGCTACTTAGGTATCTAATAGGTTACATAGGTAATATTTTGTATTTATTAAAAGGTCATTCAGGTTTCTGGATACCAGATGTGAGGCATACCCACAAGTGTTAAACAGACTCAACTCAAACCCATAGTTACATGTAATGATTTCTTTCTGTTATGTTCCAGCACTTAAATTAGGTATAAAAAAGAAAACAAATCACGATGCAATTCCAGAAGAACCATTGATGTATAAAAAAGTTATCACAACAGTTTATTAATGCAAACTGTGTGGCGAGTGTAACACCAGAGGAGGAAACCTAAGGGAACATAAAAGGGTCCACACTGGAGAAAAGCCTTTTGAATGTAAACAGTGTGGCAAGTGTCATGTTTTATTGGGTCAAGAATTCTGAGGACACATGAAAGGGTCCACACTGGCGAGCAGCCTTATGTACGTAAACAATGAATGTAAACAGTGTGGCAAGCATTTTAGCCGAGCAGACAACCTAAGGAAACATGAAAAAGTCCACACTGGTGAGAAGCCTTATGAATGTAAACAGTGTGGCAAGTGTTTTAGACAAGCAGAACACCTAAGGAGACATAATATGGCCCACACTGGGGAAAAGCCTCATGAATGTAAACAGTGTGGCAAGTATTTTAGACAAGCAGAACACCTAAGGAGACATAATATGGTCCACACTGGGGAAAAGCCTTATGAATGTAAACAATGTGGCAAGTGTTTTAGCACAGCAGGACATCTAAGGACACACAAGCGTCTCCATACTGGAGAAAAGCCTTATGAATGTAAACAGTGTGGCAAGTGTTTTAGACAAGTACAACACCTAAGGAGTCATGAAAGGGTCCACAATGGGGAAAAGCCTTATGAATGTAAACAGTGTGGCAAGTGTTTTAGCACAGCAGAACACCTAAGGAGACATAATATGGTCCACACTGGGGAAAAGCCTTATGAATGTAAACAATGTGGCAAGTGTTTTAGTGAAGCAGGAAACCTTAGGAGACATGAAAGGGTCCATACTGGAGAAAAGCCGTATGAATGTAAACAGTGTGGCAAGTGTTTTAGCGAAGCAGGAAGCTTAAGGACACATGAAAGGGTCCACACTAGGGAAAAGCCTTATGAATGTAAACAGTGTGGCAAGTGTTTTAGCCAAGCAGGAAGCCTAAGGATACATGAAAGGATCCACACTGGGAAAAAGCCTTATGAATGTAAACAATGTGGCAAGTGTTTTAGCACAGCAGGAAGCCTAAAGATACATAAAAGGGTCCACACTGGGGAAAGGCCTTATGAATGTAAACAGTGTGGCAAATGTTTCAACCAAGCAGGACATCTGAGAATACATGAAAACGGACATTTACACACAAAGGAAGGTCCATGCACACATTCAAGAGGTAAGTGTAGAAGAGCAAGTAATGAAAAAGTTCGGTATAAAAAGAGTGATTTTAGATCAGAGTCAATTGTAAACAACAAAACCTGCTGCAGCAGTGCACTAGCCCACGTGGGTACTGAGAATAGTAGCAAGGATTGCATATCAACACCAACATCCACATTGCAAGAAACTCAGTTAGCCATTGTTGAAAAACATAGCTGTTGGATTTGTCAAGAGGAGATGAGTAGTGAGGCTCTACTTTTTGAACACTATGAAAATCATATGAGATATATATCAGAAGACAGTTGTTAATACCTAAGTATCGTTGCTTTTGTTTGCTTGTTTTGTCAATAATATGGCAAAGGAAATCCTCACTGTGATTAGGGACGGACCATTATTTTTCTGGAGGGGGGATGAGAAATATTGAAAAAAAAATTGTTGGAAGGGCCTGAAAAGACAACATAAATTGTTTGCAAACACGATATGTGTAAAAAAAATGTTTGCAGAGAAGTCAGATAAACTATTAAACTATAAATGACTGGGTCGAGCATGCTTCGAGATTAGTCGTGTAAACGTTAGCTCCTGAAATTCACTTCAAGAGAAGGTTTTGGATACCCGTTCTATGGAAGAAATCAGTCAATACTTTAACAGAAAAGACAGGAAAACCAGTTCAGAATCATCTGAAAGCGTTTCCAACTCTTCGGAAGACAAAAGAACAAAATAAAGTGCAACGCGTAGTCCCGAAGGCGCGGACAACATCATGGCCGTGGACATAATGCCCAAACTTCAAGAAGTCCTTGAGAAACTTACTGGTTTAGACAACAAAGTTGACAGCATAAACAAGCATGTGGGCAGCATTGACAAGAAAGTGAACCAGTTACAAGAGAAGGCAACAACGCTGGAAATCTCGTTAAACGCCAACGTGAAAACTGTGAAGGAGGTAGAGAACGGCATGAACTCAATCAACGTTGACGTGGAAGAGCTTAAAAAGGAACGCGATAAACTCGATCAGTAAGGAGGTCAACGCCTTGCGCCAACAACAATGGTACCTGGAAACCTATCAAAGAAGAGAGAACCTTAGATTTTATGGCATTCCGGAACAGCTTGAGGGAAAAGAAATCACCCGTGATGTTTTGTTTAATTCGGTACAGCAAAGATAGGTCAAAGAAACGGCCTAATAGGGTTACTGAAATTGAAAATTAGCTAAGAATTGCCGAGGAAAAATTGGCGGAGGAAACTTCAGCCCACACCCAGTCTGTTGACAGTGAGACACGCAAATTGAAATTGATGTTTTAAAAGCAGCATACGAAAAGGAGTATGACTACATCACTAAAGGAACGATTATTCGATCACGAGCAACATGGTATGAAAAAGGCGAAAAAAAAAAAAGTATTGTCTAAATTTAGAAAACAGTAAAAAGACTAAAAGCGCATTATAGATGAGTTATATTCCCTTTATTCTGATCTTTACAATGAGCCTATTTCAATCGAGGAAAGGGTCGATACGTGCCCTTTCTTAAACTCAGAATACATACCCAAACTTTCACAATCCATGCGCGAGTTATGCGAAGGAGAGTTAACTATTACAGAATGTTTTAATTCTTTATCGAGCTTCCAAAACAACAAAACCCCTGGTAATGACGGGTTAACAGTCGAATTTTATAAATGCTTTTGGACGTTACTCGGGAACTTGCTGGTTAGCTGTTTAAAGTAGCTATGTCATGGTGATTTTGAGGTTTTCGGGTCAAAACCGTCCCAAATTAAAACTAAGTACCTTTGTCGTACACGAAATGCTAAAAGAACACTAACAGGAAGATATCAAGTGATATCAAGGAAAATTCACTTGTTATCTTCCTGTTAGTGTTCTTTAAGCATTTCGTGTACGACAAAGGTACTTAGTTTTAATTTGGGACGGTTTTGACCCGAAAACCTCAAAATCACCATGACATAGCTCCTTTAAAGGTCCTACAATTTTTGACGCCGTCCGAACCATTGACGATATCATGAAATTAACGTCATCTGATAAAATAAGCTCGCTCCTGGTATCAATTGACTTCGAAAAAGCCTTTGACTCAGTGAACTGGAGTTATCTAAAAATACTCTTGAGACGTTCAATTTTGGGCCATCGGCTTTTATTGCCTGGATCACAACCTTCTATGCGGACATTTCAAGTAGTGTGTTGAACAACGGATTTACGACACTATCTTTTACGCTATCAAGAGGTGTACGTCAAGGGGATCCGCTCTCTTCGTATTTGTTTATCTTGGTTTTAGAAACACTTTCGATACATATAAGGAATGACAATAGAATCAAGGGTATACAAATTAATGAACACGAATTCAAACTAATTATCTTTGCAGACGACCTCGCTGTTTTGCTCAAGGATAGCGCTTCTTTTCATCGTCTTATAGCCAAGTTACAAATCTTTAGCCAATATTCGGGACTGAAAGTAAATAAGGAAAAAACCGAAGTAATGAATCTTGGACCTTCGGACGTCTCCGCAGACGAACTAAAAATTGAGGAATTAAAAAAGGTGGTAAAAATTTTGGGCGTACATTTTACTCTTGATCGTATCAATCTTGCTCTGACAAGCTTAATTTCGACTCAATTATTAAATCGCTCAGGAAGTTTTTCAAGAGTTGGAACTGGAGAGGTCTCACCCTAATAGGTAAAATACAAATAATCAAAACGTTTGCTATTCCTAAAATTCTTTATCGTGTAAGCCTTATGTCAGCTAATTTTAAATTCATTAAAGAAGTCAATCACGTTCTTTATAATTTTGTGTGGAATGGTAAAGACAAAGTAAAACGACTCGCTCTTATTAACTCATGGCGTCATTTGACTACAACTACCAGAATTCATTTCGTTTTTCCTTTCTTATTTAAATTTTGTAATCCCAGTGCGGTTTAAATAACAATAGCCCTAATTTGCACTACAAAACAAAAAACTGAAGGATTCTGGTAGTTGTAGTCATATGACGTCATCGTGCAAATGGCCTATTGAAAAGGGTGGTTTGAAAATGCCAGTTATTGAATCCCTTGTTATAACGCGCAAAGAGTAGTATGTATAAAAAAGTTTATGGATGATTCATTATGTTCTTGGAAAATTATACTCGATCACTATCTTCGCATCGTCGCGGTAAATGTCTTTTTCATTGCAACTTTGACCTATCGAAGCTCCCACTAAAGCTACCTGATTATTACAGGGAATGCCTAACCACTTGGACAAAATTGAATGTTCAACCTGTTACTACACTGGAAGAAATTGTCAATCAGATTTAATGGAACAATAAGTTCATTTGTATTGGACAAAAATCAGTTTTTAATCGTAAGCTCTTTTCCCTGAGATATGATGAGTTATGTATCAAACAGCATACTACCTTACAAAACTTGAATGCTCTGGATATGATGCTTTTAAAAGGTCTCCACCACTCCCTTCCAGCAGAGTGGAAGTAGGCGATGAGTTCCGATCCTCCATCAGTACTCATCAAAACTGAACCCCCGACTGACGACGTGTTGAACGATAAAACCTTTCTTTTAGCAAAAATCTCCTCCAGGGAAATATATAATATTCTCGTGTCCAAACGTTCGATCACTCCCACAGCAAAGAAAAAATACGATGAAGCTTATGCCTCCGAATACGATTTGAACTGGGAATTTATCTACAGTAATGCGTTTAAATGCGAAATTGACACCAAGACGCGTGAATTTCAGTATAAGATTTTGAACAGAATATTGCCTTTAAATGATTTTCTTTTTAAAAATGGAAAGATTGACTCTCCTCTCTGTACCTTCTTCCAATCTTCGGAGGAAACCATGTGTCACTTATTTTTCAGTTGTCCGTTGCTATCAAGTTTCTGGCACTCAATTAAGAATTTATTGGAAGATTACGAAATCAATGGAAGTGAGGGGATTTTAGGAATTACTAAAACAGTTGAAAATGCACTACTTAAAAATCACGTAATTCTTATTTCCAAACAGTATATCTTTAAGTGCAGACTCAACGGCTCCCTCCCTTGTAAAGTTGTGTTCAATCAATATCTGAAAGAAGTTTATGAATCTGAAAGTTTAATAGCTAAAAGAAAAAACAACCTTCAATTTCACAATGAGAAATGGAAAAAGCTCATGCCTTACCTCCCACAAATATAGGACGACAAGTTAACCCTCCCCCTCTTCTCTAATCGTTTTATTTTTGTCATGTGTTGTCTGTGTTTCTACACTAATTAATTCTGTTGTTTTTTTGCTGTAGTTCGACTTAACGAAAAACAGAAAAGGATTGCATTGTCTGTATGTAATGTACTGTAAATAGTTTATTGTACTGTAATTGGTCTATTGTAAGTAACATACTGTAAGTAGCGTATCGTATTGTACTATATTATTAGAAGTGTATTGTATTGTATTATATTATTAGCAAAATGTTGCAAAAAAAAAAATAAAAAATTCCAAAAAAAAAAACCACGATATGTGTAAAAAAAATGTTTGCAGAGAAGTCAGATAAACTATTAAAAAATATTAGTTCCAAAACTGAAATATTGCTCAGTGATGCGACTGCAAATACAGCTGAAAATAGTTTCAAGATGTCTCCAGCTCTTTCCAGGCTGCACAAGACAACTCCTTTACCTTGCCTTCGCAAAACGGAGCCAAAAAGCTCTTCGTTGTGCCAGGGCTTAAGCTCAGAATCTCAACGGGTTTTCATTCAAGGAATGCCGCTTGCCTTGCCATTTAACATTGACATTCTGTCAAGAAATGGGCGAGTTTCAGTAAGTCTGTCATCTTCCTGACGATATCACCATCAAAGCTAAGGGCTGGTTTTCACTAGCGCATAAGCATAAGCACAAGCCAACATACGCAGACTCAGTAACATGTTGATCATTAGAGCCTATTGTTCTGTTTTGTTGAAACAATTGGAACTAATGAATAACACGTTACTGAGTCTGCTTATGTTGGCTTGTGCTTATGCTTTTGCGCTAGTGAAAACCAGCTCTAATGGGTCACTAACTGTTTACAAGTTATTTGGAGTAACCTATATGGTGATGGGAATCGTTTTAAATCAGCAATGTGCCTGCCTTCACCGCTGTTACCACAGGCCGGGTGGTACGAGTATGATGGCCCGATGGGAACAACTTCAAAAAGGATCAGGACTTCGGTACTGTGGAATCGCGAAAAAGCCTGCTACTCCCTTTGCATATTTCCTGTCGTATGCCAGTAGCTGCATAGGAATTAAAACGGCGAGTGATGTATAAAGGAACAACAAACTATAAATTGCAAGGAGCGTATGTGGCCAAAAAATTGGCTATAGCACTATTGAATTTTTTTAGAAAAAAATAGCTTATTAGCTCAAATATTTTTAGCACCATAGAAGATAGCACTGTAAAAAAAAAGTTTGCAGGAAGGTGCTCTTGGAAAAAAAATGATTGCAGAGGCGCATAAATTAAAAAAAATTGTTCGCACAGGAAAATTTCTCATCCCCCCCTCCAGAAAAAAAATGGTCCGTCCCTTATTGTCCATATTTTACCAAAAAAAGGTTTCACCCCTTTGCTACCTCGTTTTTACAGTCACTAAACGAAAGATGAATCACTTGTTGTCTCGTCTAAGTACGACAACTTGATGTGCTAAGAAAAGAAAGGGAACAAAAACAAACACAAAATGACAAGCAGTGAAATATTGAGATTGCAAATTATTATTGATAAAGTTTAAGTTATAGTGTCTTTTTTGCCATTAATATGGTTACAATTTTGTGGCCCTGTGTTGGTTGTATTAATCAATAGACAGCGAAGTTCCACTGCAATAATATATATATAGAGAGAGAGGGTTTATATGGTGGTCATATTGGAGAAAATAGATGATAATGATAGACATGGCTATATTTTTTTACCTCCAATATTGCCTCTGTGTAAACTAACTGTAGAAAGTTATCTGAGTTCAAAGATAGCAATTTTTAATGACTTACTTTTATCACAAGGTTTTTTGATACAATGATTGTATACCTGAGATAAAACAGCACTAACTTCCCATTTCTCGTTTTCATAATTATTGAATGGTCTGCTGTTTATACGACAGTACAGTTAAGTAAAGTATGGTGTAGTGTAGTGCAGTGCAGTGCTTTATTTTTTATGTATATACATTCTTTTTGACAATGTTAATGACTATTCAAGTTTTTACTCAAAACATACTAATGCATACTGATATTTACAAGATCTAGTCTCTAATTTTTTCTAGCTAGTTCTATAATGAATGGTCATTTTCACTGAACAGTTTAAAATAAGTCATGCATGTACACGTACAACAGTGTGTCTCCCTGCTTGTCCGCGTTTCAAACACGATGTACACAGTCAAGTACACAGTTTTAAAGTGTCCATGATAACGAGTTTTGCATGGCATGTATTACAAGAAGCACCTTGGTAAGGTGTTTAACTTTGCTGTTTTTCTTCTACTTGAACAGCAAATAAAACACTACTGTCCACTGTGCTTCCAAATGTTAAAGTGTATATGACAGACATTTTTTTATTTGCTTGATGGAATCTACATGGTGTTCTTATAAGAAAATCGAAAAGAGCTTTTTCGATATCGATTTTCTTTTCCGTGTTTTAGCCGTCTAAAAACGTGAAATTTCACTTCCGGTGTGTTACAAAACCGAGCAAGAAGAAAGACTGGAAATAGTCCGCTGTGACGTCAATACAAGAATGCCGGTGTCGAGGTTTCTCGGTTCCTCGCATTTTTTGGTTTGCCCTGAGGAAGAAACATGGTTCTATTAAGGTGTGTTGTGTATGGTTGTAGCAACACGCACCAAAAAACGGAGGAACTGAGAAACCGCGACACTGGCATTCTTGTGTTGACGTCACAGCGGACTATTTTGCGCGGTTTTGTAACACACCGGAAGTGAAATTTCACGTTTTTAGACGGCTAAATCGCGGACAAGAAAAATCGATATCGAAAAACTTTTTTCGACTTTCTTGTCAGAACGCCATGTAGATTGAGGGGGACATTGGGGATTTGCGGTGTTGCGGTGTTGCTCTTTTTTTTTATGCGGTGTTGCGGTGAATAAAATCCCAGCTTGCGGTGTTGCGGTGATCTCAAACCCTACGATGTGCGATGTTTGCGCTTTGAAGTCTGCGGTGTTCGGTGGAACGAAATTATCTGCGGTGTTGCCGTTTCCTGTTTAACCCTTGTCCGATCTAAATTTAGCCTCTATATGTTATTTATTCCGTACTTATTTATGAAAAGCACGTACTATTATGTTTAATTTGTAACAAAAAGCAGTCCAATACTGTCTAGTTAATCTTCAATACGCTGCCGGTCGACCGGGGGGGGGGGGGACTCCCATATAAAAATGACAGGGGTGCTCGTCGTACCTTTTAGGGGTCAAAATTTGTAGATTGGTACCGCTTAGGGTACTAAAATCTAAAATGACCACCGTTAGAATTATGGCGGTACCTCTTAAGGTATGAGCCGAAAAAATATTACAGAATATGATATGTGTTGTTTTAGAATTGATACCTCTTACGGGGTAAATATTTTTTGCGCCACGCCCCATCAAACGAGATTCTAGTACCTTTTAGGGTATATTTCGAAATTTCGACGAAGCACCCACTGTCATTTTTATATGGGATTCCCCCCCCCCCCCTCCCCCCCCCCCCCCCCCCCCCCCCCCCCCCCCCCCCCCCCCCCCCCCCACCCCCACCCCCCCCCCCCCCCCCCCCCCCCCCCCCCCCCCCCCCCCCCCCCCCCCCCCCCCCCCCCCCCCCCCCCCCCCCCCCCCCCACCCCCCCACGGGGCCGGTCGTCAATCCAAAGCCTTTTTCATTTATAAGTAACTTAACAAAAATATATATTGCGGTGACGGTGTTTCGTCGACTTTTCTTGCGGTGATGCGGTGTTCGGTAATTTTTTTTTGCGGTGTTGCGGTGTTCAGAGCCCCCCAATGTCCCCCTCTAGATTCCAACAAGCTAATGAAAACAAATCTGTCATATACGCTTTAACCGTAAGTGAAATTAAAGTAAAAAAAAAACGAGATGTATGTAGAATGTACCAACTGCAGGTTTTCGTTGCCTCGCCATGTTTGCTATCCACTTTGCCATTCGCTGTGGACGTGAATTTTACATGCGACCGAAATGGCAGTTCTTCCTACCCTTTTCTATTCTTCAACTTGTGAAATCCCTACCCTTTTACACACCTCCAGCCTAAAAAAAGTACATAATATGTTGCATCATCCAACTTTACTTATTTCAAACAAGTATTTGTGTCATTAAGAGGTTACTGACTTTAAGGTTTTTAAAACATCCATTCTAATTTCTATAAGAACAGACATCAATTCATCGTTGTAATGAGAGGCGGCTGTGTTAGCCGACAAAGTGGGCATAAGAGCTTTCCAGTTTTTCATTAGAGAGAGTAGGTATGACTGGCAGTAAACATGCAAACAGTGTATACAGTAGAACCTCGCTAGCTCAAACTCGGTTAACTTGACTTCCCGCTAATTCAAATTTACCCGATCACTGCACTGTACTGAACTGTCACAGTGTGCTGTATTTAATTGTACTGAACTTCACTGCACAGCACTGTACTGCACTTCACTGTACTGCACTGTACTTCACTAAACCGCACTGTTCTGCACTGTACTTCACTAAACCGCACTGTTCTGCACTGTAGTTCACTACACCGCACTGTTCTGTGTTGTGCTGTACTGTACTTAACTGCACTGCATTGTACTGCACTGCACTGTACTGTACTTCACTGCACTGCACTGTTTTGTGCTGTACTACACTGTGCTGCACTGCACTTCACTATACTGCACTGCACTGTACTTCACTGCACCGCACTGTTCTGCACTTTACTGTACTGAACTGTTCTGTACTGCACTGCACGGTGTTGTACTGCACTCTGGCCGAAAACTCTAACTCTATTTACGCAAAGGCACCTATGAGCCAACTCGTGTATACGAAACGCTCTAAGTGCCAGTTTTATCAAATTTCTGTTTAGATAGAAAAGAAAGGGGAAAAGTTGTTTGATGTCTTCGCCACGATTCGAACACGGGAGCGTATGCTCGGCTAATCTCGTACCCAGATTTTTCTCGTTCTTGTACGCCTTGTACTGTACTGACCGTGGGAGATCTGGGTACGAGATTAGGGTTCGGCACGGTACAAGTACTTAGTAAGGGAAATTTTTTAAAATAGTCATTTCATGCTATGTTAAAAATCCATTAGATTGGGCGCATTTCCTAGCTATGTTATAATTGTATGTACCCTAGTGTATATTATTGTAAATAGTGCTTTTGTTTCTTTAGTATTGTTACTGGAACGCTCTGGTTTGTTCGATAAAGACTATTTAAAAAATATTCATAATAAAAAAACTAAGTATTGTAAATGTGGTTTTGTTATACGACAGTCATCTTTTCTTAAATCCTTAAGTAACTTGATTACTGGTAACCTCTATGTCATCACCTGTGTAAGTAAGTAAGTCCGACTTTCCGAAGCGCGAAGTTGTGCCGAGTACACCCGATTGCTGTACGATGTTTGTTTGGATAGCTTCAGATTGGATGACTCGATTGTCAGTTCTGTCAGCGTCCTGGTTCTGTTGGTAAGTACGCGCTTTGGATCCGTGGGAAAGTAAACGATGCTTTCTCCTTCTTTTTACTGCTTTACCAAGCACGGCTTTCACCAAATGTGGCCAGGTATTGTTTTCAAAGATTATTTTAGGTGTTTTCGTGGTTTGGTAAAAGGTTTTAGTGAAAAGACGATCTGTGAATCGAAGTATTTGTTTGCAGACCATGAGCTATCCGAACTCATGATTCAAACACCGCCAGCATTTCATTTCTGTACCTTTGACCATTCAGAACTGCTTTTTTTGGTTAGCGAAAGCATTATGCGAATCATCTTTCCGGATAAGAATGGCGGAAATTCTAGAAAACCAGGAGCCCATTACCCGGAGCGTGCAACTACCATAAATTCGTGCAACGGCGTTTTTACAAGTAGGTTTATTTTTAGATAAGCCTTTCCCGCGAATTGATTTCGGAAAGCCAATCACAAGCAATTACATAATTAATAACTATTTACATGTTCGCATTCCTGTGTGGTGTCTGATTTCCAGTCGCTATGTGAATATGTGAATAGTTATTAATTATGCAATTGCTTGTGATTGGTTTTCCGAAACCAATTCACGGTCATGTTACACAAACAGATTGTCTGGGCTCCCTGTGGTTTTACCGCTCTAGTGATTTTGATAGTAGAGTCGCTGGAGGCTATCGCCTTTATCACCTCGAGCGACTCTTACGCTTATTTCGTGCTTAGCAACCTCCCGCATACATCCATATCTCGATGTACGCACGCTCCACGTTTACCATTTCTTAACAATTAATCTGGATATGACGAGAGGGGAAAGCACCAGGGACTCGTGAAACCCTGGTTAGTAGGCACACCTCAGGTAATACTGACTAAGCCTTGCTAATGACGTTATTACGTCATAAATGGTGCAAGAACAATGGCCGTTTATGGATGAAAGGATTATAAGAATGAGCGACTGACATTCTTCGACCAATTAATATATGACGAGGCACTTTTTAATATACACACATATTTGAATATTTCTTTGTATTTGGTTGTCTGCCATTAATGATAATGAATTGGAAATCGCAGACAAGTATTCTTAGCAGTCAATCTTTATTTACTGTTTCCACGAAATACACGGGCAAGAAGGTGTAACGGTCAGGGACACCCGTCAACAAGCTGTTCGGCATGCTCATGCCTCCCTCAGATTTTCGGTTAACATAACAAGTTAACTTGTTCTTAAACCGGAAATGTAAGCTGGCGTCGTTGAACCCAATAAACTACTCCTGACGTTTTCGAGTGGTTGAAAAATGTTGTTTTGGTTTTCAGAAAGTCCGCTGAATTAAAAATTTCGGGACGCAACTAACTCCCTTAAAAAATTTTGGATATTGAGCTAACTTTTTCGAAGAAAAGGATGAAGGCATCCGAACAGACCGAAAATCGATGACTGATAAATATCCCTTTTAACAGCATTTTAAAATTCAAAAGAAACATACACACGACTTTCTAATCCCTTTGATGAACTTGGATACTTAAGTGCGAAAAACCGCAAGGCTTAAGTAATGTTTAAAACACGAACAGCAGTGTTTTATCAAGTTTAAAAATTCGAGCGCGAAGCGCGAGAATTTTTAGACTTGATAAAACACGTGCTGTGGGCCTGTTTCTTATCATGGAACGAATATGAGAAGCGCCAAGCTGATCTTAAAAGTTGGCTATAAACCTGGACCAAGATCCTTGTTTGGTAAAGGCATCTACAGCAGCCCCAGTCTTGAGATGGTCGAGAAGCTATATGCACAAGAATTCACTCACAAGGGGAAAACCTACAAGATTGTTTTGCAAAATCGTGTTAATCCTGATCAGAAAAATGGTCGCCTTCAAATCATTCCTGCTTCTCAAACCACAGTTGGAGCTGATTACTGGTTGTCCTGTGGAGGTAGTGCAGCTGATGTGCGTCCATATGGTATCCTGATCCGAGAAATATCAAAAAGTTAAAGTGATAATGTCACGGGAATTTTCATGATTCTTGGTCACAATTGTATGAAGTATCAGTTAAAAGCAAAAAGTACTTAAAATGTAATTAAAACTGTATTTTACGGTAAACTGAAAGTAGCGGTACAATTTGACATTTGTTAGTAATTCCCGAAAGAAGCGACCGCCTTATAAAATGACCCCAAACGTTATTGAATATCTGTAATAAACAAAATAAGAAAATTGCTTAAAGATCTCAGGGAACGCCCACAATAATTCACTCCAAAGGCACTTGTGTCCAGGATTGCAGATAATAAGATGCATGACAAATTTTGATATCCAACACGAAGTGTCCCATTAAGTCTAAGTGTTAACTATCTTTTTTGAAATGTAAGGTAAGCATTAGTGTTAGTGTTGTTTTTAGGTTAGGGTAAACGCACCTGTTTATCTTTACTTAAAGACTAGAATTTCGGGGACACTTCGTGACGTTTATTGTCTGATTTTTTTAAAAAAAAGTGATGTTGAAGTTGAGTTGAAGAGCAAGAGGACACTTTGTGACGCTTATTAAATTTGTCATGCATCTAATTATCTGCAATCCTGGACATAACTGATCGCATTAGGGACGGGCAAAATATATGCGCAAGCCTTGTGCACTGGTCAGCGGTATTACCAAGAAAAGTTTACAGCCGATGGAAGGAAAGAAGGAGTGAAAATTTGCATATTTGTCCCCGTCTGCTATGACTCGTTCAAAGCTTCGTGTCTATACGAGTTAAAAGGAGCTTAAACCTCTAGGTAGAGACACACTGACTCAAGCAAAGATTAATACCCCTCAGGGAGGTTTTGTTAGAAATGATGAAGTAAGAAAGAAAATGAATAAATATAAAATAGCGAAACTGCTTCCCGCTTTTACGCAATCACCACCTTCAGTAGGGGATATAAATGTAATGAAATCTTCAGATGTTTTCATATGATTGAGCTTGAGTTATGTAAAGACGAAATGTTAGAATTAATCAAACAAAATAATTGTAAACACTAATATTGCGTTTTGCGTGTTTTTCAAATAAACGAAATTAAATGAGACACTACACGTACTGTCATTTCATTGCATTCTTTATTATTTAATAAACAAATAATCTTACGCCTTTGCGGAAAAAGGCGTGCCACAAACTTTCACACACGTTCATAAGGGTGCAATTATTTGGTCGAAGTCAAAAGCGCCTCTGTAATGAGCCCAGTGAAAAACGAATTACCAAGCATGCATTCACATTTTTTTGTGCATCCTACTCCTTCGCGTCATTAATACAATAGGCCATTTCCGAGTTACGTTACGCCTCGTTGTCAAAGCGAGGCTAGGTGCACAACCTTTCATATGAAAATGAGTTTTCATTCACATGCAAATGAAAACTCATTTTCATATGAAAGGTTTCGCACCTAGCCTCGCTTTGATAGAGAGGCTAAAGGTAACTCGGAAATGGCCTATTGTCTTTCAAATTTGCTGGACAATCCAAAGCTGAATAAACTTACAGACCTTCCAAACTGTTCACGATAGCACACACACACACAGAAAAGAAAACATTTTTGACGGAAATTTGTAGCAAATACCGCAGTTGAAATGCCTCAAAGATAGCTGAATATTATTAATACACGTTTATAAATCATTTCCCTCGCTCTTATTTTCTAATAAAATAAGAAAAACATACCTTTTATTGCTCTACTACTTTTCAAAAGCATTAATAATTCATTAAGTTTGAACATAGATTTTAGCGATTTTATATCTTTGTTTTCTCTTTTTCTTTAGAGCTATATCAGACACTCAAAAGAGGTTTTCAACAGGTCGAACCGAACAATGAGAAGTGGCTTGAAAAAACGAGGCGCAGCCCACTTCTCGGTATACGAATACGTGTATACGAATCATCATCATCATCATCATCATCATCATCATCATCTTTATTTAAAAAAAAAACACATTTAAAAATGCTCTTCCAGTGAGCCGTGGACTACCATATACAATAATTATAAAAGTTTAAAAAACAACCTTATACATTATAATCACAAACTATCCAATTTCTTTAGAAGCTATATCAGACATTCAAAAGAGTTTTTCAACAGGTCGATCCGAAGAATGAGAAGTGGGTTGAAAAAACGACGCGTAGCTCACTTCTCGGTATGCGAATACGTGTATACGAATACGTGTTTGAAAATCCTTATGAAACACTCTGTCTCGTGTTTGATATATTACATCCAAAATGGCAAGATTCAGTATCAGCTGAATACGGCTGACCACCTCTGACGTTTTTCGAATCCGTTCCCAATGAAACGCTTGGATTCGGATTTCAGTTTATCTATGGAATCCTTTCTCAGAATGGATTCGTCAATTGGATTTAGAATTCTCTTTACGGGTGTTTAGGATTTGGCCAAATTAAAGGAACAGAAAATCCATTTTTGGATTCAAAATTAGGATTTGGATTTTGACCAAATTGTATTAAAAAAAATACTGAATTATCCAATGCTAACAGCACCCAGACTGCAAATTAAATAGTCGTATTTTTTGCGTTGGTCATACGAATGCACGCGGTCTGGAGCGAGTGTGAATACGGAGAGTGCGACAGGGGAGAGACCCCTAGGGTCAATGCCATTTTTAACAGTCGATGCGTCGCGTCGTCGATGCCATCATTAACATTCATTAGTAACCACGCCTTTTGTAATGGTCGATGCCATTTGTGGTCTTGTTTATGCCTGGATTAGGACGAAAGTGGGCTATCATTATTAGATATATAAAATTGGGCCTAGGTAAAGCGATTAATAAACCTAAGCTAGATTCTCGATTAGATTTAGGCAAGAGAAAATAATTGGACAATTATTTTCTCTTGATTTAGGTTAGATTTAGGGATATGGTCACCTGTTATAGATGTATCATTAAGAAAAGTACCTTTTGTAACTGAATTTTTCTTGGGTTTGTCGGATCAACGCAGTGGTGTTGTGGTGGAGGCGGAATGTTAGCATGCAAGAGGTTCCGGGTTCGATTCTAGGTTATTAATTTCATTTTTCTTTTTCTGATAGAAAAAAAAAAATAAAATTGGTGAACTTTTTTCTAAGGGCTGGTTCCCACTAGCGACGTAATCGGAAGCGGAGTCGGAGTCGGAGTCGGAGTCGGAGTCGGAGTCGTAAGAAGCCTTACGTTCTAGTGGAAATAAAAAAACGGAGTCGCAATCGCAATCGGAAGCGCGACGGAATCGAAGTCGGAAGGATCAGAAGGTTTCCTTTTTCTTCCGATTCCGCTTCCGTCGCTTCCGTCGTTATGATTTCCACTAGATCGTAAGGTTCTTACGATTCCGATTCCGCTTACGTCGCTTACGTCGCTGGTGGGAACCAAGCTTAAGAGCGCGTTTTTGGGACATATTCTGGTCATTCTGAAATCCGTATACACTAACAAATATCAGTATACGCTAACAAAACTATGTTGTTTACATTTTCACACACCAAGAAAAAAAACGCCGGAAATTTGCCTAGGCGCCCATAGAGCGTGTGAGGTTGTGTACTGATGGGTGTGAGAAAAAGGCTGATAGAAATACAGCAATTTCGCTGCACAATTCGAAAAAGCCAAAACAATAGCACGCCTAAAGAAAAACAATGCATCATAATTTAGGCGTGCTATTGTTTTGGCTTTTTCGAATTATGTAGCGAAATCAGAGCGAAATTGCTGCACAAGTTCTATCACCCTCTTTCTCACACTCATGCACAACACGGACCCTGGCATTTTTTACCTTGATGATTCGGAAAAAACGGAAAAACAGTCGAAACGAACAGGTTTTAAACCTGGTTTTCATCTGTCGGGAAAATCCCAGACGATCGGAATTTTGCTGTTCCCGATCGTCCCAGATTTTGCCGATATGTCGGGAAAATCGCCGATCATCGCAGAAATCTGGGACGCGTCGGGAAACTAGAAACGCTCCCGATTTTCCCGATTTCGTGTTTTCATAAGTCGACAAAATCTGGGACGGTCGGGAAACAGCGAAATCCCCGATCGTCTGGGATTTTCCTGACTTGAAAACCAGGCTTCAGCTCGAGCACATTCTCTTGCAAACTACTCGTTTGAATTTTCCCGTCTTTCTGCGATGTCACAGAGAGCTGGTGAGCTTTTCTTCAGGAACATTCAAATTTAATGGCGGCCGTGAAAAAGCGATCTTCTTGTGCAGCTCTGGAGAGTTGTCCAATATACACGCACAGTCACGTTGTATTGGACATGCCTGGTGCTCTGATTTTTGAATGGTTTGGAGAGGTAAGGAAATACACAATTTCCTTTCGAAATAATCCAAAAAATCAACATGATCGAATTGGCACTTTAACATTTATGTTTTTATAATGCCATTATTTTAATAATTGTTATATACATGTAATTGCTACCTTTTGTTAGTCTTAAAATTTTACCCCCCTCCCCCAAACGGAGCTTGTTTAAAAAAAATACCCCCCCCCCCCCCTCATCCCCAGGACATAATAAACGATCGGTCCCTTATCAGCCGTCAAAATTAGGCTAATAATTGACGATTTTGAACAAATTAAGTAAATTTCTGGCTATGACGCCCAACGGAAATCAAGTCATGTTTCAGTTTCAGAATCCATTTTGTATAGGTAATCATACGGTTTCGAGTTCAATTTGGGATTAATTTGCACGAGTGAGTTTTTCAAAAAGCTCAAAATTGCACGAGCCGCTTTGAGCTTTTTGAAAAACTCACAAGTGCAAATTAATCCCAAATTGAACGAGAAAACCGTATGATTACTTATTAATAATTATACATGAAAAAATTTGCATCCATTTTTGTTTGGAATTTTTTTTTTTTTGTTGCAAAAATGGTGTTACACTTTTTGCACTGGTGTTACACGTTTTGCACTGGTGTTACACCTGAACTGCACTGCTCTTAGCCAATCAGAATCGAGTAATGTTTTCATGTATATTATTAAGACAGTAATTGTTCAGGTCAGTTCATTATTGACTTTCCGCACTGCTTTAATTCTCATGATGTTACAATTTTACTGCTTTTCGCTCAATTTTAACACCAGTTTGTATGTAAAAGAAGCAGCTATTGTTCTTCTATATTTGTAACAGGATCTGAAATTTTACTTACTCAGACCTTTTTACACACACCCCGCCCCTCCTACACAGCCAACAAATTTAAGAGTCTATTAAAAAAATCGATGGAAGCATATTACCAATTTGTTAAATAACTCTTATTCCAATACTCTGATGCATAATTTTAACACACTTTTATTTTCCTGCACTAAGATATGGCACGTTCTTACAATAATATCCTTCACAACAGAATTTCGTGCCAAACGGACATTATAAAAGTATCAATGTTTTATACCAGCGTCAACTAATCACACAACCATAAGTTAACATAAACTATTTAGAATAATGTAAAAATTACAATTTGTAACATTGTACAGGTAAACGTTTTTGAGATAAATAAGAAAATTTACAAAAATAAATATTAAGACTTGTCTAACAAGTACCAACATTTAATTAACTTTATAAATATAATTTAAAGATGGCAATGCATCTGCTGCTATATTAAGGACAAGAGGACATTTAGCTTGGAATGACCTCTCAATCCAGAATAAGAAAACATACAACGATCAAAACAAATCTCTAGATGTAAATTTGAAGAAGATATCTTGAATTACATATGTTGGCACATTAGCTATCAGGTATTACATTTCATTTCAGAAATCTTTTTAAGATTATTATGTATCTCTTATTAATTCCTATTCCAGAGTACCACAAATAAAACATACACTAAATAATATTTTAAAAGTTTGTTTATGTGAGAAAAACAGACAACGCTTTATGCTTTCACTTTATTCCTCAGTAACACAAGTTTTTTGAGGAATAATCTATTTCATTCACGCATGAAAAATGCTATAGATGAAATTTAATTTTTTAAATAAAATTACAGACAAACCACCTTAATATGGACATTAAAGGGACAATGCAAAGTGTCTGCATTGTAGAGGTGTCCGTATTATAGAGGTAGGGATTGTGTGAATTTTGGTATCTTTAGGTCCAAAAGAACTGTCCGTAAAATAAAGCTGTCCATATTATGGAGGTGTCCGTAAGACGAGGTTTGACTGTAATTTACTTTGAATTACAAACTTTGTCAGTCAATTCCTCTGAATTTCTGAGGAATGATCTCTTTCATTCAAGTATGAAAAATGCTGTAGATGAAACTAAAGTTTTATAAATGAAAAATCAATAATTTCTGAAATGTGACAAAAATTAATTTACTTTCTGTAACTTACACATAAACTTCGCAAATTTTTATGCTGATTAAAATTTGCAAGACTGTGGTTATATTACATTATTGTATAAAACTAGTGTGCTTTTTATGTGTGTATGGACATTTTTCTCACAATAACTTATAAAATATTTTTACATTAATTAAATTAAGTTCAAATATGCCACATGTAAACACTGTGTTACAATATTTTGTACTACATGCTAAACAATAACAAGTTAGCATAAGAACAACATGATTTACATATAGAAAGAAGGAAGGTTTGTATCAAAACAAGGTTAACTTCAGCCTCACTTCCACTTAAAGGCCAGGTTACTAAGTACACAGCTGTAAATTTAGACTGTTCACAGTCCCCTATTGTTTTGTGCGTTTGTCGAGATCAATCCGTGAAAGTCATGGCATTCTCTTTTTTCACGATCCCACAATGCTTCGCGCCTTGGGGGGTAAAGCTGAGTCGGAAAAACTAACATGGCGGCCAGAGTGGAGGACTCGCGTCTCACAACAAACTTAAAATCGTTCAAAGACGTGTCGAAATTAGGGAAGATCAAGTTGAAGCAAATTTGTAAGAACTTGGGTGTTGACATAGAGAAAAGCTTTGGAAAAAAAGCTCTTATCAATGTTGTTTGCAATGCACTGGGCATCTCAACATCAAGGACCGAGAATGACTCGAATGGTGTTGATGAGGTGAAGGTCGACATTTCCACTTCGAAAATACCTTCGATTGCCGATTTCCAGAAGCTAAAAGACTGGAAGAAAAGCTTGATTTCTATCCCGCAGCTAATGGATGAAGCACTTGTAAAGGAATTTTTGCTTGGTGTTGGATACAGCCAAAGAGATGTGCGAAAGTACAAGACTCTTCGAGCTTGGCAGCACAAACAGGGAATTCACTCAGTAAAGTAAGCAGTAACTTAGGTGTAACAAAACTTAATTGACCTTTCATGTGCATCTGATATTTGTACAAATCACTTGCGATACATCTTGTACGACTCCCCGGCCCGATTATCACTATGTGGTGAGTTTTGTTTTCACTTGTACCTGTGTCATCTCAGTGTCAAGGAAACTTAAGCTTATTGTTTTTATTTTAAAGTCTGTAACGCAAGCTTATGTTTCAGTTTCACTTTAGAGTTTGATTTAGTTTGATTTAAGAAATTTGTAAAGTTTGCTATCTAGAGAAGTCTACAATTTTCTCCAGCCAGAGTTTAAAGTTGTCAAATTTTGATCTGATATTTCAGGGTTTGTTCTTTACCAAAATACCCCAACATGTGGGCGTTAAGGGGATGCTGTAATCCATCATTTTCCACGGATCCGGAGGAAACAAAGATTGTGTATATAGTGCTAGAGAAGGATACGAGCAAGCCTGTGTATGCTTACTGCACTTGCACTGTCGGGCAAGTAACACAAATAATTTGTAAAATTTAGAACAAATTTGTCCTTTTAGAAATTTACTGTACTCAATTGAGAAAAGTATAAAAGTATAGCAGATGCCAGTCAGTCCATTTTGTTATCTCTTTATCAATTTGTTACAATTAAGCTGGTTTTTTTATTCTGTGGAAACAATTCAGCTGTTTATTTAGTCAACTCTCCCTAAAAAACACCTCTTTAAGACAGACTTCTCTGACACAGATGATTAAAGTTTAAAGTTAGTGTCTGGGCACTTCAATCACTCGTGTTAATAAAACTGAACTCTCTACCCAAGGGGGCGGGGGGGGGGGGGGGGGGGTACTCAGGTGTTACAGTGACAGGGTTTTTGGGTTTGAAATTTGCGATCCAAGCAATTTTCTTTTGGGTTAGGAATTTTGCGGTAACATTTTTGGGTAAAAGACTTTGGTGTGGACTTTTCTTGACGTTGACAAAAAACGTAACTCAGAGTACTCATTTTTTAAATTATATTTTTTTATACTCATCGCTATATTACTTCTTCAGATTACGAGGTGACTGCAGCCATGCTGGTGCTCTGTTGTTTGTACTTTGTGACATTGTTTCTGAGGGTAAAACCACCTTACCACCCGATGCAACCTGCACTGAATTGCCTTGCTACTGGACAAATCCTAAAGGTAAACAAAACTTAGTTGATCTGTCACCTTTATTACTTCTGGAATTAGTTTATTGTACCACCTGAAGTTTCCTGAATTAGAAAGAATGAAAATACTTTTAAATCAGACGTCTTCTTTTTACATGTAGGTGCCTCTGTTGATCCAGTAACCATTGAACAAATCCACTTTTATAAATCAAGATTTGGTGAGCAGCCTCGAACAAAGAAATTTAGAGCAACCCCCTCGGTCTCAGAGCAATTCTTTGGAGTTACTTGTAATGATGTAAGTAAAGAAGCTTATGAACTCAGCAAGCAACACTTGAAAATGGCAATACTTGCAGCCAACTATGGCAAATCCATGCCACCTGTTTACTATCTGCTAAAAAGCAAGTGCTCAGAACCTGAATGTGCTTTTGCTGAAATCCATGAGCTACCAAATGAGATAAAAGAAGATGACCCCAGAGTGCTACCCAGTTATGTTACTGACATCAAAGCCACTCATTCTCCTGCCTCAAGATCCTCTGAAAATGTTTCTCTCCCACATCTCACATTAGCTTCATGTGAAAATGCACCTGAGAAGGAGAACACAAGGCCGTTGACTGTGATTAAACCAGCTGAACAGTGTGAATATCCCAAGGAAAGCCACCTCCCCTTGCAGCCTGTGACACTAACCTGTGAAAATAGCACATTTAATGAAGAAAACATGTTTCAACCCCCCATTATCTATCCAGTACAAGTTCCCTCAATACCTCCCCTCAAGGAAAGTGCTTTGGAATTCTACAGCAACAATGTCAAGGTTTCAATTAATCAGTGCTGGGAGATTGAAAAAGCAACTCGGTCTCAGTCATGTAGTAAGCCTTGGTTTAAACAAAGACAGCTAAGATTGACAGCTTCAAATTTTGGAAACATTATTAAACGTAAAAAGGCGGATGTGTCAAAGCTCACAAACCGCCTATCTACCACTTGTAATTCTTTGTCTCATTTGAAGGCCATTAGATTTGGTAATGAAAATGAAGATGTGGCTGCTCAGCTTTACATGCAATATCAAAATTCACATGGTTCTCCTGGAACTAAGGTTTTTAACTGTGGACTTTTTATTAATCCACATTTCCCATGGTTAGGAGCTTCTCCTGACAGGCTGGTTTATGATCCCAATGCCAGGCCATCAACTGGTGGCTTGGAAGTGAAATGTATTGAATCAGCACAAGGCATGACACCCATGGAAGCATATCAAATGAAGCAAACTCCTAAAGAAGGCAAGAAAAAGTCTTTCTGCCTTAAAATAAAAGATGGCAATCTGCAGCTTGATGAAAACCATAATTACTTTTATCAGGTCCAGGGTCAAGAAGGAGTATCAGGAATGGAATGGGTTGACTTTGCTTTGTTGACAGATCCTCGTATTGGCTTAAATGGATTGTTTGTGCAAAGAATTTACTTTCAAAAAAGCAAATGGGAGTCTGAGTGGCTGCCAAAGCTTACAGAGTTTTATTTCAACCACCTCCTGCCTGTTTTACTAAAGGATCACTCTACCCTAACCCAGAAGTGATTTGCCTTGTGTGTATACAGCTATTTCAATTAACGTTGTCGGATGAAAGCTTAAAGCCAAGACCGCAAGGTAGTATGGGTAGCTGTGAAGCTTTGAGCTTTAGGATGCGACGACATTAATTGAAATAGCTGTATATAAATACTGTAAGTATATGTACAGTCAAACCTCTCCTTACGTACACCTCTTTATCAAGGAGAGTTTCTTTGGTCCAAAGGAGACCAAAATTCATAATACAGACACTTATCCCTGTGCCCAAGTTCAGGAGTTGCCATAAAGCCATTATGGTAACAACCAGGAGGGCACATTGTATACATACACCTTATTCGATGGTTTAACAGATAACACGCACGGATATTTTACGAATTGTGTAGTATTTTTTGGAGCCCCACAGGGGCAAAAAAATGCGAGCAATAAGTAAAATATCCGCAAGTATTATTTGTTAAACCATCGAATAAGGGATTTATTAATCGACTAATATTTATTTATAATAGCTTGCGTCTTCAAACCAGGACACTAAGGTGTAACACAGCAATCCACTATGTAATACGCTCGGATATTTTGTGTGTTCTCTTTTCCTTATATGGTAAAATGACGTCACAGTCGAGTAATAAATAATTGTATATATATATATATATATATATATATATATATATATGTTGTGGTTCAAATTTTTCTTTGGTTTAATTTTTTTTAAACCAGTTTGATGTTTGTTTTCTTTTGTGGTAGGTTATGGTAATGAATCTGAGACAAAGAAAAACAAAAATCAAACTGGTTTAAAAAAATTTAAACCAAAGAAAAATTTGAACCATAACATATATATATATTTATATCTTTTATAGTATCTGTAGAATGATATACATTTTTATATACACCAGAGTTCAAAATATTGTTCTTGGTAAAATGTGACCAAAAGGCATGTATAATATAATTTTTTTTCGTGCAGCAGAGTTTTGAGCAGGTTATTTGCTTCTGAACAAATATATGTAAAAATAGTTGTTAAAATTTAATTACTCTTTCTAACCTATATGTACCATGCATTTACAATAATAACACTGGAGTGATAACATTGGAGTGAAATTCTGCTGTCAATACTTTTCCTTTTCTAACATTTAAAGGAGCCCCAAGTGACATCTGATAAACTGCTAAATTCTCCTTCCCATTTACCTTATTATATGCCTGTGAATCAAAGGGAGAATTTGGTATTAGATCAGGAGTCACTTAGGGCCTTATTCCAGGCACCCCTCATTTATTGAAATTGAAATAGTTAAAGGAGTAATTGAAGTAGCAACTGCTACATGTATGAATCGCAGAATAGCATTGATTGTCAAATAAAACGAACAGAATCTTGCTGTTAAGCACAGGAGCGGTATCCTCCATATAATGAGCAGGAAAATCATGGAGTGGTATGCTTCAAATAACATACATGAAAATTATTTTCCTATAAAGATCCCGCTCCCCCCAATTTGCCTTCTGAGTTTTACCAATTTACTGTAATTTTTAATATTATTACCATTTTCCCTACATTTCTTGTTACTAGTTTATTTACTAATGCTACCTGCACAGGGCAAGCATTTTCTCTTTGTATTTTTATTGAATAAAGATTTGTTGTTGTTGCAATGTGTTGTTCCTGGAAATATCCATACCACTCACAGCTTAATTTTTGGTTTGAAACCTCCCCCGCACACAAAAAAAAAAACCCAAACAAACAAAAACAAACAATATTACATCCCTTTGGTAATTCCAGTTTCATCTTCGTGTAGATGGGGGGGGGGGGGGGGGGGGGGGGGTGGGGGGCTGGTCTTAACAGCCAACATTTTACAGGAAAAGTATTGTTTTATAAAGACCCTCTCCCTTCCCCTCCCCCCCCCCCCTTTTTCCCCTTTGGAATTTTCAAAATCCTTCCTTGGGTAGGTATGTTTTTTTTTCATGTTTATATTAAAACTAAGGTAATGTGTGCCTAGTTAAAAGAAGGCACTGCCCAATAATCATTTACTGCTGTAAAATTGGGCTTTGAAAATTAACCAAGTATGCACAGACTGTAAAAATTTGCTCAGCCAAATGAGCCATGCATAAGCGGACTTCATTGTCCAAAATGTGAAATGTTTTAATTCGCTGAATTGCCCTTTCCACATGAATTCTTGCCTCTGCAATTTTTTCTGATCCTTTTCCTTCAATTTTGTTTAGTTGAGATCTTCCTTGCCCTTTGAAATCTGGAATAGTCACTTTCACACCCACGTCAGCAAACAAATCATGTACGGCAAATCCTCTATCTGCCATGAGCTCATCACCCCTGTTTAATTTTGTAGTTAATCCTGGGGAATTTGCTGTGATATGTTTGTCAGAGGTACGTCCACCCCAAGCTTGTGAGACATACACAATAGCCCCATGAGGGTCTATTCCAACAAGGAATTTAAAAGTTGTGTGACCCTTGTAATTAGAGTAGATTTCCTTGTTTGCTTGTAGGCAGGAAGGCTTCTGAGTGAATATCTCAGTACAATCAATGATTACTTTCAAGTATGGAAACTTGGAAAACTGCCTTGCCTTTCCATTTGATTCACTTTCTGGCATTTCACACAAATATTTCAAATGAAAGTGCAGAAGATTGATCCATGAGGTAAAGATCTTGCTGACACTAGACTCACTTATTCCAAACCTTAATGACAGGTCAGTTACAGTTAATCCTACTCTCAGGCGCACAAGAACCATGAATAGTTCTTCCTCTGGCGTCAACTTGGCCATTCTAGTTCCAGTTTGTTTGGGGGCACGATTCTTTGAAAACATCTCACAACCTCTCCAATGTCTCATTCTTCCTAAGGCTCCAACACTTTCAAGGTAATTAAACATTGCTTTAAAGGTTCCATGGTTGGGAAATCCAGTCCAGAATTGAAATTTCTTGTCATCGAGTCTTAAGTCTTCTAAAAGAAGGCATTTTGAACGGAGGTTTTCATTTTCCTCTTCAAGTTCTTTAACTCTGCAGTGAAGCTGTGATAGTTCACTTACTATAGATTGTTCCACATTCAGTGACCCTAAATCTACCTGGCCCTTGCAGTAGTCGTGCTCTTTTAAAGGATGGTCCGCAGGCAAACACCGACTCCACAATTTATGTTTCTCTGGGGTACAAACATCTGGTTTTGGACGTCCTTTTGCAGTTTCAACCCGCTAAAAGAAACGAAAAAAAAAATCAGCTCAGAATGTACAAAATTCACACAAGTCAAATTACAAATCCTTACCTTTTTTCTCCGGAAAGGTGGAGTTGTTTTTGATTCTCTGGTCGTCCTTGAGCTAGTTTTTGTTGACCTTGAAAGCTTTGGTTTATCGTGGCTGTGTTTAAACACAGAAGGGTTGTAAGATACACTGTTTATGTCATCGGACTTGTGACCTCCAATGAAGTGCTCTGAGCAGAGGCGTGTGTTAACAGTCGGCGAGAAGTTTTTTCTACGAATTCTCTTCAACCAAACTCGTCTTCGGCTGATATTCTTTGGAATACGGTAGTACTCCAAATCTCCTCTTGTTTTTCGGTTGTTTGAACAACCAGGGGCGCAACAAAAGTCGTTTTTCCCCATATTTTCACGCCACTGCGAAGGGAAAGCTCATCTGTTTACCCCCCAAAGCGTAAAGCATTATGGGATGCGTGAAAAAAGAGAATGCTCAAATTGGGGAAATTACAAAAACTGCTCAGGAGGCGGGATAGGAAAAGGAGCAAAGGCGTGGCTACCTGTATGCACGTACAGATTTGGGACTTGAATGTGGGGGGAGGAGGTAGGGGGAGTGTTTGAAAACAGTGATTGTGCGTACCTGAAAAAGTCCTGGCTTTGCCCATGAGGAGGAGGTGGGGACGGGGAAGGAGGAGGCGGGAACTATTTTATCCAGCCTCCTTCCTTCCCCATCCCCACCGCTTGAGTAGTTTTTGTACTCTCCCCATGACATTCAAGATGGCAGCTAAACGAACTCAATTATCAATCTGTACAAACATGTGAACAGTCTACTGTAAATTGGGTTATGATAAACTGCTCTTATATACGACCTGGTGGCCTTGATGTTTCTCACTACTGAAAGGAAGTGGTGGTTACGGTTGCACCAGTTTTCACCACACTAGTATAAGCTGGAGGTGGGGGATGATAGGTTTGTACTGGGCCATAAACAGGAGGTGGATATGCTGCATAGTGAACATTACCACCTGGCAAAACGGTAACAGGTCCCACCTGAGGATAAGCGGTGATGATTCCTGGACCACCAGGTCTAATGACTGCAGTGTTTTGTCCAACAACAATGTGGCGTGGACGATAACGATAGCGGTAGTACCACCAGAGAATAAAAATAATGACAAAAATTGTCACAATGACAAACCTGCAAGAGAGTAAATAAGAATCACTTTCACAAAACTCACAAAATGGATAAATACACTGTATCTATGTGCGTCACTTTGAATGTGTATGATCACATGTACCCCATATGTCTGTACAAGCTACAGACCATAATCTTATAGTGACGGTAGGGGGGAGGGGGTGAATAGGAGTATGCAAATCCGCTGATCCACTACATTTTGAAAGCCAAATCCATCAATCTGCAAACAGTTATGCCCTAGTCCAAATAGACAAATTTGGCTAATGCATTGTTGTACCCAATTCAAACCTTCTGGGAATAACATCCTTTGTTCGCAGTATTTCCATATAATTTCCATGTCAATGCTTCATTGATATGGAAATATGACAAACAAAGAGTTCTAATTCCAAAAGGTTTGAATTGGGTACAATAATGCGTTAGCCGAATTTGTCTATTCACAATTATTTGTGAACTTATTATGTAATAAAAATGTCCTGACTTGAATCCTAGTAAATGTTGTATATAGGAATATTTTTCTTTTTGGAAAGTTTTCGTACGCATTGTGAGTGAACATCAACAGCACAGGTTGACTGCAGATAATCTTGGCTATGACATAAACAAAAGAACAACAGGTCTGTAAAGGGTCGATCCAAAATCCGAACTAGGGAAGGTATAATGTTCAAATTGACAAGGTTTGCTAATTTGTTGATGGCTTTTCTGTCCGAGTTGAACATTGAGAAAAACTACAATGCGGCTTGGTATATTCATTATTTTTCTGATTTAAAAGGGGTGATTATTAGCTAATGGGGAATTGTTTTTTTTAGGGGATGGCAATTATTCAAGAAAATATATAAATAAAGTACAGTTTCTAAAGCAACACTACTCACCAGAGGTACCACCTTGAATAAACATAGGTACAACAGCTGTGAGTTCCACAACAGTACTGACTATTTGAACACCTTCAGAGGAAAGAAGCGGAAACAAAGAGAAATCAAAACCTGAACCATTAAATGATATTCAGTTGGATAATTAGCAACAGGGTGACTTGTGTACTGTTTAAAAACTAAGTTAAAAGTTTTAGTTTGGTAGCACTTAATAAGGGTGGTTAAATCTAAGTCTATTAGAGTTATCCCCCCAGCAAAAGGGGGGGGGGGGGGGGGGGTGCACAGTTATACTATTGATGGAGATGTGTAAAGGTCTTATTTGGGTTTGAATTAGTGATTTAGGGACTTTTTTGGGATCAGAAATCTCTGGCAGATTTTTTTGGGTAGAAAGACTTGGCAAGGTCCTTTTTAAAGGCTTGATAAAAAGCATATGCAAACATTCAAACAATTTTATTAATTTCATTTACAAGCTTAAACTTTCTTGATGTTTTTTTTTTACTGTATTTTTTTTATGCAAACTAGACAAAAGGAACTTTTTGGGGTTATATTCTGGGCCGTTTTGTAGTAAACAGTTCATTAACTGTCAGTTTATGATCTTATTCCACCCACTCTGGAAGTGGACTGTGGAATAAAAGTCATGACAATGTGTAAGTAATTGAGGGTTTTCACTTCCCAAAGCAGCTTTGTTACAGTGCAACTAACCAGCTGGCAGCAAATAACAACATACAAAAAACCTTACTTGTAATATAGAGTCGTTGTTCTTCTATACACGCTACTGTAAGAAGTGTAGGCACAATACTTGTACCCATAGGACTGAAAAACACAAGAAAAATATTATCTTTTGTGCAAGATAAAGCTTGTGATTGGCAAGTTTTTGACACCTTTATAGTAAGAACATGCAAAAAAACTGTTGGCTATCTGTTGGTGAACAGTTAAAATGTGAGGCTTGTGGTAGGTGGCTCAAAGTGACAAAGTCAGAATACTGAACAAATGTGCTTTCACTAAAAATTGGTAAACTATACCCACTCAATAGTTGGCACTAATAATGGACACATTGGCAGCTGGCACTACTCCTAGATCTACCCAAAAAAAATTGAGAGCCCAAATTTAAGCAGCCGTTGACAGCTGTTTCGGCCTTGTTAGGTCTCATCAGCATGGCATGGCTGATACATGGATCCCACATGAAGAGATATAACAAGCAATCTAAGCACATTTGTGTGGTATTCTGACGTGGTATTCTCACTTTGTCACCACATCCCACGAGGTTCACATTTTTATCGCTTGTTATTTTCATGTGGGATCACTGTACTCAAGCATTCCATGTAGCTGTCATGCTGATGAGGCCTAACAAGCTGAAACAGCTGTCCATGGCTGCTAATACTTGGGCTCACTATTTTTTCGGGTACACGCATTGTACATAGTGCTCTAATGTATTGTCTATAGTTTACCTATTAAGGATGTTCGCGCTTTATTGTTTATGTGCATCCTTATTGCGCACGTAATCCATGTTGCAATGCCATGCTATGTCATGCACGAGCGCGCATGCAAGAGAAGAATCTAAGCACATAAGGGACTGACCATTTAATTTTTGTTGGGGGAGGGGGGGGGGGGGGGGGGGGGGTTGGGCAATTTCTTCTGAGTATGAATTTTTTTTCATCATCTCTATTTGCAAGAATTTTTTACCAAAATGCTTTCAAGAATTGTTTTTCACATGCTTTTTTGTGCACGATTTATTTTTCTCTTAAATTTTTTCTGCAATAATTGCCCAACCCCCCCCCCCCCCCCCAAAAAAAAAAATAATAATTAAATGGTCCAATCAATCAACCAATCAATTAATCAAGTAATCAATTAACTTTATTTCAACACGGTAGAACGGCTCAGTAAAACTGTTTTTCAGTCCGTCCCTAAAGGGCTATGGAAGGCCAAATGGTGCAAAATTCAAGAACTCTAATTTGATCACATTCAAGGATAACGATCACATTCAACAACCACATTCACATTCAACATATCTAAATTAATCAATTTCAACAGTCATCTCGATCACATTCAAGGTCACACATCACATTCAACAAGCACATTCACATTCAACATATGTAAATTATCAATCACATTCAACAGACATCTCGATCACATTCAAGAACATTATTTAAATGTCAACATATCCCATAATGTTTTGCGCTACTGTCGACGCAAAATAGACAGGCTGAACACGACTCCCACTCGCCTTTAAATCACAGCTATGAATTTGTTCTCTTCAATTATATTGACCTTTTGATCTCGACGGATCTCAAATTGATAGCTGGGAGGATTTCATGCTGTCCAGGGCCGTTAAAATTATATTATTTCTTAATGCATTGTTCAGTGCTAGCACAATTGGCATACATTGCGGTTTCTTTGGCTCACTTTTGTTGCAAGATAAATACTCAGTATCGGCTAAAGTTTGTTATCGCTTTGAAAGCGCTAGGATTGTTAAATTTCTCAGGCCGTGATTTAGTGTCTTGCAACAAAAGTGAGCCGAAGAAACCGCAATGTATGCCAATAGAGCTTGCACCGTACAGTACAACGGCATATAAAATAAATAATATAATTCTATAAACGGCTCTGGACAGCATGAAATCCTCCTATCAATATGAGAGATATAGATCAAAAGGTCAATGTCATGGAAGAGAACAAACTCATAGCTACTAGCTGTGAGCTAAAGGCGCAAATCTCTCAGACATATCACTGGGAAAGCTTCATGCTGTTACTAACGTGGTATGTAGATACCAGTGTTACAATCATTCACTAAAAGTTTCAGGTTTTAACGATGTTTTGCTTCCGATTTGGAAAGGTCACGCAATTCGTCACGCTATTTCAGATAAGCCGTGAAAATAAACAAAATTGAACCAGTTGAAAGTTATTTTTGCATTATACATGCTTATAAGCCGATTTAATGGAACTTATAGTGAATCCAATCTTTTGTGATGGGATTTATGCGTAATTGGCCGTCATGTTGGTGTAAGTGGTAAAAAGGTCAAGATAGCCGCTCAATACAATGTCTAATATTCGTCCGCCTTTAACTCTTGAACGAAATGCTCTGGCGCTTCAAAATTTGGCCCAGATGTGTAGTTTTAAACCCTCTACAATTCCATAAACATTTTGGAATCGAAATCTGTTTTTCAATGCTTCCGGAATTTTGATATGAAGTGCAAGCTAAGAATGATTTTTAAGCCACTGGCTACGTCGACAGTAGCGCGAATCATTATGGGATATGTTGACATTTAAAAAATGTTCTTGAATGTGATCGAGATGTCTGTTGAATGTGATTGATAATTTACATATGTTGAATGTGATGTGTGACCTTGAATGTGATCGAGATGACTGTTGAAATTGATTAATTTAGATATGTTGAATGTGAATGTGGTTGTTGAATGTGATCGTTATCCTTGAATGTGATCAAATTAGAGTTCTTGAATTTTGCACCATTTGGCCTTCCATAAAGGGCTGGTAGCCGTTGCATAACCTTTGCTGAGATTTAACTCGCTTGGACCACCAATTTTTTTTATAGATAATTCAACCTGGCAACCATAGCAAATCTTGCAAAATTAATATAACTTACAAACTACATATTCAAACTACGTCCAGCCGGGTTTTAATAAGATAACATAAGAACTTTACTAACGTGTCAAAATCGCTAGCATGCATGTACAATTGTGCACTAATTGGGGACACCTAACTACACTGTAACTACGTACAATAATAATCTAATAATTAATAAAATATAAAATGTATGTACAAATATAAATATAGAAAAAGTATATAAGTTTAAATATAAAAGATCGATTGTCAGAATAGGAAGACTTCACCTTATTATGTGTTTCGCTATTATTTCGGTAGTACTTTGCATGCATGGGTACACGTATCGAAAAAAAAAAGGACAAAGGATCCACATACAGTTATACACTTTTGTCACCGTTATGCATTGCTATGGTTATTCCAATACCGAATATTAATACGCCGTGTGTTTGTCGTGGTTAGCTTAACAGTTCCAAATAAAAATCATGAAAAATTTGCGAATCCCGTGGCTTTATTAACACTGCTATGATGTGTCACTTCAAGCTTACCTCTCTCAAAATATACAGAAGTATCAAACAAACCAAAGGAATCTTCATCCTATCACATCAGTATTGACGCATTTGTAAATTTTTCCGCTTTCTTCTTCAACCCACGAAACAAAAATTTATTCTGGACGTCTTCCTTCAAATGCATGCATAAATCAACATCGTTCCCAGGGTCCTACTCAGTTTTACCGAAGCTTGCCGAGTTTTTCCGAATAATTAACGAGTTCTTCCGATAAAGATAACGTCAAATCGAGAATTGCAGGTTGGCATTGCATTGTTGGATTACTTTGTCCAAACTAATATGGCGGCCCGTTTTCCAGCTTCTGCTTCGATGCAGAAAATGGCAAATAATCCACAACAAGCCTCTATGTTTCAGCGATCTCAGTTCCAACAGCCATCATATGGAATGGCGGTAAGTTTCTGGATTATTGATAGCCTTAGTTTGTCCTTAAATCCTGTGAAATCGTCGATACTAAAAACCGGTTAACACACGAGGGAATTTCTAAAGGACTATAAGCTTAAGCTTAATATTGAGCTTATAATTGTGAATTTTAGTATTTTCAAGTCTGTCAGATCTTGTTTTATGGACGTACTCTCGTGAATTCTTAAACACAGCAATAACTCTGATCATTAACGTAACTAGAAATACGTGTCTCGCAGAACCTCGCGAAGCTCGGGGGAGGATGCACAAAAGTTGGGTTGCTTGCTGGCAATGGCCCCAAAATTTAAAGTTGAGACATTTTCGTTCCCAGTCTCTTCCATTTAACTTGTACTTTGTGCCCTGTCTTCCTAAAATAAAATAAATGGGAGCTGGTGCTGGTCAGTTTTGGGTTTTGAGCTGTGGGTCGCTGTAACTGCTATGGAACTGGGTACCAAACGATCCTCAGGACCTTCCTCTCCTTCCTAAACCATTCGAATGTTATTTCTTATTGAACTATTTTATGAAGAATGTTGTAAACTCAAGATACCGTATACGTTTACAAAGCACATTTCACTCACTGTTCATTCACAAACAATGCTACATCATGTACACGTAAATGTTGCATATTTGGGAAATAATTTCCACCTGTGTGATCTGTAGTTTTGATCATTTAAAAAGTTCCTTAGTGAGAATATCAATAAACATCAAATTACAGTGTGTACTAAGAGAATTATTTTTCAGTGTTTGATTATCCTCTCAGTAGTTTAGCCACTTAAAATCTTCTTTTCTTGCAAAAGCCAGTGATTTGAGCTACATTTCTTAATCGCTGTTCTTCTCTGAGCCTTTCCTGTAATCAGTGTTTGCTTTTCCCTACCATATCAGATATGAAAGATATTCATCACGAGTATTTAGCTGATCGTGTAATTCTTGCCGCCTCTCGTTGCGTCTCAAACAGAATCATTTTGTCCAACACTTCCAGTTGGTGTACTCGCCTCTCCTGATCGGTTTCGTTCAGAATTCTAATGTGTGCCTAGGCTGTTCGAAATCTTTGTAATTTATGCTCTCGTTGTCTCTTCGTTGCTCGATCGCGCTGAATTTCAAGTCACGGTTCAGCGGAGTTTCGGTGGTTAATTTTCTCGGACAAGGATTTCCAGCCACTTGTTGAATCCAGTGTTGTTGTGTTTGGTGTTCTTTCTCATTTGCATCAGAAATTGGTTGTGTTTCACCGAGAGTAAACATTTGATGAGTGAGGGTAAATAGCCACCGGCACGGCCGCCATGAATAAACATGAGAGTGCGCCATTGTCAGCGGTCATGATTTTTGTTGCCAGGCAACTGCAGGACACCATCAAGTATGTATATAAATTTTTTTTTTTTCCGCTCGAATTCACGCGGCTCAGCTCCCGAGGGACGACAAATTTATTAACCTCGCTTCGTGAGGAATTATAACTTTATTAAACCTTGAAAAATCGAGGCATTCTGGAATTCTCTCAAAGATGATAGTACACTTTACTTTCGTAATAAGCTTAAAGTTGGACCTCTACTACCAGCCACCTCCCTACAATAATAATGGTGGTAAGATTTCCGAAATACACTGGAAACAGTGAGAAGAAATTATCTTTTATAATACAGTGAAACCTCAGGACTCTTGTTAGTGTCCGCTTAATGGAGAGGTCCGCTGAATACAGGTTCGTTTTACAGTAAATATGGGAAGAAAATTTAGGGACCCAAGCAGCTGGTGTCCGCTTAATGTGGGGTCTAGTTAATGTGGCGTCCACTTAATACAGGTTTCACTGTATATTCTTAATCAATCCAGCGTCCAGCTAGCAGTTCCAGTGCTGCCATGGCGATGCGCATGCAAGGTACTTCAGGTATGCACCCTTATGGTCCAAGTGTTCCAAGAGCAGGACTGGTACCTGGAGCTGCAGCTGCCCTGGAGCAGGCAAGACGGCGACAGGATGCCAAGAACAGGAGAAGGTAACATTTGGTAAAACTTAAAACCTAAGAATCAAGTAACAGGGTTGAAAATTAATTTTTCGCCATTTGGGTGAGTGATAAGTGACTTTCAGAACTGCATCTAAAAATGTACAATGTGCAGTTCCAGAAAATATCCATACTCCCCCCACGGAAGGTTTTTTGTTTAGCACCCCCTCCCCCCAGGAAATTCCAGAGCTTCGTACTTTGCTTCTAAAATGTTGGCTTTTAATACCCCCTCCCCCTAGGAATTTCCAATGACCTTCCATGGGATGGGTATGGATTTTTTTCTGGAACTACACAATCTGTACTCACCCAAGAAAAATAGACACTCACCAGGGCAAGTTGGAGGGTGCTAATTTCCATCACTGAAGTAATTCCAAGCATGATTATGTCCCCCATCTCTGTATTTTGATATTGTGGAATTCAACCATCAACATGCCTCATACTTTGGTTGATTCACGCTATGAAAACTGGAGAAAAACACTTTGCTTCTAATTAAGAACACGAAAGTCACATCTGATGCAGACAAAAATAAAATTTCAACTTTCATTTCTTTTATTTTTAAATAACACTGTACATGTAATGTTCTAAGCTCCTTTCTTGTTTTTATAAGTATATTACTAATAAAGTATATGAATGATCGATGAATCATATATGAACTGCAGATAGAGTATGTGAAGTGAAAAAAAGTAACCTAGTTAAAAATTAAATTTACCTGAAAAAAAAATTACCTGCAACATAATACTTAAAACTGTTATTAATTTTTTTTTAGGAAGAAGAAAATGTCTGACAAGATCTTGCCACAAAGAGTGAGTGTTATCATTTGAACAGTATTTGCAAGTTATTCAGTGGAAGACTATAAAGTATTTTTTTTTAATTGTACAGCTGTACATTGTACTGGATTTCTGTCCTGGAGAATATCTTATTAGTATATCAATTAAATTTTAAAGGTTCGAGACCTTGTGCCTGAGTCACAAGCATACATGGACCTGCTTGCATTTGAAAGGAAGCTTGATGCCACGATAATGCGTAAGAGATTAGACATTCAAGAAGCTTTGAAGAGACCAATGAAGGTACTTTGATGACAGTCACATTTGTATTATATAATATTGGTTCTTTCAATTGGGAAGTCAGTCACATCATGAGGGGAATATTATTGCATATCCCCTCACTTCAGATCAATATTAACCCTTGCTTTGTTTCCATACAGTACAATGTATAAATTTATACATGAAAAATGTGGAATGGCTACCATAGTGTTAAATTGCTACCATTCATAGATGGATCAATTCATGTTTACACTTTGGATTACATGTATTGCAAGTGATGCAGTTTATCAGACAAATGGGAGCATAATTTAAAGTTATGAAATTATTAATCAAAGTGGTTTTTGCTTTATTCTAGCAAAAGAAGAAGCTGAGAATTTACCTGACAACTAACTTCTATGTGCCAAGACCAGAGAATGAAGTAAGTTACATTTTGTATTCTTTTTAACAACAAACTACATAACTACAAGACCTGGTTGTTTGAAAAAGTTATAATGCAAACGTGATTTTAAGCTGAGAAAGATGTATTAATTTTATCATGTCATGAGCATGGGTCCCTGACAGGAATGGAACATATGAACTTCTGGAGGGGGACATTGAGGATTTGCAGTGTTGCAGTGCTGCTCATTTTTTTACGCGGCCATGCGGTGTTGTGGTGATCTCAAACCCTACAGTGTGATGTTTGTGCTTTAAAGTCTGCGGTGTTCAGTGGAACGAAATTATCTGCCGGTGTTGCCGTTTCCTATTTAACCTCTATATATGTTATTTATTCCGTACTTATTTATGAAAAGTACATACCATTATGTTTAATTTGTAACAAAATGCAGTCCAATACTGTTTAGTTAATCTTCAATACACTGCCGGTCGCCAATCTTAAGACTTTTTCATTTATAAGTAACTTGACAAAAATATATATTGCAGTGACGGTGTTTCATTGACTTTTCTTGCGGTGATGCGGTGTTCGGTAATTTTTTTTTGCGGTGTTGCGGTGAGTGACTGGTGGCGAACTAGGCCATTTACTAGGTTGATAGTCAGGAACTTTTCTTTTTGTTCTGTCTTTTTAACAGTATTAATTTTTACTGTTAAGTTGTATTGGATATTTTTCACTATTAAAGTTGTTTAAATTTTAGCTTGAACGGTATCTGGTCATCCTTTCAGAAGCTCACTAATTGGGAACATGAAGATGTAGTAAACTCTTACATATTTACAGCCCAATATTTTTTGCTATTTTATACCTCTGAGAGTGGAAAATTGCACTATTAATAGTCATACATTTGTTTTTAGGATGAAGAGAACATTGTCCCTTCTTGGGAATTGCGAGTAGAGGGCCGACTTTTAGAGGAGGTGATGTCTATGTTGTCATGCAAAACTTGACAGGAAATGTCATTTATTTACAATGTAATTGACCCTTAGGTATATGCATGGTTGTAACCACTATGGTGCAGGTGTGACAGATCATACCATGCTTAAATCTCTTGTAACTTTGACAGCATGAAGCCTTGCTTTCTACTGCTGGATTTAATTCTTGTCTTAGCCAGACTCTGTGGTTTTTTTTTTACAGTTCATAATTATTTATCAGTACACCTTGGTAGAGAGCAACATTGTGAAGTGCCTCCAGAAGGGAAACAAAATGATGGGAAATATTGGGACTCAAAATTGTATTGAAAGTGTTATGCACTAACTATTATAGCAACCTGTCTTCACAGCTAGAGATAAACTGGATTTATTGTGTGCAGTGGTTTCGGTTTTCATGCACATCTAAGGTTGTTAAAGGCTGGTTTTCACTGGCGACGGAGTCGGAGTCAGAGTCGTAGTCGGAGTCGTAAGAGTGCTTCCGACCTAGTGAAAATCGAAAATCGGAGGTGAAGCGGAGTCATAAGCTCGACGGAATCGGAGTCGGAAGAATCAGAACGGTTCCATTTTCTTCCGATTCCGCTTATGACTCCGTAATCTTCTTCCGATTCCGTCGGTTTGATTTTCACTAGATCACAACGCTCTGCGCTTCTGATTACGACTCCGACTCCGACTCCGTCGTTAGTGAAAACCAGCCTTAAGAGGTTGTTTTTAAAAAAATGATTTCTTATTGGCAGGCTCAAGCCCCCAAAACAGATGGTCCAAGGCAGAAGCGCAAATTCTCCACATACTTCAAGAGTCTTGTCATTGAGTTAGATCGGGAGCTGTATGGGCCAGATAACCACCTTGTAGAGGTAATCAGTGCTTTTACTTCTTTGAAACAAAAGAAATTGCTGATTCTTACAGCAGAACAACAAAAGCAGAAGCAAATAAAATATAAGTGGAATATAATAGTGCCCAATACTTCACTTTGCAAAACAAAGGCTTCTGTTTTTCTGCCATAAGGATCAGTTAGCTGTTTCACTTCACATATTAATACTGATCTAGGTCTGGAAACCCAGATCCGGCCATTCTCAATGGTTTGTTGTAGTGATCGTGCATTCTATTTTTCATTTTACTTCTTTACTTGTTTGTGTCATTAATATTCTGTTATAGCTATCATTACAGATAAATAAATGAACAAATAAATTCATCAATCAATTTTGTTTAAAGCAGTTTTCAATTGAGTGTTGAAAGTACATGTACATGTACTGTAATTCGCAATTGCTTTGGTTTTGCATTGCTATGCTTTGCGATTGGTTAAAAATCCAGTGCCACTTTATCAACCAATCAGAAGTAAAACCAAAACCAATATTGTGACTTACTCCACATGTTTTCCCGCACTTGGCGCTGGCTACATGTAATTTCTTCGAGTTCTGATTGGTTAATTGAATTGTCTGCGTCTGTTGTGATTGGTCAAAGTAATTACTTTGGTTTTAGTTTTACGACACTCAATTGAAAACTGCTGTAACGAGGATTACACTAAACAGTCACATGACTGAGAAACTTGTGGCCCTGAAATTCCAGATCGAATTGAATAAATTTATCAAGTTGATAGTCAATTTTCCATGGTCAACAATAAACAAAATATTTTGTTCTGTTCTGCAGTGGCATCGAACAAGTTCCACCCAAGAAACAGATGGGTTTCAGGTTTGTCTCCTTTCCTGTACGTGTGTATGGTGTTCTGTTTTCTTGTGTTAATTTGTATTGTAACAGGCAGAAAACGTCAAAGCACAATTTGTTTGCAAACTGTTCCAGTGCTAGAAAGAATTTTTCTTACTTTACATGTACCTCTTTTCAAACCTCCATTTTGTTCGGACATTTTACAAAATTGGTCAGACATTCAAGAATCACTCCCTAATCAATATTAATTTGCTCAGTGAAGGCTATAATTTCATTGAGGTTTTTATTTGTTTGTTTGCTTTTATTGTTAATTACTCGCAGGTGAAAAGACCAGGGGAAGAAAACGTGAAGTGTACAATCATGTTCTTGCTGGATTATCAGGTTAGTCATTCAGTTAACCCTTTAAGCTCCAGTTTCAAAATGCAAATTCTCCTTATTGATTTCTGGCATAATATTATACATGTAGTTCTTACATGTATAGTGCTAGTTAACCCTTTCACCACTGCACGCTTTTAACAAAAAGTACCCAGAACACCAGCTGTTTTGAAAATGGCGATTTTTCAGCAAGAAATGGCATACAAGTTTTTAAAATGAAGCTAGTGCGCATTGCAAACTTTTTATGTAACTAAAAAATACATCGCTGCAAAGATAATTTCATAGCAAACAAATGCATTAAAACAGTAACATTATTTCATTTAAAACATTTACAAAACCAGTGAAAATGCTGCATAACTCTTACCGCATTGTGTAAAGACTGTCTAAAAGTATTGCTGTTGCATTTAAGTGAATATCTTGTTGTTTATGGTTCACAGTTGGCTTGAAACGTCTTCCACGGCTTCAGCAGTTATGCGCCGATCAATTCGAAACATGCCCTGGGTATTTGAACATTTTCTGTGCCCGGGGAGTCGGGAATTTGATGTGAAAGGCCATCCCAGGGGTGGGGAATTTGACTTTGCCTGGGTGGGGTGGGGAATTTGAACCGGAAGTGTTCAAAAATATATATTTTTTTGGCCGGCGCCTATCAAACACATGCAGTAGCAGTTCAGATTCAACATGGAGCAATTTAAAGGGGAAAATATATCGTTTTTGTTAGTGAATGGCTAGTAAAATGGGCTGACAAAGCTTTGCAGTGTTTTTGAAGGTTTGTATGAAAAGTTAAATTCAACTGCCATTCAACGCGTTTTAGATTTCGAAGTCAAAATGGCTGACTGCATTGCCAGTCCTGTGCCAGTCTATTAAATGTACGCAGATTTTAAACGGCCATTGATTGAAAGAAAAAAACACTGCAAAATGAACTCTCTCAAACAGAAAATTCTTTAAGGAAACATTTGTCAGTTGATGTAAAACGCGTTTTGAATAATAAATTTTCACCTCGTGGAAAAAACGCTTCCAAAAATGAATCAACCGCGTTGCTAAATATTTTTGCAATATTTGTTGATCACACGAGAAATTACTCAAATAAAAAAATGTCGAAAAGTAAATCCCCAAGACCGTGAACCACAGGTATGCCACAGGAGTGCCGTGAAATATCAGTTGCAAAGTATACGCGGTTCAGTTGAGTATATTCTCGAGGAAAACAATAGCTAGAATAAATCAGAAAAAGTGAATGCAAAGTGTATTTTTTAATCTCACTAAAAACATTTTATCATTAGGAAGGGCATTTGACAGTCAAATCCAGTGCTAGGGTGGGGTATTTGAATGCCATTTTGGCCCAACGGGGCGGGAATTTGAACAAGTCGATCTTCAAAAGTTCAAATGCCCGGGGGGGGGGGGGGGGGGGGGGGGGGGGGGATGTTGATGTTTTGAATTGATCGGCGCATTATTGATTGAACAATAGTGTAGATATTTTCTTTTAACTCTTAGAATTCATGTCAAAATTTGATCTTGACTATTGACTTCACTTTGGTTGTTGTCGAAAATGGCGAAAAAAATCGCGCGAGAAGTTTTCTTGTTCGATTTACAATGCTTTTTTCGTCCTCCTGTTCGTGAAAACAGACCGCCATTTTGTTTTCAAAGCATGTGCTTTCACTTGCATAAATTAGTTTTCCATATAAGGAATGTAGTGTCCAGTCTTTCTCAAAAGAAGGGAACTTGTTTGTTTGGCCGGAAAACCGGCCACCGGGGTTACAGAGACTTTTCTCTTGGCCGGTAAACCGGCCAGTGGTGGTGAAAGGGTTAAGAGAAGTTGTTAAAATATCAAGGCAATATTATTTATCATTCTCCATTTCCTTTTCTCTCATGACCTGTACATTTGTGTGACTCAAGGAGAATTTAGTTCATATCAGTGTCATGTACTGTAATCAGGGCCTTTTTTACCCCAACTCCTGTCAGCACTTGTATTCTTCCTGTTTTTCAATTTCCTAACTTTTTCTGATATTTTGATCAGCCTCCACAGTACAAACTAGATCCCAGGCTAGCACGTCTCATGGGTATTCACACTCAGACCAGACCAGTAATCGTTAATGCTATCTGGCAGTACATCAAGGTAAGAAAGAACCTCAGATCCTGTGTTTTGTTTTTAGCATGAAAGAGATGGAAAGCTAAAAGATACACATTGCCACTGAGTGGCTCACTGTTGGTGCTATACAAGCTGAGGTTAAAAACTTTACTTTCAAGTGTACCTCCCTTCCAAGAAAGACAAATGTCCTTGACAATCTCCTTTTGTTAAAAATTAAAAAAAAAAAAACACCACAAGAAAATAACATGTAATTATCACTGAAGGATTTCATTCACCAACCCCAGTGTTAAAACCACCATGCTCAGCATTTTATCACTCATGTCTACTGGTATTTTATCAATTTCAGAGTCACAATTTGCAAGACTCACATGAGAGGGAGTACATAAACTGCGACAGATACTTTCAACAGGTGAGAATTTACATGTACATGTACCTACTGCCAGGCTACTACTGTCTGTGATGGTGATTGTACGAAACTAAACAACAGGCAAAAAAAGCAGGGTGTATCAGACATTGCATCTATCATTTTAATCCTTTTATCCCCAATGTTGACATTGTTAACAATAATAAGTTAATGGGTTACCACAAATTTCCCCAAAATTTGTACTTGAAAAAGAAAATCCATAGGAAATTGTAAGTGACTTATATGAGAATATTAACATCCTTTTTTCTTTCAGATTTTTGAATGCAATCGCATGAAGTTTAGTGAGATTCCCCAACGTTTAAGTTCCTTGTTATTGCCGCCTGATCCTATTGTTATTCATCATCTTATAAGGTAAGAATATTTTATTTATTATTACATAAACAACAAAACAACATAAAATGTTTTTGTTAACTTTGAGAAGTTTACAGCTAAAGAGCTGAAGGTTACAATGTAGCTGTTATGATGTTTACACCTTGTGTCCCAAAAGTTTGTGTCCCCACACATACTCATGTATTTCCAAACTGTTTTTCTTTATCCAGGCTAAAAAAAAATTTATCCAAAACTGCTAAGCAATCTTACCTGTGCTTACACCTTAATTGAATTGTAACTACAGTCAGTCTCTAGGGCAGACATCAGTGACTGACTGGTTCCAGCCAAATTTCATTTAACTGTCTGTTCCTAAATTCTCTCTGAGGCAGACATTTCTCCAAGGCAGACAGCAAGAGCTGGTTCCAAGGGTGTCCATCTTAGAGTTGACTGTATTAAATTTGTGTTTTTTGTGTTTCTGTAGTAAGGACACACCTGAGAACAAGAGAACAACTTGCTACGACATTGAAGTTGAAGTTGTAAGTAACACCTTTGAACAAAGAAAAACCCTAAACCATGGAGCTAACATTTAGATTTCCTTTACCCCCTCCTCCCTCACCTCCCCCTTTTTTAAAGGGACAGTTATGAGCATGATGTGGAGGCATGGCGGTCTTGTGGTTAGTGTGTCAGACTTTCAATCTGAAGGTCGGTGGTTCAAGCCTGATCTCTGCCGTCATGTTGTTTCCTTAGACAAGAAACTTTGCTCCACATTGTCGCTCTCCACCCATGTGTATAAATGGGCACCGGCGACATAATGCTGGGGAGTAACCTTGCGATGGACTAGCATCCCATCGAGAGGGAGTGATAATACTCTACCGGTAAGTCACTTCATGCTACAGAAACCGGGTTAAGCTCCGGCAGTTGTGAGCCATTAGACTTGTGAAGACTTACCTTACCCTTGAGCATGATGCTGGCTCTATTATCTTGAAATAGATAGAAAAAATATCACCAAAAGGGATGAAAGGAAACAAACAAAAACTAAAGAAACATAATACAGTGTGTAATCGCTAAAAATGTTAAAGTTTCACCAGAATGGTGATTTCGTTTTCTTGACCCCTGTCACGAAATCAAATTTGATGAACTGTAATCCTCTTCTGCTTTGTGGAATCGTTGCATTTGGCTAAAATATCTTGTGCCACTTTATTAACCAATCAGAAGGAAATCCAAAACCAATAACTTATTATGACTTGGCACTGACTACATATTTACGTCATGTTCTGATTGGTTCATGGGATTGTCTGTCTGTTCTGATTGGTTCATGGGATTGTCTGTGTCTGTTGTGATTGGTTCATGGGATTGTCTGTCTGTTCTGATTGGTTCATGGGATTGTATGTGACTGTTGTGATTGGTTTATGGGATTGTCTGTGTCTGTTCTGATTGGTTCATGGGATTGTCTGTGTCTGTTCTGATTGGTTCATGGGATTGTCTGTGACTGTTCTGATTGGTTCATAGGATTGTCTGTGTCTGTTCTGATTGGTTTATGGGATTGTCTGTGTCTGTTCTGATTGGTTCATGGGATTGTATGTGACTGTTGTGATTGGTTTATGGGATTGTCTGTGTCTGTTCTGATTGGTTCATGGGATTGTCTGTGTCTGTTCTGATTGGTTCATGGGATTGTCTGTGTCTGTTCTGATTGGTTCATGGGATTGTCTGTGTCTGTTCTGATTGGTTCATGGGATTGTATGTGACTGTTGTGATTGGTTTATGGGATTGTCTGTGTCTGTTCTGATTGGTTCATTGGATTGTCTGTGTCTGTTCTGATTGATTCATGGGATTGTCTGTGTCTGTTCTGATTGGTTCATGGGATTGTCTGTGTCTGTTCTGATTGGTTCATGGGATTGTATGTGACTGTTGTGATTGGTTTATGGGATTGTCTGTGTCTGTTCTGATTGGTTCATGGGATTGTCTGTGTCTGTTCTGATTGGTTCATGGGATTGTCTGTGTCTGTTCTGATTGGTTCATGGGATTGTCTGTGTCTGTTCTGATTGGTTCATGGGATTGTATGTGACTGTTGTGATTGGTTTATGGGATTGTCTGTGTCTGTTCTGATTGGTTCATTGGATTGTCTGTGTCTGTTCTGATTGATTCATGGGATTGTCTGTGTCTGTTCTGATTGGTTCATGGGATTGTCTGTGTCTGTTCTGATTGGTTCATGGGATTGTCTGTGACTGTTCTGATTGGTTCATAGGATTGTCTGTGTCTGTTCTGATTGGTTTATGGGATTGTCTGTGTCTGTTCTGATTGGTTCATGGGATTGTCTGTGTCTGTTCTGATTGGTTCATGGGATTGTCTGTGTCTGTTCTGATTAGTTCATTGGATTGTCTGTGTCTGTTGTGATTGGCCAGAGTGAAAACCGTCTAAAGTAAACCCAAAGTTATCATCACATCTTTTCTTCACATCATCTTCTTTATAACAGCTGCTTTTTTAACTTGATTCTTTTATTGTAGGATGACACATTGAAGGCCCAAATGCAGTCCTTCTTGCTTTCCACAGCCAGCCAAAATGAGATTGCCGCTTACGACAACAAGGTAAACTTAATAAAAAATTTCCTCATTCTGGTTCGCGCACATTCTATTCTACACCTTCAGAGAATTAAGACCTTTCTATTCACGTTGTAATTGCTCTTTTGTGTGTTCTTTAGATATACGAGACAGTGGAAACCATCAATCAGTTGAAGATCAACCGAGAGTTTTTCCTTGGTTTTGCAAGAGATCCACCGGTAACTATATTAGTATATTAACACTTCTGTTTCGCGATTGCTTTGGTTTTGCATTGCTACGCTTTGTGATTGGCTAAAAAATCTCCCGCCACTTTCTCAACCAATCAGAAGTAAAACCAAAACCAATTGTGACTTGCTCGAATGCATTTTCCCGCGCTTGGCACCAGCTGCACGTATTTGCTTCGAGTTCTGATTGGTTCATTGGATTGTCTGCGTCTGTTGTGATTGGTCAGAGTAATTACTGAAAACCGTGTCATTTGTATTTTTACTGATAATTTGCTTTGTTTCTGTTTTGTTAGGAATTTATTAACCAGTGGATACAGTCACAGAGTCAGGATCTCAAGGTATATTGACTGAATTTAATTTCATTAACTAGCAGTAATCACAGATTATGGAGACGCGTTCGAAGGAATTTCCTGCGGAAATGAGCCCCTGAAAAAAAAAAAAACAATAGGGGCGGCCATTTGGAAGACCGGCCACCAAAAAATCTAAAATTTTACTGCACATAAACCACAGGACAACCAACACGAAATTAGGGTTGCGTTCTTCGAACGCGATTAACATACTGCATATCAAATTGAAATCCCAAGATAAATTTTTATCGTCCTAAGGTGAAAAGTGAGTGCTATTCAGAAACGGTGTCCTGAGGCCTAGCTGAGATTTTAAATAGCTACACTAAGGAGTCTCTCGTGTACGGTTCTCGTATCACGCTATGCACATGCTGGCACAAATCATTTCATTACTTATTCTAAAATAACAATTTGTACAAATACGTAAGCTACAATTCTGCAGTAAACGCTACAAATACGGTACAGATGGCTTCATATCGAGGAGGATTGAAACGGATAGCAGTAACGAATGCTAATGCGAATTTATCGTTGGCCTGCAGGATAAATTATTACTCAACTTGTAACATAGCATTGACCATTCCCAATTTTATTATTTGAAAGTGTTTCCAAGTCTAACTAAATTGCTTTGATAAACATCTGTTGCCTAAAAACGTAAGGGACCAGTTTTTGGAAGCCGCGGTTTTGTATGAAACAATCGAGGTACTGTCCCTTTAAAATTAAACCAATCTGTAAGCTGCTCGCCCAAAAAAAAATGTTGCAAGTTGCACGCACGATTTTTACGTGTAACACACCCTCGTGCAACTGATTTTTTTTAAGTTGCCTGACAAAAATACATGTAACATGGCTCTGGCAACTTGTTTCCCCACGCTCTTCAAGTCAACCATAACAGCCCAGCATGGATGTAACGTTTTCATTTTTTAACTAACGCTATTTTTTTGCGAGACAAGTTGCTTGGCAATTTTTTATGTGTAACATTGTATATGCAACTTGCAACCTTTTTTTTGCGAGACACCGTAAATAACAGAACTAAAAAGCAGAGAAACGTCCGCGAGTTTCTGTTCTGTTCTTGTGTCAAAATGTCTTAGTTTCTGTTTTTGAGTTCAATGTTTGTTTTTGCATCAGGTCATGACAGACGTGGTTGGAAATCCCGAGGAAGAGCGGCGAGCAGATTTCTTTCATCTTCCCTGGTCACAAGAGGCCGTGTGCCGCTACTTCTACGGAAAGGTAACGTTCAGGAACATTTTTACAGCTAACATGAGAGTCTACTGTAACTGCCTGGTAATTGGAGCTGTTTTCAGTTGAGTGTCGTAAAACCAAAACCAAAGTAATTTCTCTGGCCAATCACAACAGACGCAATGAACCAATCAGAACTCGGCGCAAATACATGTAACCGGCGCCAAGCGCGGGAAAACGCGTGCGAGCAAGTCACGATTGGTTTTGGTTTTAATTCTGATTGGTTGAGAAAGTTGCACGAGATTTTTTGGCCAATCACAAAGCGGGTCAATTGGGGCGATTGGTCTTGGTTTTTATACTTCTGGCCCCGGTTGTTCAAAAGGCGGATAGCGGTATTCATCGGATAAGTCACTATCCAGTGGATAACACAATTGGTTTTGCTAATGTCTATCCACTGGATAAAGATTTATTCGCTATCCACCTTTTGAACAACCGGAGCCTGAGTGGTTGAGGAAGTTGAGCGAAGCAATGCGAGACAAAAGCAGTTGTTAAATTACTTTCGACACTCAATTGAAAACCGTCTTAACGAGCGTTATTGTCATCGTTCCAGGTTCAACAGAAACGAGCAGAGCTGGAACAAGCCTTGGGTATCAGAGGAACGTAACTCATAGATAAGAGTTAGTCTTGATTGATTTATGATACGCACGTGTCTATCACGTGGCGGCTGTGTGATCACGTGCAAGGGCTGGCTTCACTCAGAACTCTACCTCAGTAGCCAATTGTAAGCTACTGACGTTGTTGACAGACTGTCAACCTGTATAAAACAGCACAGAATGTACAGTGCGACTTAAGCCAAGCATAGCAAAGGCTGAACACCAAAACAATAGTTGCGGTATTTCAAGATAGAATCTGAAAAACTTGTCAAATTATTATCTTGACACTTCTACTGTGATTAATGTTTTTCCTTCATCGAAAGTTTGTATTTTATGCTCTACAGAAGTCGCGGATAGAAATAAATAAAGATTGCACTTGATTGCTTGCTCGTCAAATTTATAACTCCTGTTTTTGATTTGTAAACTATATACAGTTGAACTTCCATGTGCGATAACCTCTCCTTAGCGACTACTTTTCCAAAATACCAAATTTCATCTACGCAAATCACTATAGTCCAAACCTCTCCTAAGCGACCACTTTTCCAAATACCAAATTTGATCTACTCAAATCACTGTAGTCCAAACCTCTCCTAAATGACCACTTTTCCAAAATACCAAATTTCTTCCAGTCAAATCACTATAGTCCAAACCTCTCCCAAGCGACCACTTTTCCAAAATACCAAATTTCATCCAGTCAAATCACTATAGTCGAAACCTCTCGTAAGCGACCACCTTTCCCAAGCGACCACCTCTCCTAAGCGACCACTTTTTAAAAAATACCAAATTTCTTCCAGTCAAATCACTATAGTCCAAACCTCTCGTAAGCGACCACGACAACTTTCAACGCTGGTGATTTCTATTGTTTATAACCCCTGGTAAGCGACCACTTGTCCCGACATATCTCGATGTCAGTCACTGCAGACGCAAATTGAATTATGTGTTACAGTACACCTCCAATAGAGCGAAAATTTTGTCCCTTGCATCAAAACTTTAACATGATACAATATTTTGCGCTGACAGGTAATCTGTACATTGAATTTACTTCACGTTCATATGATTCAAAGTCAAGACAACCTTGCCTTTGCATTTTGGGTCACTGCTTACCATTCAACTGTGTCATTCGACTCTAGATTTACTTCTTCTCCATTATGAATCTTTATCTTTCACCATTAAACGTGTACAGAAAGTTGAGCATTTTAAGTTTTATTCCTCGAAAAAAATATACGAATAATTTTTGGCGGGAATCCAGTATTGAGCCCGCGATACAGGTCACAGACGTTACTAAGCAACATGACATACCCCTCTTGATTTGATAACTTTCGAAGTGCTAGTGACACTAGTGACTGGTTGTGTCATTTTTTTACTGAATTGGAAGACAAAAACGTCGATACCTTTGGGATTTGGACCCGCTACTTTTACATCAGCTTTTTGCTTGTAACTTTCCCATGGAACTTTTGTAACTCGCGATATGTCACTATTTCACGAGCAGCCATAGTTTGCCGTCTTATTCGGCCATTAGCCAGCCATGAAACTGTAATGCTGCGTTGGTTAGAGAGTAAAACAAGAAAATTTGGTTTTATCAACTCACTCTGACGAAGGGCTAGCGCTCGAAACGTCAGCTTTTTAAATCCTTTTACAGTTCTTGTTTTTTTGTAGATGTTTTTATGCTGACATATTATGACATTTTATAACACTGAAACAGTAGAGACTAATATTTATATATCGTTTTTGAGACGATGACAAGACCTTCCTATAAAGATTAATTTTTAGATTGACAGGCGACCCCCTAGGGGGCTGTGACGTCAAATATGCCAATTTTTTAGTGATAAAATGAATAAAAATGTGATGTTTTGCTGGCCTGTAGCCTCGGTTTCCAGACTGGGAGCCATTTCTAACCTGCTAAAGAAACTAAAGGATATATTACTAGCTTTGTGAAAAGTTGGCTTGTATGCATTGAATTTCTTACTTCAGAGGTGCACATGGAAATGTCACATTTCTTTCTCTAATTTGGTCGCTTTCAGGTACATTCAGGGCACAAACTAAACTCAAGATTGAAAATTTAACACAGTTAAAACAGCATATTTCAACTAGTAGCTTCTAATACCCCATTCGCACGAACGGTTAAACATGTTTAAATGTTGTTTAGTTTAACTACGTTTTTAAATGTAAATGACTCATACTACCTGGAATAGTAATAAAAGTCAATAAAGTTGCTTTTAGTAAAGATTTCACTCCAAATATTACGGCACTTTTGGGGGTATTTTTCTAAACCTGTTTTAAACTAAACAACATTTAAACATGTTAAAGCGTTGGTGTGAACGGGGTATAAGAAATGACCATATGCTAATAGATGGATAGCGTTTATGTCAAGTCAATGGAGGGTACCGGTATTCCCTTCTAGCAATGAGCATGTCAATTCATCGTTCGCCGGCGAACAATAAATCAAGGAAAAACAGTTAAAGGGTTATCTCTTTACGGTGGCTAATTCGCCTTATCAGCTCAGCTGATAAAACCAATTGTTACCATTATCCAATCAGATACATTGATTAGATTTATTTACCTGCCGACCTGCTTGTGACCAGCATCTGCGTTTGTAACCAGTAAAGGAAAAAGTCTTGTCTATGAAAACGAAAGCATGGCTCATATTTCATGACAAAGTCAGTTAGGCTTAGCTAACATGCAGTGCAACCCCGTTTTAACTTTAACAAACTCGTTTAGTTAGAAAAATTGGACTTTTGCAGCCGTTTTTCGTTATTTATATATTTTAAAAAAGAATACTTAAGCCAGGTTAACGTTTCTCAGTCGAAGCTAACCGGGACAACAGGGTTCGTTTTATTTAGATGATCATTTACGTCCCAGTTTTAAGCTATTCGCTCTCTCTTAAATAAACCAAATTAAACGTTGTCGAGTGAAAAGCATTAAACATGAACGACCCAAAGGTTTACTGGAAAGATGGAAAACTTAATCTTCGTCTGTGACAGAATACACAGTATATTAACACAGGATGCATAAATTAAATCATACTCTAAAATGTCTCAAACAAAGAAAACATCTTGATATATTAGTAAGCTTGCCAATGCTGCCTACCCAGAATCCCATTCGGTCTCATCGTTCATGGTTAAAGGGAACTTCCATTGTTATAAAAAATTGACGTTTAATTGTTGGAAATAAAGTCTAAATTAAAATGTTTTTAAAAAGCAGGTGCAAATATAATTTCAGTGTACAAAAAAATGGATATGAATATCGCCTATTTTCGCTTTTAAATTTCCCCCGCGCCGCCATTTTGAATATTTATGACGTGTTACGATTGTCTAATTGTTGCATACAAAAGAACTTCGATTCTTAACAATAACGGCAACCGTATTACGTCATAAATATTCAAAATGGCGGCGCGCGGGGAATTTAAAAGCGAAAATAGGCGATATTTATATCCATTTTATTTGTACACTAAAATTTTATTTGCACCCGTTCTTTTAAAAATTTTAAATTTCGACTTTATTTCCAACAATTTAACGTCAATTTGTTCTGACAATGGAGGTTCCCTTTAATGCTTTTCGGCACGGGTCAACGTTTCTTCAATTAGGCTTATAAATACAAACCAGACAAGTTTTTTAATCAAACAAAGCAAACATTTTTTTTATTTGTATATTCCTCACGCTTACACGCCTACGAATGAACCTTCGGCAATTCGCTATCCTTCGCTTCCTATCTCATTTGTACAAAGCAATACAACAAAAAAATCCACTGAAAAAGTACTTTACGAACGCTAAAGATGAAGTAATTTCTAAAACTCGTGCTAATGCTATCCACATCATCACGTGGTCGCTTACTTTCTGCCGGAGCAGCACTGGGTCGGGCAGGACGATACGCAAGTGTGGGCACAGACGGGTGGGCATGGTGGAGGAGGTGGTGGTGGAGGAGCGGGTTCTCCTGGGGGTCCTGGAGGTCCTTGTCCTCCGGGTGGTCCGGGAGGTCCGGCCTCTCCCATGGGTCCGATAGGTCCAACAGGTCCGGGTGGTCCCATTCTTCCAGAAGGTCCAGGAGGTCCGGGCTTAGCGGGCTCTGGTGGTGGTGGTGGTGGTGGTGGGGGCGGTGGTGGAGCGGGTGGTGGAGGAAGACAGCAGGACACCGCACACGCGGGCGCACAATTTCCAGGACATCCTGGTGGACACGGGTTAGCGTTTCTTTTGTATGCTGAGGAGAAAACGAGAAAATTAGATTAGCACAGGACGACAATGTTTGGTAAAGTGAAACAAGATTATTAATAATTATTGGCATCAGCTTTTTTTTGCGATACCTTAGGTTTGACAATCTTTGCTCCCAAAGCTAAAGATACAGAAAGCTCAACTGGAGACATCATATGATTTCTATAGTTAGTACATTAAGGCAAAACCACTGGAAACGAGCATTTTTCGTCAATGTATTTAAATAAACAGAAATTTATAAATGTTGTTGTATCTGTAAATTAAAGAGTTCAATGAAAACTGCAATTTTCTTTGATCTTTGACAAAGCTTTACGGATCATGCACCATTATGACTTAGGTCGGTTACGATTTGTTTTCTATTTTTAACGGTTGCACTCTCGAAAAATCAATTCTCCTTACATCAGCCAGACCATACTTATAACGCTAATTCGCTAAATTTTGACGGTGTTACAAGATAACTCCTAGTTGAGTTTTATCACGTGACTGAACCGAAAACAATAATTCAAGTTTTAAAACTTGAAAATCATTTGTAAGTTACAAATTTATTTAGTACTTTCCGAGTCGAGTTCTGCTTTGAAAATCGTAACAAAACTTTGAGCGCAAATCAGAGCACCAGCGCGAACAAGATGAATAATAAATAGTCTACACATGTTTTCAGTTTTCCCTCCACTAACCTGCAGATTTCTACAGGGACCCGCTTTTTCGTAAAATAAAAACACCAATCACAGTCGATGTACTTTCGGTGAAGAAATTGTTTAGATATTTTAATTGGTGGAGAGATTCGCTTCCTAATCTTTTTTCTCTAAAAATGGCCAAGTTCAAGAACATTTTAAGAGATCCCAAATTCCGTTTTGTAACATTAAAAAACTAATAGCAGAACGAGAAAGTACTGCTCAATAGCTTGCATTAAAATGGTCACACTTAAGGGTTTCCGATCCACAGACTCAAAAGTTTCAGGTTCTAGGTGAAAGGGTTTGGAAACAAAGGAAGGAATAAAGCAATAAAATATGAATTGGTAAAATACTGATTTTTAACCCTCATATTTCCACAAATCTTCGACATTACTTGAAATCAAATTATTTAAAGGCTCTCCTCTCCAAGTGGCCAAATTTGATAATATTGATATCAGCGCAGTATTGCTTTGAAATTATGAACAAGTTTGGTTGATGATTTCATTCTTGACAAATTTTAACCTCGCGCTCTAGTGACCACCTTTAAACAAACATTTTAAGGTTGATCGCTCGAACGCAGTTATATTTCTAAGCCAATGAAAATTAATTATTAATTGCTTGCAAGAATTGAGCCCTTTGTTAGTTAAAAAAAAAATCTTCTTGGAAATATTTAGAGCGCAAACCATTTATATACGTTATACTAATTTATGGCTTGCAAACTTTTTCAACTCTCAATGTCATTTCATCTATGTTCTAAAGATCCGGAAATATTTGAAACCATTACAGATCATCAATCTTAACCGTGGTAAAATTTATCACGATTAAGTTTGTATTTTAAACTAAAAACTATGAAAACTTACTTGATCTGGCGTAAGTCGACACTACCATGAGTGCTAAGCACCCAAGAATGAGTTTGGACGCCATCTGCAAAAAGACAATAAGACATGTTATAATTTGCCAAATCCACTCGTGTTACAAAAATGATAGCGTCAGTTCAAGAGGTCTTATTAAATTGAGTTGTGCGAAATATACGTTGAAAATATTCTTTCTTTACTTTGGCAAAAACACGATTGCGTTTTCGCTACCTTATTTCTTCTCGCTAGAAAAGACGATGAAAAGATGAAATTTCTGAAGTCTAGATTTCCTCGACAATACAAAAGAACTGTCGGTAATTTTTTTCAACTGAAAATTAATCTAACTTTAAATTCCAACAAGTAGTGGTTTCAAGAGTGATAAAGCTTCACATTCCGAAAGGCTAAGTCTATATAAGTTTAGCAAACGATAAGACTAATAGAAAATTATTGTTGAAATTATTGTTCTTACCTCTGATCCCAGATAAGCGATCTTTGAAATGTGCTTGAATAAAGGCTATTTTCCAATTTATATCCTAAAGTCATTAATTAAACACAAACTACGACGTGTAATAGCACGGTCCAAACTCTCTATTGTTCTCGGCTTCATTGTTCACCGGTGAGGAATTTTACACAGCTATAACATTGGCGCATGCGCGTAACAGCGTATCACGACGCGTCGAAAGTGGCTGTCCTAAATACCAAGATAACTGACGGGATCAAAGAGCGCGGGGAAAATATTTCTCAGTAACCTTCGTATTTCATTTCGTGTGATCTGGTTTTATCGTCGCGTGTTTTTGACATATCGCATTTCAGTTTATTCTCAGAAACGAAAATTTTTCTTCACTTCGAAGGAACCTGTCAGTTGTCAATTATTTACTAGTTTCAAACGCAGCGAATCGTTGAATGGCGATCCTTTGTTTCAACGGTTTGTTGCGATTTCGTCCCAGTAGCAGAGCAGGTGCGAAATAACTGGCACCATTATCTTAACAAACAACTGAGCAAGTGGTCTTTTATTTTCGCGTGACGCTTCACTGCGCCGGCAGAAAAACCCGTTGTGGAATTTTCACTCCACTGATTTTGTGTTCTTATCGTTCCAAACTGCGAAAACGTTTTCGCAAAATAAACTGCGTTTGTTGGGAAAATTCTCTAAAGAAATTTGAATTCATGAAAAGTATTTTAATTTTATAATGCGTTGACTTTAACCAAGCCTTTAATTCTGAACACTTTTACCCCGCAAAACGCATTGGCGTTTTTATTGGTAAACATTGTTTTGATGTCAAAGACATTTGTTACCCAGGGGGTGAGGGTTGGTGTCAGTTTGGAATGACATCTTGGCAATCGATAGAGAACAAAACACAAGAAACGGTCACTTAAACATTAAGCGCTGACTCATGTTAAAAGTGACAATTGATCAACTTTGCTCGAGTTTAGTTTTACTGTTCGCGAAACTGAGTCGTGTGATTGGCTGAGAGCTTAGCTTGGAGGAACACAACTTCATTTCTTGTGGCCGACCAGTTTCAAGAGCTACAAACCAAAGCACAACTTGAAAAAGTAGTGCTTTGTTGACGATCGAGATAAACTTCAGTGAAATTTGAAACGTTTTGTTCGAGTACCGCGACAAACAATTTAGCCTGTGGGAGTAAGCGGCTCATGGCAGTACACAGGTTTGAAAGCTGCGTTATTTAGATGTTGGTGGCAAAGCACCGGTCAAGATTTCTGATCATCTTTTTAACCAAATTCCTGAAATTCAATTCATCGTCAGAGCAAACTTGTTCTGTAGCCTTTATATGTGAACGACCACATTTAGGGATTTTATCCACAGACTCGAAGCTTGGACCACATTAGACAGCTTATTGTAATAACACTGAACACCATAGGGAAATGCTTCTAAGTAGCTTTCATTTGAATGGTCACACTTCGGGATTTCATCAACACACTCAAAAGTTACGACCACATTATTTGCCGACTGACCAGATTCCAGCGTCGAGCTAACGTTTGCCTAAGAAGGTATCTAACAGATAAAGCAATGTTCGGTGGTTTGCCGGGACTCCTCGAAACGTTCGGGCGCGTTAAACTTATCGTCGCTGTCCCGAAGTAAAATTTTGCAGGGGTTTTTATAGTTTTACAAGGAAAACACTTGACTGTCTAGTAACGAAAGAAAATGAAGCATTGAGTATTTGCTGCATTTTCTCTTGCCGATAACTAACGTTTGGTAAGTAACTGAGCTAATTGTCATACAAAAATAACCGTAGGTTGCAGAAAATGACGGGATATTCCGGAGGAACAAGGCAAGTTATCGGACATTTCTAGAAGCGAGACACCTACAGTGTCCTGCTTCTCGAAATTTCTCGACGATTAACGGTTAACCAATCCGCTAGGAAAATAATTTGCCCGTTAGTGCGGTCACCTTTCATCAAAGTCAAAAGACGCATATCTAAAGCTTAGCACTTCAGGCTACAACTGAAGGCAAAATCAACTACTGAATTTAATTTCGTTTATTCTCAAGACAGACCGAGTTAAAAATTGAACAATAAATTAGGTTTTATTTTCCAAAATATTGAACATAAACAACGCCACCAGAACCTTCACAACTGATGAATTTCATTGACATAAACAACAGGCAATGGAACTTCATTACATACATTGTTTGGAAAGCAAAAAGAAAATGTCGTAGAACCTGATCACTGGTTGAGAAAAAGAAAACACTCCTATTTAAGCCACTGTATCATTTCTGCTAGCTACATAACAAATAATAGTTTTTCTTGCGTCTTTTAAAGTGATTTTGCTATTAGAACCTGTAGAGTCTAGCGCCACTTGCGGCGTAACAGGTCCACGAGCGCCAAAAAGTTATAAATAACAACGTACGTTGTGGATTGAACGTTATTAATACTAAAACCCCGACTGAACGTTCTAACATTGTCAGTGTACAACATTTGTTGGTTCAACAATGTTAGAACGTTCTACACCCCATGTTAGGTGATGTTTGACCAACATTTTTTGTTGAGGAATGTTTTGTATTAAACATTTTGGCCAGCATTTTGTTGGGCCGCAACAATGCTTGAACGTTTAGCCTGCTTTCCAACACAACAACGCTAGCAATACCCAATCATGTTTCAGCTACGCTCCAACAAATGTCAGTTGGACAACAATGTTGGGACGTTTAGCCGGGCGTCCAACAATTTCTCCTGAAATATATAACTACATTGTCAAGCCGGTAGGTAATAAGAATAAAAACAATATTTATCAACAAGAGGATGTTTTCTTGATGAACTATGGAACTCTCGCAGCTACAATCTCGGACGGAATAAAAAGGGAAACAACACCCCCTCCCCCCCATTTCAAAGATGGATTCGTGTAAAAAGCAAAACGCGCCATTTTTCCATCACGGAACTGCGGAGGGGGGGGACAGAAAACGAACATTTCAAGGCCCTCTCTAAAAGTGACAATACATCAGCCATTGCTGGTCATATCAAAATCACTGGTCACAACATTAATTGGGATCATTTTGATATTTTAGCGTCCAGCAAAACGGACTTTCACTGCAAAACTGAAGGAGACTTTGTTGATTCAAGAACTACAGCCTTCCTTAAATGTCAACGTCAGCAGTGAGAAGCTGATGCTTTATTAGCTGTAGCTTCTTAGGACTGACAGTCCGTACTATTAAATTACTTAAAGATTGTTTTTCTTAATCTTGGTTCCAGACCCAGACTCTGTTCCAGACCCCTAATTTTGAACTATATAAACAGTTTTCAAACACCGTAACGGTTACTTTTGGAAATGTATGTCGCTTAGCATACGAAACGTCAAGTCTATTATAAAAATGCGTTGGTTTACCATGTTTATCCCCGCTGTTTGTGTTTTATTTCTTATCAAGTTTCAATGGCCTAAGAACAAGAGTTTATATGATACTACCATGTTGTTTTATACTTGGGTTTCCGTGTTTATTTTGGGAAATTGGTAGTTATTTTAAGTTTTTATCCTTATCAGTTTTTAAATCGCTAAATTTTAAGAGTACTTTGATAACCGATACAACCATTAAAAATAAACACAGAAAATCATTCAAATGGTGGTAAGCCACGAAGATTTTGCTAGTTTGTAAGTTTTTTTTGTTTATTTTTTATCAATACTGTGCTAAACGTTTGACGTATGACTTAGTTCCCTTTCAGGACCTCATTTAACTTTCGAAGTAAAAGAACACGTACCATAATTGGTATTTAGCACTTTTATCAACAAACAGCAGCACAACTTCGAAATCTCAGCCAACTTTTCAAATTAAACTGAACCAACTAGTTGGCGTTTTAAACTAGATCTGGAATTAAACTGTCGTCAACTCCAGTCGATTGTCCACGGCTTTCCTTTGAACTGGGGGTTATGCTCCTGTCGAAAAATGGCGCTAAAAGTCGCATGTCAGCCAGGCACGACAACGTTATGTCATAAGTGGATACTGTTTTTCGCGCGTTGTGATTGGCTACTAAAACCGGATATAGTATTTGCTATGCCTGAGGCTTAACTCTCCATGTACAGAAAAGAAATAAAAGCGACCTGTTCACACAATTCTGAGTTATCGTTTTTTCTTTATTTGTTAAATAGTGTCAACTTTCCATTTTCCACCCCTAAATAGGGCCAGGGTTCCCATCGGTCAGAAATACAGTAACAATTTTGGGCTGGCTATCCACCGGTTTGCTATAGACTAAAACAGTTATTCACCTCCACACTCTTTTGTAAAGACGATTTTTTTTTCTCCCAATCCTCGCCTCATTGGCGATCATATTTTTCGCTCTTTCTTCCCCCTTCTTCCGTAGACTTACCAGCCACTTCACTCCCGAGTTCCCCCTCCTGGGTCCCTCACCATCGTTCCTGTCTCCCGTATTTTGATCATTTATTAAATTTCCTTTGTTCTACTATGGAAAGGAAATGTGGAGATTAGATCTAGGCCATTCAGTTTCTTCCCGAAATTAAAGGAATTCTAAATAGTGACAAAAGAATTTAGCACTTAATCAATTAGCTCTTTAATCATGAGGTCAAGATCTCTTCTATTTTTATATTGAAATATCAAATGTGAAATCCCTTCGGTATTATGCCACGAGATTGAATGACCGTCGTATCACTGTTATCTCAGTTGTTAAAATGCCCTGTTGCACCTCCTTTTTATTCAATTTTCATTATCCTCGGGCTCTCTGATGCATTAAAGAGATTAAATACCGTAATGTCAGCACGGGCAGGCAGATATTGGCTCATATAAAACCCGATCGACGAGCAGATAAAACTACCTAAGCAGCAGGCATTTTATTTAGTGAGAAAACAATTAAAAATAAGTGGCCACTTCAAATTGGAATATTTATTGAAGAGGTTTAATCAGGGCTGGTCTTAGTTTGGGGTCTAAACCACAGATATCAGCGCAATTTGGGGTTCTAACCTGGATTAAAACTACCTTGCGTAAAACAATTAACAGCATGTTCAGCTCTTTGTGTGTAATAATTACACATCTTATTTAGGCAGGAGCAAATTGCTTTTTAAAACTCACTGCTATTGTTCGTTGAGGCACAAAGGTCTGGTTGCATATAAAAAAAATTGTTACTATTCTTCAGGAAACAACGCCTTACTGACACTTTGCTAAGCGGTTTTAAATTAATAATTTAATCACCTAAAAATTCCAGAATTCTACAATTTGGCAATTCGAGTTGTTAACTGCTTCTCTTTAGATTTTCCTTCATAATCTCAATAATCATTTTAATTTGCATGTTATACAATGGCAACAATTTTGAATTACGGACACTTTTTTTGTGCCAGTTGACAACCTCCGTCACTCCTTGTATCTGCCATTAACAGCAAACTCAGTGACAACATGGCGCTTTTTTCGCTCCTTTAATTGGATTTTAATTTGTTTGTAAACCACGAGTTCTAACTTAATTAAAGAGAAAATAGTCCATTGCGATTTCAAAATATTCGAAAATCCAATCAAAAATCTAGTTCACCAAAACAGATGACATTATTTTCAGTGAAAAGAAAAAAATTGCTCTCATGGTTGTAAAATTATCAAGATATTTTCGTTATTGAGAGCTTGGATAATATGAATGTTTCCAAGCTTATAATCAATTATGTTTTTTCTTTAGCTGTGTACTAATCAGAACGAATATAAATCAACGATTTTAGTGGCAAAGATATGGCCTCCCGCAACTTCCTAGATTTGCATTAATACTCCACATCCGTTTTTCATTAAAATGGAGCGATGTGAATACCTGGGGTTACAATGGCACCTATTTAATGCTTTTTTATAGGCAAAGATTGCAATCATCTAGACGGTAATTTTTAAAAAATGATCTCGAATTTGCATTTTCAGCAAGAACATGATAAAGAACTACCCGTGTTTTGTACTAAATGTCTCCAAAGTCAGCTGATACTTTCGCGGGAAACCGAAAAGATCTTATCACCTTAAACATGCCGAAAATCGCAAAAGGCTGGAAAGTCTTGCCTCAGGGGGCGCGTAACGAGTGGCTGTCATCTAAATGAGTCATGACAGCAAATTATATCCGACCTCTAGGGTATGGAATTATATTTCCATGCGGTTACACGCAAGCTTACGTAGAGACGCCACTTCCAAACATATCCAGAAATTGCTCGTGACGGAAATTGTCGCCATAAAAGCTTAAAGGTGCCCTAGTGGCTGGAATGAATTTCTAAGTGGATTGTGGAGTCGACGCTTTTGTTATTTGTGAACTCCCACTCCTCGATGCTTAGGATTAATTTCAGGGTTTTCTGATGTACAGGATTATGTTGGTGAAAAGCTTGTTGATCGTTGCGTTGATTGTGGTGGAGTGTTTCTCCTTGCGCATACAATCCCTTCTGGAAAACCACTCGTTGAAACCAAGTATGGGAAGATAATTGGAAAAACCCGGTATTTCCCACACGAAGACAGCGATATCAAGTATGTAAACACATTCCTTGGAGTTCCATACGCTTCACCGCCTATAAAAAACCTACGCTTTCAACCCACGAAACCTCCAAAGGAATGGAAGCCTCAAACATACAACGCAACCACTTTCAAGAACGTTTGTGCGCAAAAGAGATTTGATTACTTTGAAACATCTATACGCCTTATTTGGCCTGGATTTACTTGGGAGAAGGACTCTAGCGAGGATTGTTTGTACTTAAATATATTTGCTCCAGGAAAAAACGGAACAAATTCAAGCCAACTTTATCCAGTTTTAATGTTTATTCACGGCGGCAGTTACGTCTTCGGCACGACCGCTCGGCACACGACGCCTGGAGAAGTCCTTCCAAGAAGAGGAGTTGTTTTGGTGACAATCCAGTACCGGCTTGGGGCGTTTGGATTTATGACCACCGGTGATGACGCTGCACGTGGAAACTGGGGAATGTTAGATCAAGTGCAAGCTCTTAAGTGGATTCAAGAAAATATACAGGCGTTCGGTGGAGATCCTAAAAGAGTTACCATATTAGGGGTGAGCTCTGGTGGGGCAAGTGTCGGGCTGCATTTGTTGTCACCTCTGTCCAGAGGACTTTTTCATCAAGCGATCGCCGAGAGCGGGGTAGAGTTTTCACCATTTGCATTTCGCTCTGTCGAGGAAGCTGTTCTAGAAACCAAAACAACTGCGAAAAAACTCGGCTGCGACAAGAAAAATCACCAGGAGATGATAGCGTGTCTAAGAACAAAAGATGCGATGGACATTGTCGATAAGTACAAATGGCAATCTTCTGGGCCTGTCATAGACAACCACTTCATGTACGACACACCTGAAAATCTCCGCCGGTCTGGCCAGTTCAACCCCGTTCCATTGATTGGTGGTTTCAACAGCGATGAAGGAGCGCACAGCACACCACCTCAGTGTAAAAATATCTCGATAGAAATCACTTTTGCTGTGTTCGGAGAGTGCATCAAAACTTTTGTCAAAGAACTAATGGTTCACAGTAATAAGAAAACCGCTGGTCTCATAGAAGACGCAATCAAGTTTCAGTACACGCCGTGGGGCAAATTACCCGACTCACCCACCCTCCGTCGGAAAATAGTCGACATACTGTCGGACTATTACGTTGCAGCCCCCACACTGGAGGTGTTGGGTATTCATAGCCTGAAGGCACCGACGTACATGTATGAGTTTAGCCACAGATCTAAGCTGAGCAATGCGGAAGCTTGGATGGGAGTTCCACATGGCGAGAATACACCTTATGATTTTGGCGCACCATTTCTGAACAGTACTTCCCTAAGTTTTATCAAAGAAGATCAAAACGTTAGCAGCCTGATAATGTCGCTTTACGCGAACTTTGCCAAGAGCGGTGTGCCAACGCCTTCTCCCGTGCACGGGGTTATCTGGACGGAGTTCAACAGGACACACAAGTCGTATTTGCTAATTCAGAGAAATGCTAAAATGCAGGCAAACTATAGACCCTATAGGATGGCGTTTTGGAATAGTTACTATCCACGTTTGTTAAACTTCTCTAAAAACATCGTGAAACCTGATAAATCAGAACCGAACAGAAGTAATCATAATATAGGAATGGAACGAGTCTCGAATCCAGGGCTCCTCGGTTTAGTTTTGATGCTATTTCTCCTTGCACCTGTCCATTTAGTTTGGTGAAATTACTTCTGACAAGTGCTTATTAACCGTAAGATCAAAGACGAACCGCCGTTTATTGGAAGTACGAAAGAAAAATTTGTCAGGCTTTTATTGTCACAGTTAAATGCTTGGGAATGCGTGTTTGAAGCATACATTTTAATTTGATTTAATTCTAAATCCATAGACAGCATGCAGAGGAACCCGAAAGCAAGAGCGAAGACGAAATCAATATGATATGTCGGATTGCTTGGAAATGCGTCTTAGAACCAGACAGATTAATTTAATTTCATACAGCCATGAAGTAAAAGCCAAAAGCGGAGATAAACTCAAGGAAAGCAGATTTCCATTCAACAGGAGTTAAACATTTCACTCTCAGGAGTGGACAAATCAAAATTCAAAAAAATCCCAATTTTAACCTTGCAAAATACTGAAAAACAAACGAAAAGTGCTGCTGAAGAGCTTTCATATCGAATGGTCACACTATAGGGTTTCATCCAAAAACTCAAAACTTAAAACCACCTTGTACAGCATAATAAACAGTACCACAGGAAGGTACTGCTTAACAGCTTTTATTTGAATGGTCACACTATAGGGTTTCATCCGCAAACTCAAAAGTTAAAACCACCTTGTACAGCATAATAAACAGTACCACAGGACAGTACTGCTCAGTAGCTTTCACTTGAATGGTCACACTATAGGGTTTCATCCGCAAACTCAAAAGTTAAAACCACCTTGTACAGCATAATAAACAGTACTACAGGAAAGTACTGCTCAATAGCTCTAATTTGAATGGTCACACTGTAGGATTTTATCAACAGATTCAAAAGTTAGAATCACCTTGTACAGCATAATAAACAGTACCACAGGAAAGTACTGCTCAATAGCTTTCATTTTAATGGTCACACTGTAGGATTTCAGTTATCAACAGATTCAAAAGTTAGAATCACCTTGTACAGCATAATAAACAGCACCACGGGAAAGTACTGCTCATTTGAATGGTCACACTTTAGGATTTCATCCGCAAACTCCAAAGTTAAAACCACCTTGTACAGATTAGTAAATAGCGCCACAGGAAAGTGCTGCTCAGTAGCTTTCATTTGAATGGTCACACTTTAGGATTTTGTCCACAGACCCAAAAGTTAGAGCCACCTTGTACAGCATAATAAACTACCACAGGAAAGTACTGCTCAGGAGCTTCATTTGAATGGTCACACTTTAGGATTTCATCCACAGACTAAAAACTTAGAACCACCTTGTACAGCATAATAAACAGTACCACAGGAAAGTACTGCTCAGTAGCTTCATTTGAATGGTCACACTTTAGGATTTTGTCCACAGATTCAAAAGTTAGAGCCACCTTGTACAGCATAATAAACAGTACCACAGGAAAGTACTGCTTAGAAGCTTTCATTTGATTGGTCTCACTGTTAGTGTGGGATTTTATACACAGAATCGAAAGCGAGAACTTAATCATAATCTATTGACTTAGGGTTTTGCTATAGGATGTAAACGCGAAATGTCGGAAGCTCGACCAACAGTCAGAAGTTCTATGGAAACAGCCAGAGCTTGACTGACTTTCGCTCGAAAGGGGAAACCTTCCTTAACTAACCGTTAACATAAAATGTTTAAACATTTAAAACTAACATGTACGTATAATTAACAATTATAGTGCGAAAGCGAGTGCAATACGGTCTCGTCGGCTAAGTATCGAGCGATATTACAAGAAAAGTGCTTTTTTACAATTTGTTAATCTTTGATGTTTGTATCTCTGGAGACATTATTGAAGGAATTATGCCAGAAACTACAATCAAGAACTTTTTGCTATGTATTATCTCGTGCGGCTTCAAGGAACTTCCCAATGTGTAACTAAGAACTTGTATCGAACTTTGAGAAGAAACTTGTCATGTAATGGTAAGGTTGAATAAATTAAATGCAAGTAAAAAGTAAAGATTCATTAAGCCTAACACCAGGACTATCGCTATGATATATTTAAAATATATTTATAACATACAAAAGCATGTAAAAGCATACAAAAGCATGTGTCAAGCTGCAGACAACAGTCCAACCCGTGTTTGTCAGACGAAAAATTGCCTAGGATTTCTAAGCATGCGAGACTAAACCACAGCTTGTTAACCAACAATGCATACTGATTTATTATTAAACAAAATAGATTATTTAAAAAAATTGGATTATCATGAGAAGGTTTTGTTTCTTTTCAATAATACTGACCCACATATTAGCAGGTTGACTGCTGCTTTTGTCACTCAAGCAGTGAAAACAAGAGCAGAACATAGTCAGTAATACTCGTCGTTGTTTTACAAATACATGAATATACATTTTATTCTAGATTTCTTTATTGTAATTTAACTAATTTTAATTTCCTTATTGTAATTGGTTCGGTAATACCATGTGTAGAAATGGGAATACTGAAATAAAGTAGTTGTTGTTGTTGAGTTTACCAGTTTCAATGTGACCTGTGTGATACAGGTGCACCCGTGGGCATCTGTACTCTTTACATGTACGCGTGGATAGGCATAAGAACACGTCATCCTCGATACGCAAGCACTATCCTTCAGAGTGTTAAAAAACTGCTGGAACAGATTTGATTGTTTAGTTAAAGAAATGTTATACATCAAGCAATTAAGAGCGTGTTTGAATGTACAATCAGATTCCATCCGTGCTAAAGTCTTTGTCTAGCTTAACTTCCTTTATGTAAATTTATCTGACTTGAACTCTTTTCGAACTCGGTTGTATTTATTTACTCATTCCTTGATAATGGCGTCATGAAGTCGCCGAAACGTCGAAACATTATCTCGCTAGTTTGACATGCTTTTCTATCTCTGAATCATTATTAATAAGAATTTATAACACAGAGGGCAAAACTACTGAACGCTGATTGGCTGACAAAGAGGGCATTTTTTCTTAAATGGGGACAAAATTACTCGCTCCTGATTAGTCAAGCATCAAAATTTCTCACTCGTGATTGCTCGATCGCGTCTTTTTCGTTGCATTTAGTTGGCTTGGCGGGATTTTGAAGAAAATTTACAAACGGAGCGCTCGCATGTTTTGCCGTAGTAAAAAAGGCAAGAAATCGGATGATACCTAAGAAAGGAATTCTATAGGTGAATTACAGCATTTTACGTTTTTGTCGTAGTGTCTTTTATAGATAAAAATTAGGCTATGTTCTCTAGATTTACATAACAGCCAAATGTATCTTTGACCGATTAGAAATTTATTTAACAACAGTGAGTTGAAAAGTTTTTCTTGTCAGTTTGCGAGAGAGCATTTTCACTTCGGGTAGTTTCAAGTCTGAGTGACTCTTGAAAAGTCTGAAAGGTTTCCCTTTAATTTTGCTCTCTATATTATAAACGAGTAATCGCACATTCCCTCGTAAAATTAAGGATTAATATCACTTGTGTTTTCAGAAGCTATTTAAGAGCAAATCCGTGCAAAAATCAAACATTACACGGCAAAGTTAAAAAACTAAAATTCGCTCGTCTTTTGCATTCAGGTAGCCTTTAGTAAGTATACAATTGCTGTGTAGTTTTTTTCTTGAAAAACTTATTTGTTTCTGGGAAAACGAAAACATTAGTTTTCAGCCCGGGGTTCGATTTGGCGACACCAAATAGGCTTAAAATAAGTCATGATTCACTCGACTCGCGTATCAAAACTACTGCGCTAGAAAAAGCTGTCATAGCTCTGATTTATTGTACTACTTGTCACAGTCTAAATACCATGATTTCATAAAAATTAGTTTAATCTAAGTATTCAAATGAAGTCAAAAGCATATGGCTCTCCCGTCCTCCGTAAAACGGTAGGCTAAAAACAGCGATGATTTTGAGCATGTGCCTTTGTTCAGAATTTCGTAATATTATGAATGACAATACTAGAGTTGACGATCTTTCAAAATATGCAAAGTTTAGTTTGGGGAAATGAATTTGGGATTTTTAAGAATTTGTTGAAAATCGTGAACGAAAGACGTAAAATCACGCCATCTTGTGTGTGCGTGACCAACAACAAAAACAAAAACGTTTTTCTTTGAGAAATCTTGGCAACTCTGACGCCAAAAAACAAAAAAAAACAATGAAAATATACAAACCTTAACTTGGATATGACATTCTTGAATGTCCATAGTGTTTCGTTTTGACTTCTGTTCAATTTCATTCGTGAAGTTTATCATGAACAGTGAAGCCCGTAGCCACGATCAAAAACGCTTTTACAAACTTTTCGCTGAATTCTTCGTAGCTCACTTTGCACTTTCGTATCCTTTATACTGTTGATACAATTTTTTTACCAGATTTCTGGCGGAAACTGTAAAAGGGCTGATAATAAAGCGAACTAGTTCAAGCATGTGTTCCCAGTTTTCCATCCTTGCATAACCGTGAACCGTTTTGAGACTATATGCAAATTACGTCTCAAATTTGCATATCAGGCTGAGCAAGCGTTCGTGACAGTCACGGTTGGTACATGGGTGGATAAGGTATTCATTGGGTCTTTTTGCCATATGTTTCATGTATTTTTTTTAGAAAGGTTTAATGCTCGCGCTATGTACAGTGCGGTATGCTTCAAGGCTCTGAACACTGTGCGACTGCAGTACCTGAACTAGAGAAAGCAGAACTTTCCCAAACGTTTTCTGCCCCATCTCTCCCAATGGGGTGCATGTGCCCTGAATACGACACCAGAGGGTGTATTGGACTATCATATATTGTACAAGCGACGTAGCATTCGCTTAAAGTGGAATGAAATTATGTATGTATGATAGATGGGAGGTACTGTTGTAATTGGAAGGTTTCAAATAAACCCGTTGTTGTTTGTTTTTGTTGTAAAAACCCCTAAGAATTCAGAATGCGGAAGATTCTTTGTTCCATGGTTTCCTAATTTTCTTTCTAGGACAAGTAGTCCATAAGGGTGTTTTAAAGTTAAATGCCTAATAGCTCTCCTACAATATACACCAAAAAAATATCACATCAGTTTATTTTATTTTCATTATATTGGCATTAATTGATTGATTAGTTGATCAATTATATTTCTTAATTCTGTGCATGAAACGTGCCTTGCATTGATTCTTTTCCGCTAGTTTTCAATGTGTTTTTAACTTCATTTTATTGTGTTTATTTTTTTTTCGTCTGCAATTTTTCGCAGGAATTGATTTCTTATTGGCCCGACCTCCCCTTAAAAAACAGAAAAAGGTAATACCAGAGCAAGGAATGAGCGGAAAGCGCGAGTCATGTATGTATCGGCTAAAGAGAAGATTAACCGAAATATTTCTTATTAAAAGCGGGACAATGAAGGAGGAATGTTTCTCTCACAACTAAAGCATTGTCGATTGTCACACTCTAGAAATGAAACTAGGGCTGGCCTGTCTTTGTTGTTGTTTTACTATAGTAGTCCAATTAGATACCAGAAGCGGAAGTAGAAGACTTTATAAAACTCTAAAAATAAAAACAATGACAAGTAAATGGATCAAATTTTCTCAATCTTTGTACCTGCGTTCTCGTTTGAAAGATTATTTGTGTAGCTTAACATGTGAAATCCAGGCCGACAAGATCCACCCCAACCCAACCCCACCTATGTAATAAATATTGGTTTTCTGTTAATACTGTATTTTAAAACCCACGAGATCTCTTTCCTGTTTTGTACTGTATTAATTGAAGACTTCCGAACAACACTCATCAAATTTCAAAAAAATATGGAATTTTGGCCACTAAGAATACCTTAATATCCACCCTGTGTACCAACCGTGACTGTCACGAACGCTTGCTCAGCCTGATATGCAAATTTCAGACGTAATTTGCATATGGTCTCAAATTGGTTCACGGTTATGCAATGATGGAAAACTGGGAACACATGTTTGAACTAGTTCGCTTTATTGTGAGCCCTTTTACAGTTTTCACCAGAAAAAAATTGTATCAACAGCATAAAGAGTACGAAAGTGCAAAGTGAGCTACGAAGAATTCAGCGAAAACTGAGTAAAGCGGTTTTGATCGTGGCAACGGGCTTCACTGATCTTCACTGTTCGTGATCAACTTCACGAATGAAATTGAACAGACGGCAAAACGAAACATTTTGGACATTTAAGAATGTCATATCCAAGTGAAGGTTTGTATATTTCCATTGTTTTTTGGCGTCAGAGTTCAATTGCCAAGATTTCTCAAGGAAAAACGTTCTAAGTGTTTTTGTTGTTGGTCACGCATACACAAGGTGGCGTGATTTTATGTCTTTCGTTCACGATTTTCAACAAATTCTTAAAAATCTCAAACTCATTTCCCTAGACCAAACTTTACACATTTTGAAAGATCGTCAATACTAGTATTGTCATTCGTAATATAACGAAATTCTGAACAAAGGTACATGCTCAAAATCATTGTTGTTTTTCGCCTATCGTTTTACGGAGCACGGGAGAGCCATAAGCTTTTTGCTTCCCTTGAATACTTAGATTAATCCAATTTTTATGAAATCATGGTGTTTAGACTATGACAAGTTATACAACAAATTGGAACTATGACAGCTTTTTCTAGCGCAGTAGTTTTGATACGCGAGTCGAGTGAATCATGACTTATTTCAACCCTGTTTGCATGTGTTTGGGATTGCCAAATTGTGCCCTGAGATGGTAACGACTTTCTTCGTTTTTCTCGGAAACAAATAGATATTTCAAGGAAAAAACTACATGGCATTCATGTACTTACTATAGACTATCTAAATGCAAAAGAGGAGCTAATTTGATTTTTATCAGCTTTGCCGAAGATTTGCGATTTTGTTTGATTCTTGCACGGATCTGCTCTTAAAGGGGCATTGTCACGCAGACTTGCTGTGTTTTGGTCAAAATACACTAAATATATGACAAAGTACCTTTGCTCAAACATAAAATTGCTTTTAGAACACCAAGAAGACAATATCAAGTGATTTCTTCAAGGAAGAACAAACCATAATAAGGTTTTCTGCGATTTTTCCACGACTTTTGGGAGGAACTTAAAAAAATTGGCCAATTTTTTCAAGTTGCAATCCATTTTCATCCTGGCCATCCGCAGCCAAAGATAACGAATACTAGTTTCTGTGCACTGGTAGAGTATTTGTTAACAAAACTGGACCATTATTTTAAGGTTTCCAATGAAACAAATTTGTTTTTTGGCTTTTCAAAGTGATACTAAAAATAGGTGACAGTGTCCCTTTAAGGTTACAGTGTACCTTTGGGGTGTCTCCAGTATAACAGCTCTAGCGTCTTAAGATTACACTTAATATACCTAAACCCAGATATCAAATTAAAGCTTATAGAGCTGGCTATCTAAATATGGAAACCATTTGGTAATAAAATGAATTGTCGAATTTTTTTACGACGTCTAAATTCGAAAGTCCGAATCAGCTTTAAAACGCTATAACTCAAAGCGATTATTGTATTTTGCTAATTTGATTTGTTCTCGGGTTTTCGGACACGAAGCGCTAAAAAAACGTGTCGGCGATTTCCCATATTCAATTGCAGTGAAAAGTTACAGAATATTTTCGAAAAGGGGAGACAAAAAATTGGAGTGATCGCACGGAAATGGCTCTTGACGAAAAACTTTTCGGGAAAAGTTTTTTTTTTGATTACGTTTTTGTTGATTATATGTTAGCCTAGCTTCTGTCCAAATTTGAGGAAAATCGAACGAATTCCCTTTGAGTTGTAGCTCTTTAAAGTGTCCCCTACAAGCGAAAAATTAACTTTGAGAAAACAGCGCTTAGAAAAACATATCGCTATATAAACAAACTCCGCCCACAAAAGTTATACCGTCATTTCGCCGTCAATTTTCACTATTTTTCGATAATTTTTTTTTGGATGAAAGTTCATTCTGTAAACTTTATTTTGACGCCAAAAAAAAAAATTCAATAAATTTTCGATCTGAAGGTACACTGAAACCTTAAGCAATTTCTACAGCTTCTGAAAACACGCGTGATATTAATTCTTAATTTTACTCGGGCCCATGCGATTATATTACATAATTATACATATCCGCCAAACATTTTTGATCCCAGTACTCCTCAGTCAACTGTTTGGTCGTCATGGCGACCATCCACTGTCCGAAGACCTCACGGTCCGGTCGGCATTAGATAACATCGGGTGAAGCTGATTTCTGCCCAGCGGGCGCAGAAATCAGGTTTCACCCGATGTTATTTAATGCTCACCTCACGGTCCCTGGGTTGTCAAGCGCGTGAAACGTTCACAGTTCCCGCCAAAATTTTGTAAAGAACTCATGATACAAAAGGTGGCAGAACATTCTACATGGCCGTTTCTGAAGACTTAAGCTTTTGACTTTGACAACCACCGTAGTTTTGCTGCGTTTTAGTTCGCTTTGTCACTGCATCTCTTACAATGTGTCCTTTAGTCTATCTTTCTCTACAGACTCTCCACCCCTCAGTCCCCATCCATAAAAACGCAGTCAATGGGGGAAGGGGTCAGGCTAAAAAGATCCTCTTTTAGTCGCCTCAACTAGGCCTTGACAGATTCTGCTCAGCAACTTCTGAGCAACTTTTACGATTTTGAGCAACTTTTTCGATTCTGAGCAACTTTTTAGACTTGTTGTCTAATCACTCTGCAGTGAAACGAAAACAAAATAATTTCTAACTTAGTACCAGTAATAAAACCAGGCGTACAGGAGGGGGCATCTCGTTTATTGATCACGCATAAACATAGCTGAATACAACCATCATAGTAAACCTAGAACAGACATAATAGAAAAATTTTCTAAAGTAAAATTTATAGATAGAAACGGATCAACAAGCGGAGATGCCGTCGAATGACAACTCCTAACTGACAAACTCCTTAAATATTCCATTCGTAACATGATTACGTAAGCTGCATACCAACGAATCTACATACCAGCACACAGCTATATTACAATAACAACGTGAAAAATTATATTTTTTTGCACCAATAGCACCACAGGACAATACTGCTCGATAGCTTTCATTTGAATGGTCACGCTTTAGGATTTTATCCACAGATTCAAAAGTTAGAATCACCTTGTACAGCATAATAAACAGTTCCACAGGAACTGTACTGCTCAATAGCTTTCATTTGAATTGTCTCACACTTAAGGATTTTATCTACAGATTCAAAAGTTAGAATCACCTTGTACAGCATAATAAACAGCACCACAGGAAAGTACTGCTTAGTAGCTTTCATTTGATTGGTCTCAAAGTTAGTGTTTCCAAAAATATAAGTTTAGCTCTCACCACCCTTCTGATTTTTAATATAATACCTGCATTCTCTTCACACAACTGTACGTGTACTTGTTTGACATCGCCGTCTGAAACAAACAGCACGTCATAGCAATTTTCAACAAAGGCATATCATCCATTTCTGAGTAAATCTGATTACGAATCGGAGTCGTCTTATGAATCATTTGATTGCAATTCCGTGTCACTAGAACTAATTGTCTCATTGCCAACTTGGGTTTCTGGTGAGTGAGATGGATCACTACGAGCGTAATGAAGAACTCGTGTTACCATTGCCGCTTTACTTCCACTAGCCTTTAAATCATGCTGCTTGAGGTAGATGTTAAACTGTTTTGCCTTCAGAGCGTTGACTTCGTGCTCTTCTTTCCAGTTAATGTCTGGAAGAGTGTTTCTTTCGCCGGCTCTTTTTTGTGCTTTTAAGGCAAGAAACTCATGGTGCTGCACAAAAATTTTGCAAACACTTTCATCAACCATGAATTCCTTGCACACCTCCTGCAATTCCTTCGTGTTGGAAGTTAGCCTCTTAGAAACAAACAATTTCTTCACGTCACTCACGATTTTTCAGGAGTACCCCAACTGCAGTCAATTGACGAAGAAACTCTGTTTTTGTTTACATCAAAAAACGGTCAAGGCTTGTTTACGTGATCTATTCCATTCCAATTGTTTTACTGGGGAAGTTGAAAAGCTTGTTGGAGACTTTTGCGTCTAAGAACAGTTAAATTAGTTGACGGATTGAAATTGTCGTTCAGTTACTTTTTTGTTACTTTATATTTAGGATTTAATATGTTTAAGTTGATATTTAGCATTTAAGGGACCTACACTTCTCTGTCCTACTTACCAATTAAAAAAAAAAAGACATATCCTTTGCCGCTATAGCCCATCATGACTGGTTAATGTTTTTGGATTTTCTTTTGTTTTAAGATGGGAAGGACTAATGTAGTCAGTGAAGTTTAATTTCATGTTACACCAAAGTAATTTGCAAATAAAATAAAAAAAATACGATCCCCCTGTCAAGTGAATTATTTTACTTTGAGCCCCCTATCTTTGGATCAATTTTGCTTTATAATGCCCCCCCCCCCCCCCCCCCCCCCCATCCTGATAATTATTGCACAGTCCCTCTATCCACTTCACCAACGAGGGATTGCCACCGGGAACTGTAATGTTTAACATAGAGTTGAGAAAGATGTAATGTTCATCATGTAACGAGCGTAGGACAAAGAAAAAAAATCTGAGTCCCCGACAGAAATCTCACCTATGACCTCCCGCACACCGGTCGGATGATTCCGTACACCGGTCGGATGATTCCGTACACCGGTCGGATGGTTCCGTACACGGGTCGGATGATTCCGTACACTGGTCGGATGATTCCGAACACCGGTCGGATGTAATGTTCATCATGTAACGAGCGTAGGACAAAGAAAAAAAATCTGAGTCCCCGACAGAAATCTCACCTATGACCTCCCGCACACCGGTCGGATGCTTTAACCACCGAGCTACGAGAGACTCGTGGCGAGCCAACGCCAGGGGCGGATCTAGGGGGAGGGTGCAGGGGGTGCGCACCCCCCCACCCTGAGATGACCGAGTCTGCGTTGTTCGCTTTTAAAATTTGTTTACGTCACCCTTCAGTTACGTCATTCCTTAGAGGTGCACCCCCTCCTAAGAAAAATCCTGGATCCGCCCCTGATTACGCCATATATTAGGTTCATGTACGACATGTGTCCTGCGTGCTACAAGGATCAGCAATGGCGAAAGCGTCATGTGAAGTGATAAATAAAGAATGATGGTAAAATGTTGAGCTCGGTAATGAAATGAGAAAGATGCAATGCTCATCGTGTCACGAGCATGGGACATAGAGTACAACAACAACAAAAAAACAACAACAACAACAACAACAAAAAGCACTTATTAAATAACAAATATTGATTTAAATAGTACCTACCCACAAATAGTGTGGGTAGGTACTATAGAGTTGGTAACAGAGTTGCCCATAATGAAAGCTAACCGTTTTCAAATCACTGCTAAACCGTAGCTTTATTCTCCCAGTTCTATGCCTAATACGCCTAATACTGAAATGGGGTTATGTTCTCGTGTATGTCAGTAATATAACGATAAAGAATACTACTGTTAGCTAAATAGGGCCTACTTTACCCGCTTGCATGCAGTGTTTTGATGTTAATTAGATTCGGTTATATGCGATTAATAGGCCGTTGATAGGCGAATCAGGTGCTGCAAACCCACCTGCCCCTCCTCTTATAGAGGAGCGGGGGTGGTGGGAGGCGAGTGCTCTCACCACTTCACCAATGTGGCCCGGGTTCAATTCCCGGCCCCGGCGTCATATGTGGGTTGAGTTTGTTGTTGCAGGAGCTTGTTACCACAATAAGCTCCTGGTTGTTGGTTCTCTCCTTGCTCCGAGAGGTTTTTCTCCGGGTACTCCCGTTTTCCCCTCTCCTCAAAAACCAACACTTCCAAATTCCAATTAGATCTGGAAAGTCTCTCCAATTAGTACTCGTAAGTTGCTTTAAAATTTAAAACACGAGAATTTAGTTTTATCGACTGAGTCGAACTCACCGAAAAATTTTGCCAATCAAACGCAATCGAACGTTCGGTAATCGAACGATTCAACAATCGAACATAATCGAACTCAATCAATCGAACGTAATCGAACACTTCAACAAACGGAAATAAACTAGTTTCATCTGGTCTGAAACAAAGTGTTGCGGTCAAATAAGTTATTTATTGGCTTCTATTTCAAACACGAGTACAATAGGCAAGATGTCGGACAGGGCAAAAGAGGTCAAACTTACCATTCTGGAAGCGGTGGTAAAGGGCTACCACGAGTGTTCTTTCGACGTCCGTGTCGGAGATAAATTTGTTATCAAGCGGTGTTATTCCGAGCGATATAAAGTACTGAGCTGTTCATGTTATATTGTGAATTAATCAATTTCGAATCACCGTAACAATAAAGATTTTAGTTAATTGAAATGTGTTAATATCTCTCACAATTGCTCCTCTAGTAAAAAATCAGTTAAAGAGTGAAATTCTTCCAATTCTACTGAGACTGAATGCTTATCAATTTTTGATTACCGTTTTGTTTTTCCACCGAACAAAATCGAACCAATCGCGTCGATTGAGTTCGATTGGGTTCGGTAATCGAACTTAATCGAACTCACCGAAAAGTTCCAGTTCGATTATGTTCGATTGCCGAACCAATCGAACTCCAATCGAACGATTGGGTTCGATTGGGTTCGATTGGTTTTTGGTTCGGATTCGTTCGATTGACTACGCCGGGATTAAAAGATAGTGAAAATATGCCAAAAATATGCGAACTTTTAGAAAAGTTGCTCAGAATCGAAAACGTTGCTCAAAATCGTAAAAGTTGCTCAAAAGTTGCCGAGTAGAATCTGTCTAGGCCTACCAGACGGCGCTCCCCGGATAAACATGAACAGGCTTTGAATACAAATGACTAGAACTTCCGCTGTCGCTAAACTAAAAGAGAACTCCAGCTGAGCAATAATGAAATCTAATAATAATTACACTTATACTACGTACATATCCACAGCGTTTTGACCTGATAAAATTGAAGCGGTATGATGGCGCCTTTAGAGAAAATATTTTCGCACGCAATCAACAATCCGATGTAGTGGAGTATATTTGAAATATGAACGGTACCTTTATATCAACCCCTTTACCTACAAAAGCGGCTAATAAATAAAAAGTTTGAGGAGCCGATTATCGGTTCCTGGAAGTATTTTGCAAGACACCGAGAAACTAAGACACAGGGAAACCCAGCGAGAAACAGACACAGGGCACCCAGCGAGAAATGTTTATGAAAACGCTTGGAATGGCGTTGTGCTGTTTTTCCATATCACTTTATTGCCTTTAAAGGAAACTGTATAAAATTTAATACAGTTTGAGTACGTCGGTTCTATTAGCTGAATATTTCAGCTATTTTCTCATCCCCCGAATTTCCAAGCTGCTTTCACCTTTCCTAAAATCCTCGCTGACCTCAGTTATTTCGTTCCCAAAACGACATTTTTTTTATCCGTTCGAAAACAAAAGGCGTTATTTTCAGATGTTACGAAAGTTTGAGGCAACATTTTACTTAAGAAAACTGGTTTTTAATGTAATTTATTACGAATTTTTAAGATCGACGAGTAAAGCCGCTTTCCGAACAGATTTACCCGAAACGATTTATGGGCAGCCAATGAATTGTTTCTTTGATCTAAGATTCAAACTAGAGTTTTCTTAAGGAAAATGTCGCTTCAAACTTTCGTTTCATCGGACAATGTTCTAAGCATTCCTCGAGGGTGCTCGTTAGACAAACCGGTACCAAATTAAATTAGTGGCTGCTGTTAAATTTGAATGGTTTCCCTTTAGGTTATCATCTAAAGATGCAAATTAGAACCATACTAAATAAGGGGATAAGGTGCGTATAAAGACTCCATCATAAGGAAGAGGGGGGGAGGCACAGGGGGGGGGGGACAGGGAAGGGGGAATTAAGAAGGGTGGGGTGGGGGAGGTACGGAGTGAAAATGTTAGAGACTGGGACTGATTTTTTTCCGGCCTTTCGGACCTTACTTTTTGCAAGACAAGGGTGGGGTGGGGGAGAGGAGGTGCCACCCCCCCCCCCCCCCCCCCCCGGCAACTCCTCCAGATGCGTCAATGGGGATGACCTGGTCTTCAATTGAAGAGGTCAAGAACGAATTCCGTATTTAATTCATTTTCCTTTTGCCATGGCATGTTTTAAAGCCATTCAGGTCGTCGCTTTTGCCTGTCAGGAACTCCTTATCGTCGAAGTTAATACGGTATTTAACATAAACGCACTTACGTCAAGTTTTATACCTTTCAACAGACAAGGGCTTGATTATTACATTTAACTCTTTAAAAGCACTTAGCGAAACCATCATTTTGTTCACAGTAAATAAACTTTAATGCGATAGTAATCTGTTAAAACGCTGGTAAACAAATCCACCATTTTAGTTTAGTTTTTTGAAACTTGATTCGTATTCTAAACTTTTTCAGTGAACGATAAATATAAAACGAGAGAAGAAGAATACGCATGCGATCGCATAAACCTGAACCTCACAAAGAAACTGGATACAGTAATTCACTGGCGGTAAAAGAACGCACGGAACGTAATTTTACGCGCCACGTCCTGCGGCTTGTTGTCTCTTGTGAAACTTAAAAACTCATTACGTAACAAATTAATTTAATAATCCTCACAACATTCATATCTTCCTTCTTTCCTGAAACGATTCTCTTTCCCCTTTGAAGAAAGCGAAACTCACTTTATTTCGATAGCTTTGAGGATCGTAAACCATCTCTGCTCTTGGCAAAATTGACGCGAAATACACCTGTACCGGCGATCGAGCCGGGTTCGGTGACGAGGTTTTTTTCCGCCATTGTAAAGGGTTTGAACGTGGGAAGTTGATAATTTCTCATCAAATAATGTCGGTAAAATTTACGAAATAAGGTCAGCTAGGAATTTAAGAAAGGAGAAAGCTGCTAGGAAATTCGGGGGATAAGATTTTTTCCCCTAAAATTTTCTGTCTCTGAAATATTCAGCTGAAAGGACCAAAAAGATCAGACTGTATTAGCTTTCACAAAATGTTTCATTTAACTCTTTCACTCCCAGAGTCAGTTATGAAAACATGTAGTGTAGTTCTAACTTTTGAGTCTGTGGACAAAATCCTATGGTGTGACCATTCAAATGAAACCTCTTCGGCAGTCCTTTTGCATGGTACCATTTGTTTTTTAATATTTTACAAAATGAAATTTGAGATTTTTCTTGAATTTTGTTCTTTGGCACTCTTAAGAGTTAAAGGCTTAATTCACCAGAATGAAATGGAAAAACAGCCCAACACCATTCCCACCAATTCCATTCCAGGTGCACCTGAAAAATCTGAATGAATTACCGAAGAACCCCAAAAATCGAACATCCCGCTAACCCGAACACCGACCAATTTCCCTTGGATCGTTTTCTCAGTCAATTACTATCGGATAACTCGAGGCCCCGCTATCTCGAACAATTTATCGTTTCCCCTGAGAGTTGCTAGCATGCAGTCCAATTTTCCGGCGGTTTCAGGCACGAATGTTTTGTCCGGTTGTCCCTGGAATATTCTAAAAGTTCTATTCTTACCCCCCTTCAAGTCCAATCTTAATTAAAAATTTGGGTTTGCAGATAAAAACTTACGGTGTAATCATTCAAATGAAAGCTTTTCGGCAGCACATTTGAGTGGTATTGTTTATTTGTGATGTAATCCCTTAAGATATCTAAGAAGCAACAGGAGCTTATAAGCTCCTGGAACCAATACTTGATTTACATTGCTTAACTGTTAAGTAGCGCTGTTCATTTTTGCATAATCTCTCATTGTGGTATTTCCGTAAAAGAGATAAAGGAAAAGCAATTAAAGTCATCTACGTAAATTTGATTAAGAAATGATGAACAACTAGTGAAAAAAAGTCTGTTTTATAGGCCAATTACGAATAATTGTCATTAAACTGATGGCTAAATAATGAGGAAAAGCGGTAACTAAGCTCAGTAAATATTATCATTTTTCTGTCACACGTGGCAAAAATACTTGTTTGAATTCGTACTGGGAGTCGAAGAAAATCAATCAGTAAAAATTTTGAATTCATTGATTAATTAAAAAAAATGATTGCTAAAATCGCTAGAAAATGAATAAAAAAGGCGTTAACTACAGAAATTCTTACAGTAAACACAAACATTTTTAAATTCTGGATCTCAATTTACCAACTTCAAATATTGATGATTTCTTTATAAAAGGCATCAACAAATGTTCACAGCCTATGTTATAATAAGGGTGCCCTTACAAATCGTATGCCATTTTGAATTTGGACGACTAAAGAAAAAAGAATTTTGCTCAGTTGAAGCGAATTAATTGCCACACTCGCGAGCGAGACGGGTCAAAAATGCTTTTGACCCAGGCTATAGCTTGGCAGTATCATGGTGTGCATGTAATTTCCACTGAAATTGCAAAAACACGAATGCTTTTATTTCAAATAAATCGCTCGTTTTACTAATGCCTTCGCAAATAACGTGAATATTTTTGGACCAATAACGTCTTTTTTAAATATAAAATATGGGCCCGGAATGCAAATCGGAAAAAATTAAAGCGATTTCTGTCGACGACCAGGAGACATCGCAATAATTACCTTTCATGGGAAAAGGTTCAATTCAATTACCCTAACTGATGTTTGGCATTTGATTTTCACCCCTTGCCGCTTCCTTCAATAGAAAATATGTTGGGCCATTTCCGCTGATTTTACCATTGAAAAACAAACTTAACAATCAAAATTACCTTTTTGAGCGCAATTAGGATCGTGTTGTCAGTTTATCGACAGGTGAACAAAACACAAACACTGCAAGTTGGCGAGTGAGTGAACCATTTGGCACAAACCCGCTCAAGATAAACATGGCGTCGAAGAATGATGAATTTCCGTGCAAACTTTTACTGTTTGCGTCCATTACGCTTCTAATTACCGCAGTTCAAGCCCACGATACTCACGCTCTGATCAATACAAAACTTGGCTCCATTCAAGGTGTAGCTCAAGTAATTCCAAACGCCCACGGACCCGTTAAAGCGATCCATAAATTTCTGGGAATTCCCTACGCAATGGCTCCAATTGGCAATCTGCGCTTTGCACCACCGCAGCCTCACAAAGGATGGAAGAATGAGGTATATGAAGCAACATCATTTAGATCCATCTGCATGCAGATGATACACCACTACAACATCTCCATCAGGCAGGCCTGGGATGGATTCTCGGAGATGGACAACATGAGTGAAGATTGCTTGTACCTAAACATCTACACTCCGATCAACGCATCCAAATCCGCACAGCCCTACCCCGTCCTGGCGTATATCCATGGAGGAGGATTTTTCGCCGGAACTCCGGTTCAAGTCGTGTCTCCTGGCGAATATTTACCTTCGCGTGGAGTAATTTTGGTCAGTATCCAATATCGCCTTGGAACTTTCGGGTTTTTCTCAACAGGTGATTCAACGGCGCCAGGAAATTACGGAATGTTAGATCAAGTTGAGGCGTTGAGATGGGTCAAAGAGAATATTGACAGTTTCGGAGGCGATCCCGGGCAGGTCACACTCTTCGGGGAGAGCTCGGGAGGAGCGAGCGTTAACCTTCATCTACTTTCTCCACTTTCTGAAGGACTTTTTCACCAAATTATCACGGAGAGTGGAACTGACCTGTCGCCATTTGCCTTCGTTGACAACTCACTCGTTTTTTCGTCCTCGAGGAAGCTTGCTGAGAAATTTAAATGCGGTGATGCCAAGAACACTGATCACATGTTAAACTGCCTGCGGTCGAAAAAGGCGCAAGAAATTTTACAGTCTGCAATCAACGGGTACTTTTTACCCGTTGTTGATAAACGCTTTTTGCTTGATTCTCCGAAAAATCTACGAAAAGCGGGCAAATTTCAGAAGGTGCCTACCATTGCTGGTTTCGTGAGCGACGAAGGATCTTTTCTGCTTAACAGCTCATTACAAGAGTACGATGAAAACGTCTTCAGAAGCAAAATAAAAAGAGATATCATCGACAATATAGTGCACTCCGCCGACCGAAAACCACTGATAGTGGACGCAGTGATGTTTCAGTATACATACTGGCCGGGAAATAACAGCAACTCCTCCAAAATTCGACAAAGTCTCATCGATATTTTCACCGATTACTATGTTGTTGCGCCAACCCACGCGAGCCTCGTTTATCAGAGTCAGTTTGCACAAACCTGGTTGTACGAGTTTCAACATCGCTCTCTACATAGCCCTAAACAGGACTGGGAAGGTGTGGCCCACGGAGACATCACGGCGTATGTATTTGGCGTTCCATTGTTAAATCTCAGTTCACCACACCCTTATACTGAAGAAGACAGGAACATCAGCGATTTTATGGTGACCGTCTACACAAACTTTGTCAAATATGGAGACACAACGCCGGAAAAGGTAAACGGTGTGGAATGGAAGAACTTTAAACCAGACGATCAGGCGTATCTTCGCATAAAAGTAAACCCACAAATGGCGATAAATTTTGAGCCTGTTAAAGTTGCCTTTTGGAATAATTACATGCCAGAATTGTGCAAATCTGTGATGAATTGCGGACAGCAGCCGGAGAGTAAAGTGACAAAAAGTTCTGGATATATAAACAAGTTAAACTGCTTGGAATCATTGCTTATAATGTTCATTCTTTACTTTTGGGCTTTCACTTGATCTGCTTGGGAGTAAAAACAAACTTTTAGTGTGCAAAATGATAAATTTTGGTGTGAAGTATTAGGGATGTTAGAAGCTAATTACGATAAGACAAACTGTATTTTTTTAGAGCGCGTGAATTTAGTCACGTTTGACAGAAACTTAAACAAAATTGCCGTCTTGGTGAGGTTTTCGCCGACATACCATGTGTTATTCATAAAAATTGGCTAGACAAGCAGATGCGAAAAATAAGCGGACCTTTTTGCAAAATATTGATCGTATAAATATATAACGAGCAATTAAGGTATATAAAACAAAAAATATACATTCGTTGTGTGAATGGCAATTTTTCATTACATTTACTTAATTGGTTCCGTTAAAAATGTTGAAAAAACGGTGACAACATTTATCGGTGAATTGATGCATCCTCTGTTTTATATTAATGAACAAAACTCAATAATCAAAACAAAAAAACTAGTTAAGCGTTGCGGCAATTTGCTTACCAGCCTGGCGTGTTTGAAAAAACAGGAGGGAACCATTAGTGTAACGAGTGGAAAATAGTTTAACAAACATTCTCATATGCTCTCCGGAAATTTGTTTTCCACCTGTTGTAGTGTTTGATAAAAACATTTCATGGCTTTTAACACGATCAAACTTTAATCAGCAATTACATTTAAACGAAAACCTCGAAAGGCCATTTAGGCAAAAATCGTAACAAAGCTTATTAGACTCTTATTATATAACAGTAGTTGTGTTGCATAAGGACGAAAAGGCAAATTTACTTACTTATTTAATTTAGTTATGTAACGAGATACAAACTTCTTAAGCCGTATTTTCAGGACTTTATACAAAAAAAAAACAATATTGGCTTGCTTGCTTGCTTGCTAGAACAATGTAAAATGTAGAAATTAGATAGAGAACGGGTAGACAGTGAAATGTGCACAAATAATGACAAATTTGATAGCGTAATCACTGGAATTGATGTTTTTAAAATACAGAAGTATAGGTCCGCACTGCATGTTGGTGTCATGTTTCAGTACAACACATATTGGTGTCCTGCTTTAGTACCACACATGTTGGTGTCCTGTTTTAGTACAACACATTGGTGTCCTGCTTTAGTACCACACATGTTGGTGTCCTGTTTTAGTACAACACACTGGTGTCCTGTTTTAGTACAACACATTTTGGTGTCCTGTTTTAGTACAACACATGTTGGTGCCCTGTTTAAGTACAACACATGTTGGTGTCCTATTTAAGTACAATACATATCGGTGTCCTGTTTTAGTACCACACATGTTGATGTCCTGTTTTAATACAACACATTGGTGTCCTGTTTTAGTACAACACATGTTGGTGTCCTGTTTTAGTACAACACATGTTGGTGTCCTGTTTTAGTGCAACACATTTTGTTGTCCTGTTTTAGTGCAACACATTTTGTTGTCCTGTTTTAGTGCAACGCATGTTGGTGTCCTGTTTTAGTGCAACACATGTTGGTGTCCTGTTTTAGTGCAACGCATGTTGGTGTCCTGTTTTAGTGCAACACATGTTGGTGTCCTGTTTAAGTACAACACATGTTGGTGTTTTATTTAAGTACAATACATATCGGTGTCCTGTTTTAGTACCACACATGTTGATGTCCTGTTTTAGTACAACACATTGGTGTCCTGTTTTACTACGGTGTTTTAGTACACACATGTTGATGTCCTGTTTTAGTACAACACATTGGTGTCCTGTTTTAGTACAACACATGTTGGTGTCCTGTTTTAGTACAACACATGTTGGTGTCGTGTTTTAGTACAACACATGTTGGTGTCCTGATTTAGTGCAACACATTTTGTTGTCCTGTTTTAGTGCAACGCATGTTGGTGTCCTGTTTTAGTGCAACACATGTTGGTGTCCTGTTTTAGTGCAACGCATGTTGGTGTCCTGTTTTAGTGCAACACATGTTGGCGTCCTGTTTTAGTACAACAATAGCCTGTTCCAGGCGTTGAGATAGCGAATAGTTGGGGAAGGCGCGAAGAAAGGCGAGCGAAAAAAATGCGGGGAGACTAGGGAGAGGGGTCGAGGGAACGTTCCCTCGTCTCCCCGCATTTTTTTCGCTCGCTTTTCTTCGCGCCTTCCCCAACTATTTGCGATTTCCCCACTATCTGAACGCCTGGAACAGGCTAGTACAACAAATGTTTGTGTTCTTTTTGGTACAACACATGTTGATGTCCTGTGTTGGTGCAACACATGTTGGTGTCTTGTTTTATTGCAACACACCAAACACACTGCCACACATAAACAACCCGAAAGATCTTATATTTTGAAATCATTATCATTTTAGTAGTCGACATCTACCTCCACTTAGATTTGTAAACACAAAAACCTTGTAGATCAATAATAGTTTTAGAAATTCGATTGCGCGAAATGCAACCTCGTTCCCTGGGAACGAGGTTGCGCGAAATGAAAACGTAAGTTGGCGTAATTATGACTTAACCTGGTGTTTAAGGTCAGAAAAGATTCGATTACTGGCCGTCAACTTGGGTTAGACTAAAGATTTTTTTTCCAAGAGTTAGCGGGGTAAAAATATATACTCGCTTGCTGGATTAGAAGGCAATTACAACGCAAAAGTAATTAGGATAAACTGCTACATGGGAAAAATAACAAACGAGCAAAACCATAGGTAAGTGCAGCTTGATAGCTATCACTAGTCATTCTAGGATTTCACACACAGAATCAAAAGCTAGAAACATCTTACAGCATAACAAACAGCACCACACGAAGTACTATTTAACAGCCTTCATTTGAACGGTCACACTTTAACCTTAACCTTTCCGGGAACCTTTTACAGCATATTAATAAACAGTTTCTTAGGAAAGTACTGCTTAACCCTTTCACTCCCAAGAGTGCCAAACATCAAAATTCAAGAAAAATCCCAAATTTCATTTTGTAAAATATCACAAAACAAATGGTACCATGCAAAAGTACTGCCAAAGAGGTTTCATTTGAATGGTCACACCATAGGTTTTCGTCCACAGAATCAAAAGTTAGAACAACAATACATGTCTCCATAATTGACTCTGGGAGTGAAAGGGTTAACAGCTTTCACACTTTAATAGTATTTCGGCGTCAAGACGACACACAAGACTGAGAGGGTCTTCATCTCAGCTGAATTCCTCAAAGCAATTTGTATAAAATATAAAAAAAGTATGCTAGGACTGGAGCTTAAAAAAAAGAACACACCAGTTACTACAAATTAAAAAGATGTTTTTCTCTTGTATTTCATTCAGTTTTATTTAACTTTTTACATAATTGCTTTAATGTTACATTTGTATATATTCTTAAGTTAGACAAGTCTGTGTAGAATTATTGACATTGTTTAGAGAAATTAAAATTCATTGACACCAAGTCAAATTAAGTCTTTCAATGATTTACTTGCCTTATTGGGTAAATACTCTAGTAGGGGGTTAGAGTGATTTTCACTCGAGTGTCAAAACCAAAAGCAAAGTTATTACTCTGGCCAATCACAACAGACGTAGCCAATCCAATTAACCAATCAGAACTCGAAGCAAATACATAAAGCGGGCGCCAAGGGCGGGAAAATGTGTGCCAGTAGGTCACGGTTGATTTAGGTTTTAATTCTGATTGGATAAGAAAGTGGCGCAGGATTTTTAAGCCAATCACAAAGTGTAGCAATGCAAAACCAAGCCAATCACAGAGTGCGATTGATTGATTGATCGGTGAGACTGTTTATTAAGTAATAAACGTATGGTGTATATACAAACACTGTAAACTCGTTTCCAATTTTTTCTTGAAAATATATCAAAAGCATTTTTCAAAAATAAATTATTCCACCGAACGTATTCAGGCTCCAACTTTCTCTCAACAAAGGAAAAGTCGGCCATAATATGCCAAAGCATAAGGCAACAAAATAACGCCAAAAAATACATGCGGGGATAATGAATAAATAAACTTAAAGCCCGGGCCAAACGGGAAGGAGAGTTGACGATAGTTTAAACTCTTTGAGGGCACACAAAATCACAACAGCGCACGAGAGTCGTCGAGAGCGCACGAGAGTCGCCGAGAGCGCATGAGAGTCGCCGAGAGCATACGAGAACCACCGAGAGCGCACGAGAGTCGCCGAGAGTGCATAAGAGTCTCAGACCAAACGAGAGCGAGACTCTTGTTAACTATCGTTCTTGTTTGTTCCGGTCTTAACACGAACGAAGCGCAAACGCGAGCTCATTTCCCGAAAAGAGTGGTGTAATGCAAGCATCTGCACTGGAAGTGCTTTTCTACGATGGCGTTGCCTTACACTCCGCTACCAATTGGCGTCCCTAGTCCATTCGTCACCAGAGTCCACGCGTTTTACACCATCAGAGACCAAACGCTGTCGAAAAGGAACGCGTTCGCGCATTCTTTCTTGATGTTAGCAATTGCATTTTCGTCCTCTGAACTTTCGTTTCTCTTGATTAGAGGTTGAATTAACATTTAGAATACCGTATAGCTCTGGGGACGAGAATATCAAAGGTGCAGCAAATACAAGCGTAGAATGGAAAATTTCAATTCTTGCGCTGATGTTTGCTCTTCCGTTTACGTTTGTGCATGTTTACCAAGTGTACGGAACGACGCTTTACTTGGGTAACATGATTATTTTCTCCATTTTTAGGTGAAATATTTAAACCTTGCCCTTAAAATGTTCAAGAAGTTTAAAGTGAAAAGCCAGCGAGGGGTCTCTGTCCTGAAAATGAACTTTGACCTTAACATCTTTTGCGCCAAGCGAGCGAAGATTCTCAACAAATTTTTTCTGCTCTTTGCCAATCCACGGCCGCGTGGAGTCCTGGATCTGATACGGTGTCACGTGCACGCGAATGCTTGGCACGTGCCTTGCTAGATGATAAAGGAATTTTTCATCTGTTATCCACGTGTTGGACTCACCGCTATGACCACCGTCCAACCAATACATAGTAGTGATGCGTGATGTAAAGTCATTAAGCCGCGAGTCGACGCCCGCGGACACCATAGACAGCTCGTAAATGATTTGATTCAGGACCACACAGCCTTTACTAAACCCTACAAGGACCACAGGGAAGTCAATTGTCGGGTCTTCATCTTCTTCTTGGATGTCCAAAACTATGAAAGATTTGATTGAATTGAGTTAGACACGCATCTACAGCAAGCAAGGCGTAACTGCATTCTCGTCTCCAGGACTGTGCGTTTTTTTTAGCCGAAGAGGTTCTGGTGCAAAAACCGTTTCTAACGTTTCTAGCTCTGCTGACGGAATAGGTCACGTGATCCCAGCTGTAAAGTGCCTATTGTGCCTTTCCTAATCTCTAGCTAGCAACACACTGACCGATCAGCGCAAACATGCTGGTTTATTTTTTCACCAATGGTGATTTCTTTCGCTCGTAATTTCCCGCGCTTGGTACCTGTTGCGTGTTTTCCCGCGCTTGGCACTGACTGCATGCATGTTTCTTTCGCCAGTTCTGATTGGTTCAAAAACTTGCCTTTGTTGTAATTGGCCAGGTATGGTTGCTATAGTTGTGGTAGTGATTAGAAAACTGTGCAAGGGCCTATTTCTCGAAAGTCCCGATAACTGTTCAGTCCTAAAAAGGTATGTTATGTTTATGATGTTTACAATAAAAATATAAATTTTGTTGTTTTCGAAAGCTAAGCAAAAAAATTCTAAGTTGGCGAAACAAGTCGGGCTGATTTGCGGGAGGAAAAAAATATATGTTGTGGTTCTAATTTTTCCCTTGTTTGAAAATTTTCAAACCAGTTTAACTTGTATTTTCCTATGTCAAAGATTTGTTACTGTAATCTGAGACAAAGTAAAACTGAACAAAAATCAAACTGGTTCGAAAACTTGAACCAAAGAAAAACTTGAAACACAACATACATATATATATAACTATCATTATACTCACTATGTTTGACAGCTGACTCAAGCAGAGCTCTCAGATGATGTAAAGCACCATAATCATTGTTTCTATGATCAGGAACACCAAACATGTTCGCATCCACAAAGTTTTGATAACAGGCAAATGTGTTGAGGTGATATCTAGACGGGCGAACCACCCAAATAAAGCTGTTTGGAAACCTTTTTTCTAAAATCTTGGCCGTTGACTCTAAATTCCACTGTTTCCATTTCTTGTTGTCTGCGTGTCTTTCCATGTTTTCTACGTAATCCTGAAAATCAATAGAAATAAGGTCCAATATCCGGTGAAAGGAGTAAGGACATGAAATACAACACGCGTGCAACATAAGGACATAAATACAACACGCGTGGAACATAAGGACATTGAATACAACACGCGTGGAACAGAAGGACATTGAATACAACACGCGTGGAACAGAAGGACATTGAATACAACACGCGTGGAACATAAGTACATAAATACAACACATGTGGAACATAAGGACATAAATACAACACGCGTGGAACATAAGGACATAAATACAACACGCGTGGAACATAAGGACATAAATACAACACATGTGGAACATAAGGACATAAATACAACACGCGTGGAACATAAGGACATTGAATACAACACGCGTGGAACATAAGGACATTGAATACAACACGCGTGGAACAGAAGGACATTGAATACAACAATCGTGGAACATAAGGACATTGAATACAACACGCGTGGAACAAAAGGACATTCAATGCAACACGCGTGGAACAAATGGACATTGAATACACCACTTTCATAATGGCGGCCGATTTATTTATTCTTTTATATGTATGTTAATTAGCCTCACCGGCCTCGTTGGCATGTGCAAAATTCAAAAGAATTTTTACTCTTAAACGAGGCCAGTGAGGCTAATTAACATACATATAAAAGAATAAATAAATCGGCCGCCATTATGAAAGTGGTGTATACAACACGCGTTAGGAGCCCATAATAGGCAAAAACGTGGTCTGTTCTACCTCATTTTAGAAACAAAATGAGAATTGAAAAACGTTAGGCTGACAATTTTCAAGTTGCAATTCACCATTCAAATCCAGCCCGTCTATGACTAGAGACACTCGTGGGCAGTTTTGGTATAGTAGGGTGGTATAAACGGTTTCTATTGATACAAAAACATTTTTTGGTTTTTGAAATGACACCGAATTGCCCGTGACACCGCTCCTTTTAAGCACTGGTTAAAGAATGTTGTCCTTTTCGTTTTCAAGGTTATATTTGCTCCGTCGGCCGACCTATGAATTTTGCTTTTAAGTTCGACACCAACAAAACTGCAGACAGAAATACTTTGCACTGAATCAATATGAAGCCATAACCTTCCGATAGGTAACAATTCGTGCAGTGCAATTCTTCTCGTACAAGCTTTTTCGTAATGACATCGACGAGACATTTTCCGATATATAACTCTCAAACATTTTACTAGTCCTTTCCTTGGTGATATAGTCGAGAACTCAGACTTCTTTCCTCATTTCTCAAGCTTGTGACAAACTGAATACGGTTTACTTAACTTTTTTCTTGTATTGTTATGATAAAAAGCTTGCTAGCATTTGTGCTTCGTTAGCTCTGACAGCTTTCATAAAATAGCCCGTTTGTCGGATAACATTTTCATTGATAAGTGAAAGCTGGATAAAAGGTCATTCAACTCACAAATTGTCATGTTCTCTTCAAATGATACAGAAATAAAATACAAAACTCTCTGGGATTTTTCTTTCTCTTTTTCTACCACTACCAGTGCCTTCTGCGTTAAAATACTAAAACTCGATAAAACGATTCAACAAAATTAACGACAGGTATTTTCCGCCACATATCTTATTGCAGCACAGACTATTCAATTAATTGCTTTCACTTAATATTCATGATTGTCGACGTCTGTTTAAGTTACAAAAATGAAGACAATTCACCAAAATAAGAAATATTTTTTAAATACTGCATGCGATTAAACAGCAAATTTGTATATGGGTATACAAGATATGAAACTTAGGTTCGTTTGCAAGACCAGGAAACTTGCAAACTGTAAAATTAACTTCTAGCTCCCCAGAGGTTTTTTTTATACAGTATGTTAAAACGAAAGACGCCATTTCTTAAATCAGTAGAGAAAAGAAAAATTGTGTTCAGTTTTATTAGCTGCAATGAAATTCGTTCGTTTTCAACAAGCTTTGGTTTGTTTTCAATCAAATAATTTGCACATTTGTTAAGTTATGCTCTCTGTCGCAAACTGATCAATTAGCCGGCGGACCGCTTTCACTTCAAAGCTTTCAACTTCAATACCTTCACAAACAAAACGTTTAGCAAGTACATTAATTAACGTTCTTGTACTTGATGGAGCTAAATTGTCTTTAGTTTTGGAGTCGCAACTTCCAACGATTTCAATATAGATTTAAAATCAGGTTTTGTGCGGCGACAATTTAAAATGAACGGAAATTGAAACGGAGATGATATGCTAGACAAACATTTATAAACACGACAAAACACACTCGTATGTTCACATAAGCATGAAGTACTTACTCAAACAATTTAGCGTACTAACGCAACATGTTGTCGGCAAACGTTAACTGAAGACAATTCACACATAGTACTCATTTTATAAACAGTACTTCACAAGCTCTTCTTGCGTTCTTTTTCTCAGTGTTTTCAAAACAGTGTTAAAGAGAAATTTTGTTGGTCTTACCTGTACATCACCGGGGAAAAAGACAACATGTTGTTGACCCTCAGAACCACAAAACACAGCATCGTTAGCTCTTCCTTCGTAGCCTTTAACGTTCAACAAGCGAACTGTAGGGGAATTCGAAGATTTATCCATAAGAACCACAAAATCCAACGAGCAATTTTACGAACGTGCGCTGAAAACGTGTCTTGCGAAGTAATCAGGTAAACAAAGGTGCAAGTATGGCGTATGTTTTGAAAACTATTACCATAAAAATTGGACAATGTTTGCGTAGTAATCCGTATACTTTTGTTCTCGGCCGTTAAATTAATCCATTCTTTGACAACTGTGAGGCGCCATGCAAGCGGAAGGATCATACAAAACGAATCGAAGGAAATTAGCTTCGCTTGTAAAGTTAAACACACTTAAACAGATTGGTCATTTGTTTTCATTTACGCTGTTTTACCCGGAATCAACGCAACGGGTAAAAATAGGTGATTTTAATTAAACAAAACGCTGTAATGTAATTTCTATGGATCGAAGCACATGGAATAAAAGAGAATAACGAAAAGAAAAGATGACAAAGCCATGCCCCATTAAGCCAAAACCCAGTAACAAAACAGCATTGTTTTGCGTGAGCCGGACCTTTCTTGAAATTTCGTTCATCGGTTTGTTTTCCAACTCGGAACCGCATTAAATTGATATCAACAGTCAATATTTGAACATATTTAGTAAAGTTTGATATAAAAAAAAAATCGAGCATGTTACAATCTGTCTCTTCATGTTTCCACTTGTGAATGTTTGTTTTGCTTGGCTTATGGTAAGCTCTTTAGAGAATAAACTGCTCTTTAGTGTTGTTTATTCAATAAGCTGGTGATGAATAGAAGTTAGCATGGGCGTAGCCAGGACTTTTTCAGAGGTACGCACAATCACCAAATCTTCACATAAATTTTCAACTAGGTCGTACTCTTCTATTCATTTTTCAGACTTATTTTTGCGACTTTTTCGGGTACGCACGTGCGTATGTGCGAACAGGTAGCTACGCCCCTGGTTAGCTAAATCGGCAATCTACAAAATATTTTGTGAACAAACTCTAAAAATATCTATTTTTCTTAAGTCAAGCTGGTACAGAAACGAAAGCAGGCTCTTTTAAACAACACGTAACATAATAAATTCAGCTAAATATACGCCAAGAAAGCGTTTTCTACGTTTTTCTCAAGACCGCCACCGAAAATCATGTAACAACTTACTTGCAATCAATTCTTTCGTTCCCTCAGAAAAATATCTTCCTGAGCAACTCAGAGAAGATGAGAATATCGAGGTGGGGTGGGTGAGGAGATTTAACAATGGAATCACCAACCCTAACATCACACCCTCCCTCCCTCCCACAAAAAGTTCTTTTAGACCAGTCAGCTGAAACGAAACTATTTAATTTTTAGCTCAAGAAGCTCGCAATATCCAAACGTCCAATTTTTTTTCTTTTCAACCAGTTTCAACTTTTTTTCTTTCCTTTTCAAATATTTCTTTATCATGCATGTCTGGCTATCAGAGTGAATTTTTTTAGGTTCTCTCAATTTCTAAGTATTTTTTTTCTGACAAAAAGCATTTGTCATAACAAGGGAATATGGTCATTCCTTGTCAATAGTTATGCCGAGGTTGGATGAGCCTACCTGTTCAGAAGGCCTTATTCGCCTTAAAAATTCGTATTCTAATTAGACTAAAAACTTGACTTTTCTTTAGTAAATTGTCGCCTCGAATTAAACTTTCGTAACATCGGAAAATGTAACACCTTTTGTTTTCGGGAGATAAAAATGTCGTTTTGGATACGAAATAAGTTCAGCTGGGATTTTCGAAAAGGAGAAAGAAGCGAGCAAATTCGGGGGAAAAAATTCTTTTCCCTAAAAGTTCCTGCCGTTGAAATATTCCACTAAAAGATCCAAAAAGCTCAGACTGTATTAGCTTTCATTGTTTCTTTTTAAGGCACTAAAATGATGTGAAAAAAAAAACAGTACAACGCTATTACAAGAGTTTTCCTCAAACATTCCTGGTTGGTTACCCTTGATAAGCTGAAAATAACTCAAAACCAGTTTAGATTTGGCGACCACATATCAATAGCAAAAGTAACAGAGCGAATTAGAGTGCTTCAGAAGATCTTCCGAATGCATATCCAAGCATTCACGAACCTTGCAGTCTAAATATTAATGATGAGAACATCGAACCAGTGTCATGCATATCCCGAGTTCCCTTACCTCAAAAACACATCATTTTCGTAGGTAGTTTAAAGATTTTCCTGTGTAAAAATGCGGGGCAGGGGATGCCGGTGGGGATTGGGAGGTGATTCGACATTACACGCGACGCATAATCAGGTCGACAGCACGCAAACGTCGACGTACAAAGACCCCTAGTCTGCATCGAAATTATCCACAGTATTTTCAATACAGTTTATAACATTGGTCTTAGGAGAATTTTGCATGAAGTTTTCTCGAGGCGGTCCACCAGTTTGACCATTTCAATTTTTATAAAAACACCCCACTCCCCTTCCCCTCCCCCCGCCAAAAATGCAACACCACATGAACAATTTGCTGAGAAGATCAATATATATTCTAGTTCAGTAAACCATCTTATGGTAAAGAAAAAAAAAATCAAATAAAACTATCACATGCTTCGTTGTTGCTACTTTAAGGACTATATATTCCCGTTTATTATAACAAACAATGAATTTAAGTGTAGTTCCCCACGAATACAAAATATTACTTCTATAATTTTACGATTCGCGTCCAATATTTGGAAAACGGCTATTTTCTTACCTTAATTTAAAACATTAAGTGCTGTAAAATATGTTTTTTGTTTCTTGTTATTAACTTCTGTTTTCTATTACTATTCATCAAGGTGACAATGTCACGGAAATGTCTCTGGGCTAAAATTTATTACTAACCAGGGCCGTAGCAAGAAAAAAATAAAGACTGAGGCAATATCCATGGTTAAATTCCCTGTCTAGCTATTTAGGGTTTTTATGATGACTACGTTTAAACAAAACACTGGGATCATGACTGAGGCAAGTGCCTCGGTTTGCCTCATACTGGCTACGGCCCTGCTAACAACCCGTTGCTCGTATAAAGAATGATCCTATAAGAAAAAGGAGATTTCAAATGAATTCCCGCAACTGAGAAAGGTCAAATCGCACACGAGTCACAGGTAGCCCACTCGGCTGGTCGCGCACGAGTCACAGGTAGCCCACTCGGACGGAGCTTAATCCGTTTTTTTGTAGCATGAAGCAACTGGGAATATTGCTACGCAAACCTGGATGGGATGCTGGTCCATCACAGGGTTACTCGCTAGTACCCATTTATACACCTGGGTGGAGAGAAACAATGTGGAGTAAAGTTTCTTGTCTAAGGAAACAACACGATGACAGAGACCAGGCCTTGGACCACCGACCTTCAGATCTGAACGTCTAACGCGCTACAAACTACAACACTGCGCCTCCACAGAGCGTATTTGCTTTGGAGGGTTTAAAGTTTTTCTTTCCTCAGGGTTATTGCTAAACTACCATTTTTAATTCTTTGAGAAACTGAGAAACCATTAAAAGTTCTAAGCGGTTTTCTCAAGGTAATGAAATACGTTGAAAATGTTGACCTAACTGTTTCGAGCTATTTTTACTAGTTTCAGTGCCGCTATACTAGAGCGGTTTTCAATTGAGTGTCGAAAGCATTGCTACGCTTTGTGATTGGTTAAAAAATTTCGCGCCACGTTCTCGACCAATCAGAAGTAAAACCAAAACCAATCGCGACTTGCCTGCACGCGTTTTCCCGCGCTTGGCGCAGGCGACATGTATTTGCTACGAGTTTTGATTGGTTCATGAAATTGTCTGCGACTGTTGTGATTGGTTGAAGTAATTACTTTGCAAGTGAAAACCGCTCTAATAGTGCCGGGACTTTGAACAAACCTCGACCACTTTTTTGTAGGTTGTCAAGTATTTTTTTCAAATTGTGACTAAAGATAGCTGACATGGTCTAACAGGTTATCACAGGGGCACCCAACAAAATATGTTTAGAAAACGCTTGGAATAGCATTGTACTGTTTCTCCATATCATTTTAGTGCCTTTAAAGGAAATTATGTAAAATGTCGAAAAATGGGAATACAGTGTGAGTTTTCGGTTCTTTAGACTGAATATTTCAGTGGCAGAACGTTTTAAGGGAAAGAATCTTATCCCACGAATTTACTCCCTGCGTTCTCCTTTCCTAAAAACTTAAATGACCTTATTTTGTACCCCAAACGACATTTTCTATCCCTCCGAAAAGAAAAGGGGTTAATTTTTCCGATGTTCCTAGCCTGCGTAGCAGTCGTTTCCTTTTCGCAAAGCGCGTAGGGCGCGCGAAAGCTTGGGCGCGAAAAGGAGCAAAAAAATGAGAAGGGGGGGGGGGGGGGGGGGGGGGGGGGGTGGGTGGGGCGCGAAACCTTGAGACGACATTTCACTTAAGAAAACTCTAGCTTAAGTCAAACTAGTTATAATTTTTAAAACGACTAAGGCCTTCCGAACAGGTTTTTTTTACCGAAACAATACGTTGGATGCTCCTGTTATTTAAATTCTCATTTCTTGTCCCTATACATTTCCTATAGAGGTAGTGGAGATAAATTGTTTGGATATCAAGAGAATTCATCTTGTGCGATCATGTCCTTAATTCTCATGACCTTTTTGATTGAGAAGGCATTGATATTACAAGGAGAAATTTGATGCTGATATTTTAGGTTGGTGGTATGCTCCTGGGACTCTGAAACCCTTACCGTATACAAGACCACGTTCAGCGGCATTTTGTTACCCCATTCTAGAGTAGTCACCAAAAATCCCTACTCTATCCACGACTCGCCAATATTCATGATCAAAAACTCTGCCTTCATACTACTGACCAGTTTCCCGGTAAATGATACCCTATTCTACACCAAAAACTCTCAGATTTCTATACCCTATCTAAGACCAGAAACCCATAAGTGAGTTGAAACGTGCAACTGTCTCTTGTACGCTTCAAAACAAGCTTCCGATTATTCAATTTGCTAAGAAGTTGTTACCGCCATATTTGGAAAATAAAGATAAAAATATCAACCAATCAATTCGCTAGAACAACTTGCTTCCAATCTCAAGGGACCGAGGGGTTTCCAAATATGGCACTAAGCAAAAAATAAATATTCGGAAGCTGTGAATGCGCGTTACACGTTTCAACCCACTTATGGGTTTCTGCTAAGACTAAACTGCTTGAAACCTTGAAAACCATATCCTTCACTGCGGTACATACAGAGTACCCCCACCCCCTCCACGAGCAAAGGTAGCAATATAGAATGTCTATTTGCCTGAAACCCACTGCAGTATTTCTCTGGAGTACAGGAACTCTCCGTTAGGACTTGTTGTTCCCTTTGGAAGAAGGGCACAATACACTGGAGTATCAGCACCTGAAGTGAGACAAACAAATAAAGGAGAAATGAACAAAATCTAAATCATGGATTACAGTCAAAACCAGTCCAGCGTTCGTGTCTAGAGTGAATGAATGCGCCGATCAATTCGGGGGGGGGGGGGGGGGGGGGGGGGGGGGGGGGGGGGGGGGGGGGGGTGAGGATTTGAACTTTTGAAGATTGGCTTGTTCAAATTCCCGCCCCCTGGGCCAAAATTGCATTCAAATGCCCTACTCTTGTGCCAGATTTTGATGATTTTGATTTTAAAATAGTGGGGAAAAAGACATTTTGCATTTATTCTGGTGTATGGCTTTATAATTGTCATTTTTATGTGGAAATGTTGTCGCCTTTACAGAATGTTCCGGTCGTCTGATGGTGCTTCACGTTTGAAAACGTACATTTTTGGACTTGACACTACTGGCTCAAATTCCCAACCCCACCCATCTAGGCAAAGTTCAAATGGAGCGCATAATGATTTCATCATTGCAAATCGATTTCATTTAAGTAATGATCAGCATAAGAAGGAAAGTGCTGAAACGCAACGTACGATGGAATGTTAACTTTTTTCATTGTTACAACTAGTGATCTGATTGGCCTAGACTCGAAAACCGCTAAAAAGTTAAGGTTCAAGGTGCATTTTGTCTAATTATTTTAAGGTTTCAAGTAATTTGAGACCCAATCGCACAACATGCAATTTTTAAAAGATATTGTATTTGGGGAACTTCATCAAATAAGCAAAATTATTAGCTATCGTCTTCTGCTATTCTGATTGGTTAAGCACAAACGTTTCCCAAAATTTATTTGACGCAAATGGATTTTCTTTATTTTTATACTGAAATATAATTATGAACCATCAGCCCCTCCTCTATTCTTAAAATCAAAGATATTCTATGTGGGAAAGAGCCAATGCGGCAGAACAATGAAGTTTACGGTAGTTCTTATGTGGAGCATCACTTAATAATCCACTCTACGAACAAACGCAGTGTTACAATACGAATGATATTTCGTGCAACTTGTCTCGCAATTCTGTTGCAAAACAAGTTGCGTGGAAAATTGCTTAGTGTAACATAGCCTGCATCAAATTTTTGTTGTTGCTGTAATCGTTGCGAGACGTAGAAGTCGGTTCTAAACCTGGGTTTTGGATCGAGTATTGTTTTGAATTTTACATTCTTCGTCTGAAGAGTGCATTTATATTGAACTGAGTAATGAAATCAAATTTGCAATGTTCAATGAATTCATTAATTCACTCTAAGTGTCTCAACGCCAAGAGAAACCACTTTTTCACCCTTTCACTCCCAGAGTCAATTACGGAGACATGTGATGTAGTTCTAACTTTTGAGTCTGTGGACGAAATCCTATGGTGTGACCATTTAAATGAGACCTCTTCAGTAGTACGTTTTCATGGTTCCATTAGTTTTTCAATATTTTACAAAATGAAATTTTGGATTTTTCTTGAATTTTGTTCTTTGGCACTCTTGGAAGTTAAGGGTTAAGGGGATCGAGAGCAAATTGCAAGTGGAGTGGCAGTCATGGACAGCTGGTTCGTCCTTGTTAGGAATTATCAGCATGGCAAAGCTCCACGGCAGAAAGCAGGACTCTAAAGCCACCGCGTTTTTCACCCTTTAATCAAGAGGTGACCCGAAGGTCCTTTAAACTTCAACACCACACAACACATGTGGTAGCTGAGGCTGGGGACTACCATTCCTCGACAATGCGTGTAGAGATGCAAATCACTTAAGCGATACACTTGTGACTTCAAACTTGGGCGAGATCTAAAGTGCTAAGCATTTCAATCCTTCTTGTTAACAAATAAGTGTTCTGACCTTCATCTGGCGTCCGGTCAGCATTTTGTCCACCCATATCAGTCTGCACCCATCCAGGACACACCTAAATGGGTAATCAATACACCAATACAGTGTACGTCACAGTAATCAAATGCAATCATGATAATGGTAAATACTTTAACATTTACCCTTACTGCTTTTAGAACATAGGCACGCATTGCGTGCATGAGCTATTTTGAAAATTACCTAAATGATATGAAATGGTGAAAGTAACAAAACAGCGGAAGTTAACTCGCACAAATAACCGCTTGCAGATATACGTTTTTCAAATCCTCCGGCCCGCCCACTACCAAAAAAAATACCGAGATAACCAACTGGGTCCCGTTTCTCGTTTCTCGGCTAGCTTTTTTTCACGGGATTTCCGGAGTTATTTTTTGACGAAACTACGGCCCCAGTGAAATGAGCAACTTGTTTCAGTAATGAGTGTATTAAATTAAATGTCAACCTGAAAAGTCCTGCACATAAATTTGATGCATCCAAATTGAAGGCTTATTATTTCCTGGAAATTTGTATCTAGTCTTTTTTTAAAGGTTTCTTTTATTATTCACAAAAGACACGTGGAAAAGGTTCCTTTGGCCTGGAAGACGCAAACTAATTAAATTAAATTGTTTTCAACTCCAAACCACAAGCTAATTAAATTAGTGACACGAAAATTCTTTGAACCACCTGTTTCTGTAATGTCAACCAGAAAAGTCTTTCACAGAAACTAAACGCATGAAAAATGAATATAAGTAGTCTCCTAGTAAATTGGAACTAATATTATTTAAACAACTGTTTTTATTCTCCACAAAAAAGTCGTGCAAATAGAAACAGAACTAATTAGATTAAATTGTTTTCGACTCAAAACCACAAGCTAATTGAATTACTTACACGAACATTGTTGAGGTTAACATTTGGAACCAAACACCTTTTCCTGTAATGTCGACCAGCAGAAACTTAGCGCATCCAAAATGAATTTTGCTTGTTTCCTAGTAAATTGCAACTAATATTTTTTAAACAGGCGTTTTTAACCATATAAATTAATTACATTACGTTTTCTCGAAAACATGTTGAATTTCATCACGTACCAGGACAAAGTTCAATATTTGCACGTGCACACAACGTGACTGCTCATACAAAATACAGTCGCTTCTCGCTTATAGTAATCGCTTGAGGCATACAATTAATAACCTACACATCAGCTCACATTAATTCAAAGAAAGATAAACGTTTTACATACTGTAAATTGTAGATTAATTGCATTACATTTTCTCTGTTGAACTCCATGCATCACGGACAAGTTTCTATAAGGACAAAGTTCAACATTTTCACGTGCAGACAGCGTGTCTGACAAAAAAAATCCAATTTAAAATAGTAATCTCTTGAAACCCAGGCTTGAAACATACGATTCATGTTCCGCATCATATTATTTGAAATCGGCTTGCTGTTTTTGCAATAAAACTATACTCATACTTCAGTATAAGCTCACCTATGAACGTAACCGTAGTCCACATTTTTTGGACGTCTCATCCCCCGCAGACCATTCTACCATTCATGCATAGGGCACATTATAGGCGGTATTTCCGAATAAATGTCCTTGATATTGCCAGGTTAGCAAGCCAGTCGGGATTAGAGAACAGTTCCCAAGCAACAAATTTTCAAAACTTTACACTTTTAGTGTTTGCGGCAACAATCGCGGAGATTCAAGATGGCTGATTTTCAATTCATGTCAAGTGCCCTTCTTTGACCTTCAGTAATACCATTTTAGAAGCGAAAATTTGATTGGCTGACATAGTACACGGTGTACATACTAGAGGCAATCTGATTGGTGTGACATAACCCAAGACATACATACAAACAAACAAACAAACAAACAAGCTAACAAACATACTAACATCACAAACCAACCTTTGCGCCTGCTAATGAGCTATTTTTTTTCAAAATAGCTCAAAAAGCAGGATTCTTATCTTATCAGGGAAATTTGTACCATTCTCTTATGCTAATTATGACATTTTATTTCCAAAAATGACTTTTATTTATATTAAAAGGGGCACAATAGAAATAAGGAGTAATTTAATGTAATATTACTCACAGCATTCACTAAGATTCCTTCGCGCTGGTCATGTTCCAACATACGAGCTTGTGCCATAGACAGTATAGTCACTCCTATTTTAGACACTCTGTAAACTAATACAGCATCAGAAATAATTATGGTTGAATTGGATGCCAACTTTGGACAGTGCATCAAAGATGGATGACGAAGACCCATTTGGCCGTCACAGCAATCACGTAGACATTATCAAACTTGCCTGCTTGTGTTTGAATACTTACATGGATTGGCACCAGCGTATCTGCTTAACGAATTTAGCCATGCGTATAGCGTACACTCGTATAATACTCGAAATAGAGATTCACTCTGCCAGCCATTTGCAAAAACACAAACATATCAAGGAGACCCTGAGGATCTTTTACGATAAACGGGGCTAGAGTATGGAATATGCTGCCGTCCAATCTTAGAAATGTACAGTAACTGAATTCATAAAGTTTAAAACAAAGCTTAAGAGATGCACTTCCAACATGCCCAACAAATACTAAATAAGTAGTTCCTATATGTAGTCATACCTATTTGTATAAGTCACTATAATCTGTAATTTTATTAAGCTTTGTCTGTTTTTTGCAATACGTTTTTGTTAAAGTGCCTATGAAATGAAATTTTCGACCTGTTTCTTATACTAAAAAATTTAAGTCCATATTCCACTGATTCATAATTTTCCAAAATTAAAGTTATGGTCAAGCGCGCAATCTATTTACCTCAAAGTTAGCCTATTTGAGCCAAAAATATGGGACAACCAGCGCACTGCCAAAATATGCAAATTAGGACTTGTGACGTCAGCAGTTGTGCGGACCTTTGTTGTGAACATGGTAGTCAAAATTCATCGTCGGAGGACATTTCCGACTGGGCAAAACTGCCAAAAATACAGCTAAAAAGTGGTTTGTTTCCGAGAAATACTGATTGGCAGAAGTATCTGAAAGCAACGCTGCAAGTCTGCACAACTGATGACGTCACCATGTTATTTGCTTCTGCTTCTGTTTTTCTGCCGTAAGGATCAGTTTGCCGTTTCTTTTTTTCACTTCAAGTATCAATACTGATCTAGGTCTGGAAACCCAGATCTGGCCATTCTCAACGGTTTGTTGCAGTGATCGTGCATTCTATGTTTCTTGTTATACTAGTTCCAGGCCCCAGGACACGAAAAGTTCATTTTTGACCAACTTTGGACGTCCAAAAAATACGTTTCGTTGCTTGACCATAACTTAAATTGGAAAATTCTGAATCAGTGGAACATGGACTTCAATTTTTTAGTATAAGAAATGGGTCGAAAGTTTCATTTCATAGGCACTTTTTACAGGGCTCCACTTAAACCAGCTCCAACTGAATGGACAACCCTGTGGAAATACTGATTATAAATAAATAAATTTAAAAAAGGCAACTAATCCAAACAGCTGTAGTACTGCTGTTCTAGATGGGATACCCCCATGCTCAAATAACACACAGAACTGTTCAGAATCCACCTTTCAATTTGCCCATTTTACAGTCAACTTTCAATGGCCCAATTTATACTAGAGATAAATCATCCGTCTGATTAGAATTATTCGTCTGAGACAGATAAATAAATTCGTTTAGCTATAAATTTGGTGTTTACACAAATTATGGTTCAAAATCTGTCTTCGGCTAATTCGTCTTTCAAGCATGTCTACAAGACGTGCTAACAGACAGATAATTTGTCTAAGACAGACAATTCATCTCTAAATTGATATCTAGATGGAAAACGAAGACAGTTTTTGACAAGAGGGTTATTTGTTCTCAAGGTTTCTTAGAATGCTTATTTCCTCTCCCCAAACTTCAAAGATTCTTCCTTGATTTATCCATCACAATAGTCCACTTTCAAATTCGCTATGGTCACTGAATGAAAGCATCGAAGACGCATTTTTACAGGGTTAGCCTCAGTTTGAAGTGATAAATTCACAAATTCACGCGAGAAGATGACCTGTTTAGAGCTTTGTCTATTGTTTAATTTTCAAATTCCACGCTCCTTCTGCCGGTATTTGTGAATATTTTACATCAGGTCGAGTCTAACCCTGTATCAATGTGTCATTGGTGTTTGAATTCAGAGGTAATTTTAAATATGAAAATGGCTTATTCACTTTCACATTTACACATAGATGAATTATTCATCTGATGGATAATTTGTCTGTTGTATAAATTGGGCCAAATTTTTTTATGGCATTTTATATCAACACACCTGGACTGAAAACAGAATCATCAGGCCAACCATTTTCCTTCACCTTCCCTTCCTTGGCGTCACTGATTGATGAGGATTAAAGTGAGAGAGAAAAGGAGAAAATGTCATGATGGTTATCTTTGTAGATAGTTATGATATAGGTTTGACTGGAAAAATAGCATTTGTACTATAAATAGAATTTAATCTATAAATGGAATTTCTTTCATTTCTGTTGTAAGAGCAACAGAGATGAAAAAAATCAGTTTTCTTGTGGACCATATTCGTGAACTTCAACTTACCACAGTAAATTAAATCATTTAAGCAGAAATATAATCCAGTTATTGTTATAAATTTTTTTTATTATTGCTAACAAACTTGTTATATGAATGTTACTCATTTGATAAGAAAAGATACTTCACGCTGGCTGGGGTCCTACCCTGAGCACCACTGTTAAGTCATCTTCAGAGTCATGTAAATTGTTAACTGTCAGTTGATGGTATTAATGCCTGTCATTTGGTTAGTTTTGCCATGATGTTATAATGGGCGAGACTCGAGTCAAGTCAGTGATTGGTCCATTTTGGGTCTTTCTGCAAGTACCAGAACACACTGTATTTCTACTGTTTGTGAGGTTTGTACTTTAGTCTTGTTTTGGAGTTCTGCCGTTTTCTGTCTTTTGTTTTAAGTCATTCGTTCTCCAGTACTCACAGAAGCAGGGGCGGATCTAGGGGGAGGGTGCAGGGGGTGCGCACCCCCCCTGAGATGACCTAGTCTGCGTTGTTCGCTTTTAAAATTTGTTTACGTTACCCTTCAGTTACGTCATTCCTTAGAGGTGCACCCCTCCTAAGAAAAATCCTGGATCCGCCCCTGCAGAAGGAACCTCCATTTTGATATGTTTATTGTTAGATAAGACAGTGTTATTTACCCTTGTCTATTGTAAGTCAAATTCGTCAGTGAGTTCAGTCTATTAAAATGTTTCTCTGTACTATAAGACAGTATGCTGACATCATTGATAAAGCTGTTAGTAAGCCATATGTAGCTGTAACCAGTTCTAGTGTAAGTTGTTTGTAGTTGTCCATAATGTAGGTAATACACTCAGCAGAGTACTAGTCAATTCTGTGATTAGTGTGTAAATGGTGCTCAGCAATGTGATTGCAGATATTACCATTTTTCATTATGCATCTGTGTTCAGACATTCATAACAAATTGTGCCATTTTATTATTGCACTTCAGTTTTGCTTTATCTTAAATTTTAATCTTATTTTATTCAGTAAGAAGTGTCGAAGGTACCTCACATATTTTTCCATTAGTGATGTAAGTTCTGCAACTGTCAGTGTTGGGGAAGCAAACTTTTTCTGAAGTGCGGGGGAAAGATTCTCTTTCAAGTTTCCCATCTGAGAAGACACATTCACCACCCTATGTTAAGAAATGAACATTCCATTAGATGTACCACCCTATGTTAAGAAATGAACATTCCATTAGATGTAGCATGTGACGCATGGTTGAATTAGCCATGAACACCCAATCCTGTCATGGACTTCACATGGACACCCCTCTAGGCCATAAGCACCCACTTCTATGTTATGGACACCCTTCTCTAGGTCATAAGTACCCACTTCTATGTTATGGACACTCACCTCTAGGTCTTAAGTACCCACTTCTATGCTATGGACACCCTCCTCTAGGTCATAAGTACTCACGTCTATGTCAAAGACAACCACCTCTAGGTCATAAGCGCCCACGTCTGTCATGGACACCCATGTCCATCATGGACACCTACCTCTTGGTCAGGGAGTTATGTCTACCTGTCATTGATCCACCTGTCATGGATGTCCATTTATGTCATGGATGTCCATTTATGTCATGGATGCCCACCTCTGTCATAAACATCCACCGCTAGGTCATGGACACCCACCTCTACCTCATGGACACCCACCTCTACCTCATGGACACCCTCCTCTAGGTCATAGATACCCACCTATAGGTCATGGACAACCTCCTCTAGGTCATGGACACCCACCTCTAGGTCATGGAGACCCACCTCTACCTCATAGACACCCCCCTCTAGGTCACAGAGACCCTCCTCTAGGTCATGGACAACCTCCTCTTGGTCATGAACAACCACCTCTGGGTCATAGACACCCACCTCTATATCATGAACATCCACCTCTGTCATGGATGCCCACCTCATTCTGTCAAAGACACCCACTTCTAGGTAATGGACACCCACCACATGCCACCCATGCGAGTTATAGTGGGTGTCAATCAAAGGGCTCTAAGAACCATCTTGTGAATACAAAACAACATACGGTAAGGTCAAGTCAACAGATCCGTTAAAATTTTCCATACTGAGTTTGAAGTCAAAGAATTGAAGAGTGTAATATATATCTTGTGGTGCAATTTTGTCCTTGGTGCAAATTTTATTTTCCTTTGTTTAAAACTCATCATATATTATCATACATTTCCATACCCCCAAAAACAAAGGAAAATAAAATTTGCACCAGGGACAAAATTGCACCACAACATATTTGAATGAATATATATGTCTGAGACCCAACACTGGTAAAATACAGACTATAAAGATAAGTTTTCTGGAAAACGATGCACAGATAAATAAAAAAATAATAAATAGTTTCTAATTGAAACTAAATAAATAGTTAAATAAATATTAATAATAAATAAATAGTTTCTAATTGACAGAAGGGTAAAACATTTAAAATGACCAAAACAGCTATAGGCATGACATAAATATGCATTGTATGAAACAAGACTATCTAGAATATTGGATGATGTAATTACACTGGGGGATTAAAAAAAGTTTACTACAACAATCATCTTTAAACTGGGGAATTAAAAAAGTTAACAGATGGAACAGAATTTGTGTATTTGTCCCTGGATACTATATCTCGTTCAACGCTTTGCATATTCAAGAGATAAAAATGACAACTGTAAACAGAGGTTTGACCATCTTATGTGCACTATACATGTAACTGGTCTTACTGTACCTTGCATGAGGTCGTAGTAATGGAAAGAAACTATTGCACACGTCCAGTGTTCCAAAGTAATTTGTTTTAATTGTTGACTCTGCTCTCTCAGCATAAGGTACAGTTTTCTGCCGCAAAATGAATTTCAATACATTTTAATTTCTTCACTGCTCAACAAGTTAGAAAATTGATCGTGGTAAGAATTATTAGTTACATGCCAATTTCATACTGATTATTTCAGAATCATACAATGGTATACATCTCTTTAGCAGAGCAATATGCTTTATATAATAATGCACATGGTCCATAACCAGACCTGCCAACTCTCACGATTGTGCTGTGAGTCTCAAATAAAGCAAAGTAACATTTAAATAAACACTTCATACCCGCCCCAAATGGAAAAGGGGTTTGTTTAATCTTGATCTGGGCAAAAAACAAAACAAAATCTCACCACTTTTTGAAGAATCTCCAGTTTTTTTATGGATCTCCAGATTTTACCCTATCAGGAGTTGGCAGGTCTGCATAACAGAAGCTTGTCTTATGAGCTTCGGTCTGTAATTGATGGGCTCCCTGCAACAACGTCCTGAGTGTGTTTTTGGTAACTTTCACTAAAATTGTATGTTTCAGGCCTTTAAAAGCACAGTTTTGTCAAATTAATGATTTATTATTGTTAAGGTACTTAAAACAGCTCCAAAATGGGGAAGAAAATTCACATCTTTGAGAAAATGTTTTGGGCCCCTATGACACCCTATGGCTCCCAGGACACCTTATGTATCTTTTCAAAATAAAAAATTATTCTGTTCAAAGATAGAAGATTTGTTGACCTGGTTTAAATCCTTTCAGTCATATTTACATGATCCAGTCATAATTTTGGCGAGTCCCTTTGGAGGCCAAAAATCCAAGATTTCTGTGGAAATTTTCCAAAAACACACTCAGGACGTTATTGCAGGGAGCCCTTCAATTATTGGTAGCTGCCGAGGTTTTGCAGCATAATAAAATGGATGTGTTCAGAATGATGTCACATAACATTTTGTTTGGGGCCACTTTGTAGCTCAGGAATATTTTATTATAATCTACTAATAATTAGTCCTTACTGATCTGCACTGATTTATTACATGCACCTTATTCTATGGTTTAACAGATAATATGTGTGGATATTTTACAAGTTGCGTAGCAATGAGTAAAATGTCCGCATGTATTATCTGTTAATTAAACCATCGAATAAGGGATTTATTATTCAATTGAAATTCTTGGATTTTTAATAGATTTTGTTTTGACACCGGGATGCTCAGGTGTTATATAGCAATCTACTGTGTAATAAGCTCGGACACATGTATGTTGCATGTACTCTTTCCCTTATAGGGTAAAATGATCTCACAGTCAAATAATAAAATTATCGCGTTCGAAGAACGCAATCCTAATTTCGTGTTGGTTGTCCTGTGGTTTATGTGCAGTAAATTTGAGATTTTTTGGTAGATGGTCTTCCAAATGGCCACCCCTATTGGGTTTTTTTTCAGGGGCTCATTTCCGCCGGAAATTCCTTCAAATGCGTCTCCATAATCTGTGATTACTGCTAGTTTATAGAATATACTGACAGAATTTTATGTGCAGTTTGATTGTTTTAGTATTAGATTGTTCCAGCAAGGGCAAGTGAAGGCATTAAAAAAATGTTAAAGTGCCACTATGACAAAAATTTTTGTATTTCTTTTCCCCTTTTTTAATGCAAATGTATCTAATAGGTTTAGACAAATGCGAACTGCTATAAATTAGATTGATATATTCTTACACAGCCGAGAAATAGCTGGCCGAAAACCCATGAAAATCACGTAAAATCTGTCCGCCATTACTCCGTTCATAAATCTGAGCCCACGTCCTACTGGTTAGCGATCTGGTACACGTGACTTGATTTGTGATGTCAATGACTCAACGCGGTTCCCTCTGGGTCACAGACAACAAAGCCAAAAGACCGAGTTGAGTCATTGACATCACAAAATCTTTAGGCCAACTCGATCCAACTCTCAGGGTTCGGTCCTGGTCATTTTTGAATTGAGTAATGGTGGCAAGCCAAATTCGAAATGTAAAGTTAAAATAATGGCACTTCTCGTACAAGTTTTGAGTTGAAACTTCGCAAGGTAAGTAACAAGTACTTCTATTTTAAAAATATGAAGAGAACAGAAAATGTATATTTTTGATCATAGTGGCACTTTAAGCAGAAGCTATTGACAATAACATATTGAGAAAAAGAAAAAACGGAAGTGAAACATAGTTTTGTTGATGTAGAAAATGCTGAATAGAAAAATCCTCAAACAGCCATGATCACACTGAGTCAAGCTCTATAGAGGTTATGGTAAATGTTCTTCCCTGTTAATGTGTAAAACAAACACATTTTGCCATGTGTCTGTTCAGTTATAGATCACAAAAGACGTCAAATTGTGGTAAGAACATACCAGTGACCAACTTGCCTGCAGCTTGTTGGCAACTTTACCACATTTCTTGACATTAACTGTGATCTATTATGGAACAGACGCCTGGTAAAATGGAATCTATTTGGTTTAAATAAAACTTCTATTCCTAAACTCCCTGTCAATTACATAGTGTAATAAAATGAAGTTAAATGGAATTTAACCCAGTTAACAACTAGGAGCAATCATTGTGTTGGTGTGATTGTTTGGTAGCGTATAGTTAGCGTGGCCTCAACCGAATGTTGATAGCGTTTAGTGTTTGGCGTGGCGTGGCATTTCAGCGTGGCGTTTTTTGTGCAGCGTTTCAGCGTGGCGTTTTTTGTAGCTTGGTCATTTCATATACATTATAGGGCGAATTGCAGTGGGCCTTCTATATGACAGGTCAGTAGCTTGCCTTGTTAGCAGTCGCAGGGTCAGCGGTCTTTGGGTTTGGGGTCAGGCTCATAGTGTGTCGTTCTTCCTTCGTTCATCGTGGTTCACGTGGCGTAGAGAAGTCTATTTTTTGGCTGGGAAATTTTACTCGGTTTCGGGCGGTTTTCATCCAAGTAGCGTTGAAACAGTGTGTGCTTGGCTTTTAGCATTTTTCTTGCGTCAGTTCGTGCTCGTGGGGATCAATTTTTTTGTTGTTTTTTGTTTTGTTTTTGTTTTGTTCCACTGACTTGGTCAGTGTGACGGGTGCTCTGGGGTGCGTGGGGAGGGCTCATGGCTGGGTTGCGGGCAGTGCCAGCCTTTCGGGCAGTTTTCCATCTTGGGGTTGGGGTCTCACCACTGCCTTAGGTTTATCCCCGGGTACCCAACCTCCAATTGCGACATGGTTGTTAATTTATGACAATGAAATTGTGGGGCTTTTTTTAACAAAATAATAATACCTTGTAGAAACTATACCAGTATGTGTCAAATGTTAATTAACAGTTAATTTGTAAATAAATGCACAAAGCACCTAGTATGGTGAATTAACTTCCTACCTTGAGCAACACACCAGCATTGTTTATCAAAACATCTAACCCACCAAACTTCTCCTGGACATGATCTCTGAGTTTGTTTATGCTCTCTTTAGATGCGATGTCAAGCCGATGAAACTGAATATTTGTTGCACTTAATTCCTTGCTGAGTTCTCCGCAAACTTTTGCACCATTACTCTCATCTCTTGCTGCATAAATAAAGAGATTATGAGCCATATGTGAAAGAAACAAAACTGTATTTTGTCACAACTAAGGGAACTTGAAAAACATTCTGAATCCCTGATGATAGTCAACTCTTTGACCAGCTTCCATACACTGCATGGTGGAATGCCCTCTTACCACTGAGCTAGCTGCAGCGAGACTGGGCATGAAAAGCTTATACGGGTATTGTGACTTCCATCAGGTTTTGTGTTTGTTATAATAACACTGAATGCAGTGCTGTTTTAATACTCAGGATCCTGTAAAAATAGGGGTAATGGAGGAAACATGAAAATTTTAAAGAAAAGAAACAAGGTTGACCCTTGGTTGTTTATAAACAAATCAAAGGCTCCTATGAGCCAACTCGTGAATAGAAAACTTTCAGACCTTCCCCTTTCCTTGGCATTTTGTCCCACCAACCCTTCACCCCTTGCATCCAACTCCCCACCCTCCCCTCCCCTCCCTCCAATGCCCTCCTCACAGGTAAGGCGGGTGACCATTACCTATTGTGGGCTCAATGTTAACAGCCCATTGACCAACTGATCAAGTGTATTTTGTCTACAACTGTATACCTGCCAAGTTGAGTCCAAAACTCCGATCTCACGCCTACTCATGCCTATGGAGCAATTTCTCACACCTGACTTACAGATTTGAGCTATCGGCCTTAACTGATCGCATGAACCAATTAACAATATAGTTACAGCTGGATGTTATTCAACGAGGAGATCTGAGGTTCATGGAAACTTCCGAATTCTTTGGAACATCTTCGGGCTACTTTGGACATCTTCAGAATAGATCGGGTTCTCTTCGGATTTGGCCGGGTCGCCTTCGGAAATCCTGGCATTCCCGCGAAAAAATTCTCACCCGGAAAAAGTTGGAAGGTATACAACTGCTACATGTATAACATAATCAATGCTTTGCATATATTCATGAGTTAAAAGGGGCTTCTATCCTCAGATTGGCCACTGATATTTACAGAGAAAACAACTATCTAGATATTGGGAAAGCACTAAAAAGTCTGGAATTTAAATCCCAAAGCCATTATAAAGTCAATTTTCAATCAACATTAAAAGGTTCTTAACTTGAATAATATTAAAATTATACAAATAAAAAAACACTCATTGTTACCAGTGAAGAGGACCACTCCATTAAACTCTTTGCTCAGTCTTTTAACAATTGCATAGCCAATTCCATGGTTGCCACCAGTGACCTTGGAAGTAAAGGAAATTGAGCTGTTAAAATTCTATTAATTTATCACTGCAGCAAAAGAAATAAGCGCAAGAGGGCTCTTTATGTAACAAACATTGAGAAGGGGATTTTAACTGACTTTAACCCATTTGCTCCTACACCGGCCAAAACCGGCCGTACAATACTCCACTGCTTTAAAAAATTGCAACTTTCTCAATCGCGCGAACATTGCCCTAACTAGCAGTTCTGAGCATTGACTAGAAAGTCCCTCAAATTGAGATACCCAATAAACACAAAAAGTCAGCGATTTTTGCAGAATATCAGCGTTTGAATTTGGACAATAACAAAAATGACCGTTTTTAACATCATAGAAAAACAACAAAAATCACGTTTTTGCCTTTAGTTTTTTTTATTCAAATCATCATCACGATGGCAAACCCAAAAGTCAACATTCACAGCAAAATTCAGTCCTAGTCCTAGCTTAGCAGTGAATTTTTTTGCTCTTATTCGTTGCTCGGGCCGAGCTCTAGCCTCTCGTTCTAATGCATACTGACCTTGCCTCAATTTTCAATATCACCACCGCACTGCATGCTGGGAAAAAGCCAAAAATTTTGACAGCGCTCGATTCTTTCCGCACTCATTTCATATTTATACTAAGTCCACAGCCACTCCGACCCACCGCCGAAATTTTGCGCTTGTTGTATTCTCCTGTGGTCGCAACTTCCAAAATATGCCGCGGTAGGTCGAGAAATTCATCCAGAGTCGAGTCCCAAAGCCACCTCGTTTCCAGGTGGCCATTTTTCCAGTTCAACAAACAACGAGCCAAATTCGTAAACGAAGTACAACACCTAACTCGCTTCATTGAGAAGTGGACTCTGAACTACCTCCAAGCTTAATGATGCTCATCAGGCAGCTACTAAAGATGAAAAATGGCTGTGAACTTACCAAAAATCGTAGATAATTCATATTGGACCCTTTATTGCAAATCAACCAAGCAAAATGAGATCGTCACAATGACGTTTCCAGTAAACTCGAGCCTTCGGTGTTTTAGAACAGCAGCACTTTCAATGGTAACTTTAAATATGGAGTCATGAAATCCTATGGGGCGTGTGAATGCAGAAAATCGCTCAAAAACGTAAAAATTCTCAGGAGTGAATGGGTTAACAACTCATCATGTTTGATATAAAAGAGCCCCCCTGCAGGGCTTATTTCTTTTGCTGCAATGGGCTAGAGCATTATGTTCATATTTCATTTTATATTTTTTTTCTCCAAACCATAATTTTGCTATATCAAATTTTGATAAAGCAAACTTATGGTTTGGAGAAAAAAAATATAAAATGAAATATGAACATTCTAAAACAACATAATTTAAAACAGAGAAAACAAGGGAATAACATTGCCAATATCTATGCTAATTAACATTGAGTTTCCAAACAACTGTCACAATTCATGGACAACATTATTTTGATGTTGCATGTAAACTTTAATAGCTGTTTATTGTCATTTTTTGTTGGCTTACTAAATCAACGATAAAGTTCCTAATATTGTATCAATAACAAAATTCTTGATTGTGATTGGTCATCCACATGTCTACTTCTTAATATGTAATTTGTGCGCAGTTACGTGGGTGTCCAATTACAGCAAGCCAATTACAACTTTTTGTAATTGGATAGTTGTAATTGGACACCTACGTTGCATGCATGTCAATCAGTTGCCCTTAAATGGGTTCTTTTTTCTGTTTTTCTCTTACTTTCAAACTCAGCTGATTGAAAATATCCTAGTACAAAAGTACAAGAGTCGACATAGACTTTTTATTCTCAAATTTTGTTATTGATGGGATTAATTAGTAATTGAATTTGGTGTCGTATAATTAATTCTGGGGTAATCATGCTTGCAATTTCAAATCGTCCTCACGCTATGAGCTCGGACAATTTGAAATTAATCGCCTGATTACTCCCTGAGTTGTACTATACTCAGTCCTGGATTACTCAGTCCACACATATGATTACAGACCGAATTGGACCGTTTGTGAGCCTAGACTCCCTGCGACTTATTCCAATACAGCGCTCCCTTATTCAATTTGCTTTGGTTTTTCGAGTAAACACGTGTGGTACATATAAAAGTATTTATAGATTTCTCTGGACTTCCTCTGTCCGATATGAGCATATTATAAGCTGCATTCCTTTACCTCTGCATTTTGATCAAAGGATTACACAATTCAGTTGACCCTCTCTTGCGTTTTTGTTGGAGGAAATTGTAATGAAAATGTAATTTTATGTCAACATTTTCATCACTGAAAAATTCACTGAAAAGTGATGAAAATAAAGCATTCATTCATTTATAAGCATTTCTATCACAAATCAACTCCAACTTAACGTGGCGCGTACATACAGCAGTGTACATGTAGCTGCAGACAAGACTTCTGCATGAACATTTGCTTCATTTTAAATGCTCTTGTATTTTGCAGTTTAGATTCATTACAATAAGTTTCATTGCAGGCTATAAACGAAGTCTACAGTTTAGTTCAAGCACAAGATTATGTTATAAATCCGTCTAACTGGCTGTTGTTCTGTGGAAATTTTCAAATAAGAAACTTATGTCCCGCTGGTCAAATTAGACCAAATTCCCAGTCGGTTTAATTTATCAGATATTTGAATTATGTAAAAACGTGGATAAAACACTTACCAACGCAAGTTTATCCATGCTGGGCTGTAAATCACTTCAGCTGTTCTAGCTTGAATGGCGGAGTCTGCAGCTCGTCACGTGATTTATATGCACGCCAAGTCACGCACGTAAAGACGCATGTCACGAATTTTCACCAGTGAGCAGTGTGTTTATCTTTCCGTTTATATGGCATTTGACATAGTTTGACGACAAGGAATATTGTGAAATTCATGGTTACCAAAATAAGCACTGACAGAATTTCAACCTCGGGGGTTACCCCTGTTTAATCACTTGCCTTGACGCATGTGAACAACACTTCCTTTCAATATTCTTCTAACTTTGTGAAGGGAAAATGGCCTCTGTGGTTGCAGATACTCTGAGGTTGACATTTAAACTTTTGCTAAGCAAGATCCGAGATGAAGCAGCAGAGGGCCTTAAACACGGAGATGTCAGTGATGAGAGATTCAGGAATTTCATCGTCCGCGAACTCACAGCCATCCGCGAAAAACTCGAGGGATTGTGCAAAATCGATCTCATCGCCTCTGCCAACTTCTTCAAGGATGGGGTCAGTTTAATGTACCACAGCTTCGCCAAATCAGGGAAATGCAGTCCAAAAATTAAAACTGAAGTGTATAATAGCGATTTCGACAACGTTAGTCTTGTGAATACTGAAGTAACAAACATAGAACTGGACGAATGGGAAGTTTTACACCTAATGTCGGACGGTTTGCAATTCGACAAAATTGATCCGCAAGACAAGTATTTTGCTGAAGCAAAGGATTTTCTCAAGAAGGCTGCTGAATGCGCCACCAGAGCGTTTAGTAACGAAGCTTTGGACATTTACGATCGGGTTTTATCGATGAAGTTTCGGGTTGCGGCGACCATGCTCGAGTTCATCGAGGAACCGGAACTAGCAGTGGTGTTGTGCAAAAACTACCTCGAACAGTTAAATGGTTTACCGGAAGTTCGCGAGGTATTTTCAGTTCGGTTTGGTAACTTCAACTTAAGAAAGCTGTTTTGTGAAATGAAAAGAGAAGCTCTGATCAGCGCAGTGGTGTCCATAAATCGCATCTTGTGGGAGTATTTGCACCTTTGTTCCAAGGGCGATGAGTTTCTGCGAAATTGGCCGGAAATTCCTGTAGATTCCTCGCACAAAATTCACCCTGTCTTGAGCTGGGAAGTTTGTCGGGGTTATTTCTGGTCCTTTGGTGAGTTTGGAGCGGATCCGGCGCAATTAAACGGCCCAGTTGACATCGCAACGAACAGCAAAGGGAATTTTTTAATCGCCGATCGATATAACTTCCAGATTAAAGTGTTCTCGAAAGATGGAATGCTAAGTCAACGAGTGTGCGAGCTGGCTTTGCTGCAAACCTTTAATGAGGACACGTTGGTGACTAACTTACTGCATCCCCAGTGTCTTGATGTCGACAAGGCTGACAGAGTCTACATCGGCAGCAGTTATAAATCCCCGCTGAACTTACAATTCACGAACGAAGTCCTTGCGGTGGACAAGGACGGAAACTTCCGCTGGAGTTTTGGACGCGGGCTGCCAAGCTTCAACCATGGCACATTGACTAGTATTGCTGTCGATAAAAACAGAGGCAGGGTTTTTGCGTTGTGCGACAACACTGTGTTTGTTCTCAGCACCGATGGAGATTTCTTATCATGTTTCACGTTCACTGGCGAGTTCACGCAAGCTCAGGAATCGCATATGTGTGTGACAACAAGAGGCGACTTGATCGTTACAGCCTTGAACAATGTGTTTTTCATTTCCAAGCGAGCTGCAAACGACACAAGCTTCAAATCGCGGACTGTCTTCCCCTCCCGGTTCATCAAGCCTCATAGAAGAATTTCCAGCACCTTCAACCCGTCAGGAATAGCATTCAACTCCAACACTGAGGAAGTTATTGTTGTCGACCGGGCCAGCAATAGCTTGATCATGTTTGATACTGTGGGTAATTTCAAAAGGAAAGTGTACTTTTATGAGAGATACTCATCTGGAGGAGCAACCGTCACCAGGGACGGTCACGTGGCTGTAGCTAGTAAATCAACCAATAAGATTTTAATACTTTAAACCGGTAACCAGAGGTTTTCGATTAATATGACAAAATATGCTTGGATTTTAAATGACTGTTATCTAAATGCTTTTCAGTGTTCACATTTTTAAATATAGCTGATTGACAAATATATCCAGCTTTCGCCGAATTAATGTCCCGCTTGCATGCTGGCCATAAAAAATATACAAGAAGTTGATTTGCCGCTTTAGTTTAGAACTCTTGCGATATCGTATGTTATCATGAAAAAAAAAACCCCACGAAATTATTAAGTTTGGACAGTCTTGAGAAACGCTGTGATGCAAGCAGTCGCATTATTAATAAATTATTACAATCATAATATTTAAAAAGAAAAGTTTAAAAGATTATCAGATTATTTTATTGAGAGTTTGATGCAAGTCGTTAGATTTATAATAAAGACAAAGTATTACATCAATATTTAAAAGGAACATTTTTCAAAGACTGTTTTTTTTTTCAATTCAACTAATGTTAATTCAAAGAATCCGAGTTTTGTTAATTTTTACGTTGACGAAAAATCATAACGGTTACAAGACCTAAATGAAAGTGAGGGAAACTTAATCAAATGAAAAAGTACTTTAATTACATGTAGGAGGGAAGTTCATTACGCAAAACAATAAAAATAGACACAGTTTTATTCAATAAAATACAATTTTGCAAATTATCCTTTTTGCTTCTTTATTCCTTTTAGAAATACAATGGTTACCGTTATAATCTTTTTATTTCTTTATTATTGTTTAAAAAACCCAGAACAGTTTGGGTGCGTTCTGATCGGAATGAATCTGACCCGTCACTAAAAAAATAACTTTCATTCACACCACCCAGCTACTAGATTACATTTATTTTAATCTGTTCGCGACAAAACGTAGAAACTAAGAGATTCCCAAGCTCTTGAGTTTGGACAAAAGCACTTCATTTTTGTGACATTCCTGCAAAAATAATAAGAGAATTTGTCTTAATATTTTATTCTCTACCTTAAGTGAAACTTATTCTACCTTTCGAGTCTGTGGATAAAATTCTAAACTTCGACCATTCAAATGAAAGCTATTGAGTAGTACCAGGTGGGTTGAAACGTGTAATGCGCATTCACAGCTTCCGAATATTCATTTTTTGCTTAGTTCCAAATTTGGAAACCCCTCGGTCCCTCGTGATTGGAAGCAAGTTGTTCTAGCGAATTGATTGGTTATATTTTTATCTTGATTTTCCAAATATATGGCTGTAACAACTTCTTAGCAAATTGAATTATCGGAAGCTTGTTTTGAAGCGTACAAGAGACAGTTGCACGTTTCAACCCACTTATGGGTTTCTGCTAGTTCTTTCATGTGGTACTGTTTATTATGTTGTTGAACGGTGTTTCTAAATTTTGAGTCTGTGGATGAAAAAGTGTGACCAGTTAAATGAAAGCTATCGTGCAGTACTTTCCTGTGGTGCTGTTTATTATGCTGTACAAGGTGGTTCTAACTTTTGAGTGCGTCGATGAAATCCTAAAGTGTGACCATTCAAATGAAAGCGATTGTGCAGTACTTTCCTGTGGTGCTGTTTATTATGCTGTACAAGGTGGTTCTAACTTTTGAGTGCGTCCATGAAATCCTAAAGTGTGACCATTCAAATGTAAGCTATTGTGCAGTACTGTCCTGTGGCACTGTTTATTATGCTGTACAAGGTGGTTCTAACTTTTGAGTGCGTCGATGAAATCCTAAAGTGTGACCATTCAAATGAAAGCTATTGTGCAGTACTTTCCTGTGGTGCTGTTTATTATGCTGTACAAGGTGGTTCTAACTTTTGAGTGCGTCCATGAAATCCTAAAGTGTGACCATTCAAATGTAAGCTATTGTGCAGTACTGTCCTGTGGCACTGTTTATTATGCTGTACAAGGTGGTTCTAACTTTTGAGTGCGTCCATGAAATCCTAAAGTGTGACCATTAAAATGAAAACTTTAGAGCAGTATTTTCCTGTGGTGCTGTTTATTACGCTGTACAAGGTGGTTCTAACTTTTGAGTGCGTCCATGAAATCCTAAAGTGTGACCATTTAAATGAAAACTTTTGAGCAGTATTTTCCTGTGGTTTGTGATTTTCCCCAGTTATTTTGTAATTCTAAAAATCACTGTAGAACAAACAAATAACTGAGTAACCTTACCTCAGTAAAATCTTTAACTGTTTTGTAATAAAGTCTCTCCTGTTCTACAATATCTAGGTACTTCTGGTTAAACGTGTCTCGTCGCTGTTTTTCAACAGTTTTCTTTTTCTCAATCTAACAAAAATTTAATTGAAAAAGACTGTTTGAGTGTTGGGCTTCTAACTACAACTTGTACCGGATAACTAGTTGTGAAAATCAGAACTTGTGGCACTGCAGAAAAAAGTTTGCAAAAATATTTTGAGTCTTTTCCGACTCAACAGAAATGGTAGATTTCTGTTGACGCATAACTTAAACGTGCTGAAAAGAATTTTGGTTTAACGTGCTTGGAAAATGCTGCTTGGAAAAACCTACCCTCAGCTACCCACCATTAGCCTCGCATTAGCCGCCATCGGCCTTTCAGTGATTACTACTGGTCTCCCTTTGGCCACAACGGTCTTTCATTGGCCACCATCGGCCTCTCATTGGCCTCCCGTAGTGGAAGTGGCAGTTGCAGTAGAAATTTACGAAATAACGAAACTGTGTTTACTTAATTTCCATGTTTATACTACTGGCTGGGAAATTTCTGAAATCTGATTGGCTGAGATGAGCTGTATTTCAGCTTAAATTGAAAAAACCTACATGTAGAAATCACAGTCGCCGTGGCAACGGGAGGGACGGTTTTGTCTTGTTGTTGAATCAATGGCGGATAGCTTTCCCGAATTTGACGACAGTGAAATACATTAATTAAAGGAAACTTTAAAAATTGTCAACATGAAAAATGGTTCGAAGACCTATTATATCCTTGTACGATCGAGCTGGGTTGAAAGCAAAGGATACAGTGTGTACATTTTTAGCTACAATGCCAGACAACTCGACGAGCAAATGGAAATTCTTCGCCGAAGTTAGTAAGAAAAAATCGAGAATGGCTCCGACTTGGAGTCAGACACTTTGCTTGTTAGTAGTATTATCGTACTTGTCCGCCATCTTGACGAAGTGGACAGTAGTGTTTCTAATTTTGAAGACAGGAAAAGCATAATAAATGGAAAAATGTTCGAAGTTTCATCGAAAGCTCGCTTCCTCCACTGTAATTTTTGATGTTTGGCACTCTTGAGAGTTAAAGGGTTAAAGGTTTAAGAAAAATGATTTACCCTCTCCTTGTTGTCCACAATCCCTCGTACAATGCTGTCAAACTGTTTCAGGAACTGCTCTTTGTTGGTGGGAGATGACATTGCTCTACAAGTTTCAAGAAGAAAACAAAAGAATAGCTAAGAACATCCAGGGTTGTTTTTGTACTGGAGAACGAGGGGTGAATTGTCACAGACTGGGACGAGCGCTAGCGGTCTGCCTAACGCAAATGTTGGGCTTTAGTTGGAAAAAATGCTCAAAAAAAAAAAGCTTGTGGGCTATGCGACACGCGATGCAGTGTTTGAAAATGATAAGTGGTGATTGTTCACTCCACTCTACTCTTTCTTGATAGACAAATAGGCGAACAAGATCTAGCCTGTCAGTAGCAGGCGCATGTTGATATATATGGTGCAATTTGAAGGATGCGCGCGCGGAAAGCACGCGCGAAAGGCACAGGGCCCGCCTCTTCCCCTCGCGCGCGGTCTCGAAATTGCGCCTTATATACCTAATTCAATAAAGGTTGCTTTGGTCATTGGGCATTGGGAAGCTATTGTTTGGCGGTCACTCAAGTAGCCTGTTCCAGGCGTTTGGATTGTGGGAAGCAGCGAAAAGCGGCGCGCGGCGCTTTTGGGTAGGCGCGAGGGAAAACTGGGAGAGAGGCGAAGAGTTCTTTCGCCTCTCTCCCCTGCCTCCCCTCGTTTTTTCTCTTGCGCCCGATTTTTCTTTCGTGCGCCACAAACTTAACGCCTGGAACAGGCTATCACTCAAGCAAAACATTGCATTGTGTTCCGTATGCCCAAATGCCAATGCCCAATTACTAATGACCAATTGCCAAAGCAACCTTTATGGAATAGGCCCTTTGCATAACGTCATAACATGACATGCATAACAATAGTGCCATCCAGTCACGGTTCAGTGATCGGAACTTTCCATTGTCTAATCATTGTTTTCGAAATCCCACTGTTCTCCATGCCATCCAGTTACTCATTGTTTTGACATATTTGTGACGTTATGCAAAGGTATACAGCTATTTCAATTAACGTTGTCGGATGAAAAAAGCTCAAAGCCAAGACCGCAAGGTAGTATGGGATTTATATGCATAAATTCACCACAATTGATATTAACAACTATCCACACTACCTTGCGGTCTTGGCTTGTAGGCTTTTAGCTTTCATCCGACAACGTTAATTGAAACAGCTGTATACAAACTGCCTGCTAAGCTAATCACGCGCGTAAAAGAAAAAAGGGACGACTAGCAGTGTACCTTCCCTCTCCACTTCCCGCATCCGACTGCAAAAATCATTACAATTACGCACATTAAAATAAAGCAACTTACTGTTCAAAGTTATCGTGGATGGAGTTCAATAAGTTAACCTATGCAAAAAAAAAAAAATCATAATGTAAGACATGCGATAAGGCCGGCGCGGCTCCTCCAATTCTTAGGGTTAAAACAGAACGTTCTGGGTTTTTGTACTACGAGGTTATCAAGAGAAACAGGCTAGGTCAGCTAGGCAGTTTAGCTCACCTCTTTTCCCAAGTATAGTTTGGTGTCATCCAAGGTATTGTATAGAGTGAAGAACTGCTTTGTTTCTTTGTGAGTTCCAGCAACTACAAATGAAATACGAAAGTTTTTAGAAGACATGATCTCATCAGCCGATGAGTGATCAAACTTTTACCGGGATTTTTAACACAATTCACCCTTCAGGGCTCGAAATTAACACTCGCAAACTCGCAAAATGCGAGTGGTTTTTGAAAGTTGCGAGTCTAAAAAATATCCTCTAGCAAACTTTTGCGAGTAAGCATTTCCCTAATAAAAGTTGGAGGGAAAAAGTGAACATTCCTGGAGAATTTTGTGGCAAAAATTCAGACATCATCGAATGTCATCTACGGGAGAAAATAAGCGTGGTTTTACACAGAACCTGTGCACACCTTATCTACGTATTTACATTTTGTTGGTATCAGCCACGCGACAGAAGAAAATGAATTTCACGCCTTGTGAGCCACTTTTGTTGTAAAATAACCGCTTTTTTCAAGAGGCCCTCGACCTGTAAGACTACCGGTAACGTGACCGACGATGATAACGCCTTGCCCGACAACCCCGACAACAACAGGACAAGGCCGGCAAAGATGACTACACAATTAACAGTATACTATTTAGGTATTTTTACCACATTTTCAGAGTCATCAAAGGGAAAATGACTGAAAAAAAAAATAGTTAGTGGACTTACTAGTTTTGCTAGTAGGAAAAAATCTTACTAGCAAAACTTTGCTAGTGGACTGAAAAATCAAGTTCGACCCCTGCCCTTCCGTCCACATACACGTTAACATTCGAAGACGTTTGAAAACGCACCGAACACGGAGATTTTCAAAAATACTGCCTTAAGTGGATTAAACCACAAAACATGTAACAGAAAGTCCGAGCTCTATTTTTCGGTTCATGTGTCATTATAAAGATTTCATGCGAGCTTATGCCTGGTTTATAAAACAGCATAGATTATAGAACCAGGCGTGAAATGTGTTTTGATATAAACAATTAAATGTGAACAATGAAATTGTAAACATGTTTACGGAAACGTGTTTCGTTGAAACATGTTTACTCTAAGCATGTTTCGCCCTAGTGTGACCACAACATAAGTTGGTTGCAGGCCAGTTTACAGAGCGGGTGGTCGCGTGTTCGAATCCCGAATCCCAGCCGGACCAACATGTTTCACTGAAAGATGTTTACTCTAAACAAGTTGAGGCGGCATGTACATCGCGGAACGCCTCACAGGCTGAGAAAAGAATAGAAAAAACAACAGAACAATAGACCCTAGAGCTGAAAACAATACATGTGCGTGATACCCAGGTCCAATGAAATTAGAGGTTCTGAAGAGGTGCATGGAATCTGAATAAGTTTCGGTGCTGATGTTAACACAGCATGATATAGTTGTACAAACCATGATTATATAGCTCCAAGAATCTCCTCTGGTACTGTGTGAGCTCCGCGCGTGATGGTACCTCGTCAATCTTTCTCTGAAGCGAGGAAATCTCGCGATTCTTTCGAGCCTGAAAAACAACGAATGAAAACGGGAGGCTTTGATTGGGGTGGGGTTCGTATTTATATTAGATTCCATGACTCAACACATAATTTATTTGTACCAAGACTGTATACTGAGGCTGGAAAAAATAGCTTCCACTAGAGAGGGGCGGTTCTCTGGAATAGTCTATCAAATACTATTAAAGGACAGGCAAGCCTGAAATCGTTTATATCATATTTGTAATTTAGTATAATTTCAATGACCATATTTATTTAATATTGTATTTTTTTATTGCATGATTTTTGCACGGCTCTCTGGAAGAGCATTTTTATGAATGGGATTCCGTGACTAAATAAAGATGATTGATTGATTGATTGATTGATTGAGACTGCGAGTATGTGTGTGTGTGTGGGGGGGGGGGGGGGGGAGGGGGGGGGGGGGGGGGGGGGGGAAGGGAGTGGGGGGCAGCCAGCCACCCCTCTTCTCCTGTACCGAGCTCCTTTTCGAGGACACACAGTATTTTACATACAATACAAGCATTTTAAAAACTTACCAACAGAAGTCTGATTTTCTCTAACTTTGCTTTATCCGACTCATACTGTTTACCAATCAGTTCTAATCTTTCCTAAAAAACAAACAAAACAAAAATAAAAGAGAAATTATTAAAGGCTGTGAAACAAACTGCTAACTTTTATAACGCCCAACAACGGACCCTAACCCTAAAAACAATAGCAGCTGTGTTTTACAAGGCCAGTGAAAATAGAGGCTTCTAAGAGCTGCTACACTACCGCAATATACACAAAATTTACTAATTTTCCTTTTAACACCCAAGAGAACCCAAAATCAAAATTTAAGAAAAATCTTAACAATCATTTTGTAAAATATTGAAAAACAAATGGTACCATGCAAAAGTACTGCTGAAGAGGTTTCATTTGAATGGTCACACCATAAGATTCCATCCACAGACTCAAAAGTTAGAACTACACTAAATGTCTCCATAACTGACACTCGGAGTGAAAGAGTTATCTAGTCTATGAAACAAACTGATGGAATCTTTATGCTCCGTAAACGCTAACTTTAGAATTAACAAGTCGCAACACATATAACATATTGAATTGTTTGATAGATTTACCTTCTCTTCACTGTCATCTTCAGACCCTTGAGCCTTAAGCTTTTCTAGGTTCTCTTGCAAGCGAGACATTTCCTCCTGAAAAAAAAAAAGAAACAGCGGTATGCCTTAGATGTACAAGGCTGTGAGCCTGCATCATAACTTTTAGAGTTGTGTATGTAGCTGTATAAAAAAAGTGTAATAGATGAGCAGGGGAACAAATTCGCCTTCAGGAACTTTAGGAACAGATCAGAAGGGAAGGGAGGGTAAGTCACAAGTTTTGAGATAAAGTGTAGTAGTGCGTTTTTACCGTCGAAATGAAATTCAACCAATATATAGTACCAAAAATCAAAATTCAAGAAAAATCCCAAATTTAGCTAAATTTCATTTTGTAAAATATTGAAAACTAAACGGCACCATGCAAAAGTACTGCTGAAGAGGTTTCATTTAAATGGTCACACCATAGGATTTCGTCCACAGGCTCAAAAGTTAGAACTACACTTTATGTCTCCACAATTGACTCTGGGAGACAACATAAGAGTGTGCTTCGTTACTGGACTGTGAGCATCTGTGAGCAGTGACTAATTTTCATTCAAAGTCGATTTTCTTTGAACAAAAAGGGAAGAATGCTGACTTTGATGAGCCACCATGTATGAGGTCCACGTTCCTTCCACGCTCTCTTGATACTTCCTACCCCCTTCCACTTCTCCTCCAACACAGTTGGCTCACAGGCGATCTATTGTCTAAAATAGCGACGTGATATAGCGGTATGTAGGCTGCTGTGTGCTGTTGTTTACCTTGCAGTGTGCCCTGAACTGTTGCTCTTGTTTTTTCAGATTTTCATTCATGGCCACAATGGAACGAAGCCTTTGAAGAATGCTATAAGAAGAAGAAAAGAACAAAACATGTACCGATTTAAAATAACAAATTTTACTAAGTAAATTACAGAAATTATGATGCAGTAAAAACGTTTTCAAGTACCTGGCATTTTCACCACTTTCCATTTCATTAAACTTCTCCATCTCATCACTGATCCTCTCTCCACGAGAAATGGCCTTCAAACAAAACAAAACTCTAGTTAAGAAATCTAGCTTTGGCACTGTACCAAAGAAGCAAATGTATTAACCTTTAGTTGGCTTTTTAATTCAACAACAATAACAACAAAAACACAAAGTTTATTAGAAAAATAAATAGCAGAACTTAACCATAAAATGCAGTGTCTAAAAAAGTAATAATATATTCCAACCTGGGACAGTTGCTCTTCGGCTTCGGACAAAGTTTCTTGTAGTTTGTTGTGCTTTTCTTGTACCTGCAAAAACAGACATTTCAGTTATGACAATGTTGCCATTTTTGCTTAACAGTGAACTCTCCAAAAAGTTTTATTTAAAGCAGTAAGTCCAAACATAAACACTGGCCAAGGGGTTATCCATGAAACGTCTGACTGTTTTTGAAACAGTTTATTCAGCACTCGTAACAAACAATTTTCATTATTATCATTTAACGTGAGTGCTACGCAGCAAAAACATTTTTTGTGCTAAGATCATGGGTCTTACTTGTTCCAGCTTCTTCTCTTGCACAGCAATTTGTTTTTCCAGAGAAGCAACCATTCTCTTGTGCGTCTGTACTCCTCCCATCCGCTCCCCTCGTGCCTCCAGATTCTCCTGCAACTCAGCTTGCTGTAAAAAAATACAGAGATGTTACATTTACTGATATATATACCCTTCACTCTTTCTTGCAAGACAATATTATTGAGCACAAACACAAGAAATGCAAGAGGGAACTGAAGTAAAAAAAGCAAACATTTCAACATTTAATTTAGTAACAGGCTGACATTATGCACAAGTGTAAGCACAGGAACTCAGTCTTGCTTTTGTTTTTCTCAATGTGTGAATATTCATCTTCAGCGTTGGAAATATTGGTATGCATGACGTCCTACAGTCCTGTATAAGACATCTGAACTGAGACAAGGTGTTGATTGAGCACAGATGGGTCCAATGGACTGTGAAAATCCATAATCCACTTGATTGAGCCCACTATTCCAGGTGTTCTTGTGTTACAGTATGTTACATTACACATACACACACATACCCTTTCAGCATACTCAGAGGCAATCTGTGAGATCTCCTCTGACTGCAGTCCCACAATGGAGCCGACAGTACTTGATGAAAGTGCACCCTGGAAAATCAGATACTTTTATTACTATATTCTATATTCTATACTGCTTGAAACTAAAGAAAAACTTTGATAGGACCACCAGCTTTAAAAATTCATGCCTTAACAGAATTGTGGGTAGCTGGAACTGTCTACCGCGTGAAGTTCGCTTTAGTCATGACTTACACTCATTTAGGTGTGGTGTTGCGGGGTATCAAGGCCGGCTTGGTGATCTTTAGTCTGTTGATGGAATTGCCGGGTCTAGATGATTTGTCGAACTGCGCCTGACTGTTTTGCATTTTAATTGTATATAGAATATAATGTCTATGTTAATATAATATTTTTATGTAAATAGTATTTATGGCGTTGCGCCTTGTATGGGGTCTCTGGCTCTTTTGTGCAACTCCAATGGCCTTTCTTATTTTTTTATTATTATTATAATTATTTTTATTTTCTTTTTCTTTTTTTAATTTTATTGTTAGTTGCCATGAATTGTAATAAATAAATAATAAATGCCCTGTCTCTAATAGATGCCCCTCTTTAACAAACACCCGGAAAAACAAGAAAATTCAATAAATGCCCCTCTCTAATAAAATGTCCCCCCCCCCCCCCCCCACCCCAAATCCTGCTTGAAAAATACAAAGAAAACTATACTAGTTTATGTTAAATCAGATCGGCTAGATGTAGTAAGTTGTGTTCCAACCAGAAGTCTTTGCAGAGAAATGAAATAAATGCCTTTCGTAAAAAAATGCCCCCCCCCTCTTATAAATGCCCCCCCTACCCCCCTCCCTACCGCCCTGAAAATGCGAAAATTTATTGCCCAGGCTATTTATTAGAATAAATATGGACACATGTGAGAATAACTTTTCTGACCACTTAAACTGAATTCCTACCTCTTTTCCTTCAAAGACAGACATTCCTTTCAGCAGTGACTTCAGACGTTTCTATAATAAAGAAAGGCAACACATTAGAAGACAATTACAGTCAACTAGATAGATAGATAGATAGATAATCTTTATTTAAACACGGTAAAAATTCGTCAGCTAAAAATCATTATAATACTAACACAAAGCAATAAACTAATATTAAAAAATATCTATATATGAAGAATTTAATAAATAATAAAAAGCTGCTTTCCACGAATGCCGTGCCTTATAGTTCCTCTTTGAGAAGTCGTTTAAATTGCCCAAGGGACTCAGCTTTCCTTACATTATGAGAAAGGCTGTTCCAGAGCATGGCGCCACTATAACTGAAACTATTTTTATAATAGTTTGTGTGCGGCAATGGAACATTAAGTTTATCCTCAGAGTCCCTTAGGTTGTAACTAATTTCTCGCTTCTCAAATTTAGAACTTAGATAGTTTGGAGCCAACCCGTGTAGAGACCTATAAACCATCGTAGCTCTTTGAATTTGTTGCTGGCAAGCAAGATTTTTCCATCCTAGGAGTTCTAATAGATTACCAGCATCTACGTCATAGTCTGAATAGGTCAAAACACGGGCTGCTCTGTTTTGTAGCTTTTGTAGTTTATTCTGCATCTCTCTCTAAGATGGACAGCGTTGGGTCCAGCCCTAACTGTTTGTCTTAGAGAGGTGACTGGCTTATAGAGAGTCGAGCTAACATGACACCAGTAATTCTGAGAATATAAAGCTGAGCCTATACATAATGAATACACGTCTGTTTTAAGCCTGTGTAAAGTTGTTTACTTTAAAGTGCACCTAAACCCTAATTTTTCTTTCTTCTAATCAACTCAATGTACGTTGAAAAGTCGAATAGTGGAATATTTCTTGTTTTTACCGTTGCGTTAGTGAGTTATAGAGATTTGAATTTACAAAATGCTAATTAGATGACGTCAAATGCAGACTTTACCATTATTTCTGCTTCAATTTACAATACGCAGTTCACAGCTTAAGGATAATCAATTTAAGAAATACTAAAAAAACTGTTTATAGTCAAATGATTTGTAAAAAAAATATTACTTGGAGGTGGAAACAAATAGTTGTATAATAATCGAGTCTGCATTTGACGTCATCTAATTAGCATTTAGTAAATTCAAATCTGAGTTCTATAACTCACTAACGCGACGTCATAAACAAGAAATATTTCAGAGGTGTCTGTTAAGAGAGAGTTGACTGTACTGAGCAACAAATTACTTACTGATAGATGGATGCCACCCTACCTGTTCCACTACATACTCATCTTCTTCACCAGTTGACCCTGTCCTCATTCTTCCAGGAACAGAGGCAGCAGCTGCTTTCCTCTTCTCTGCCTGCTCCTTTTCCTAATCAAAGCAATTCAGAGAACAACATACTAAAACAAAAGGAAAGGAAAGATGGCGATTTTTCACCAGGAAAATTGAAAAGTGGCATTTGAAAAGTGGCCTAATCCACATTGACTGCCTGGGGGAGGTGGGGGGACTCCGATATAAAATTGACAGGTGATTGTTGGAATTAAACTTTTAACAAATTGACGTCAGTTTTTTTATGCGTCTGTCCTCTTATTGATGATAAAATTTGTCATAACATTGACAAAGTGCTGTGGATCCACGAGCCTTTGACAATGTTATGATGAATTTTATCATCAATAAGAGGACAGACGCATAAAAAACTGACGTCAATTTGTTTTTTACAATAACAAAAATGCCAACATCATAAAAAACTGGATGAAATGAAGAGTGAACGCAAGGTAAACATGACAAATTGCAGAGTTTTATTCAAATTGACGCAATCATTGTCAATAAGTATTTCTCGCTTTCTCGTTGGCTAACTGACACAATAAAGAAATTTCATTGGCCAAAAAATTAACAGGATGACATGTTGCATAAATTAAAATTTTATGTGTCTGTACTCTTATTGATGATAAAAATTGACCAATCAGCATGCAAGAATAACTTCAGTTATTGTAAAATTAATTTTTACCCCAACGAGGTACCAATTCTTTATGAAAAGTTGTTCTTGTCAGAATATGTTTCTAGCATAACACCCTACAACGTACCAGAATAGCTCTGACAGTGGTCATTTTCAATTCAAAAACCCTTAGTAGTACCCCCCCCCCCCCAGATTGACTGTCTATGTTTAAGTTTCTCTTTACCTGAAAACAGAGTTTTGAGATTTCAAAATCATTTCTGTAATTTGGTTTTGCTGTCCACATGCAACTGAACAAATAGAAATGTTGATTTACAATGACACTTCTATGTTGTTACATGTAAGTTATTTTTCTTGAAACCTCCATTTGTGTTAGTTTATGTGTGCATGAAAGGCCCTCCATATGAAAATAACAATTGAAAATAAACCCCCATTTTCAAAAATTTTCACTTTGGAAAATGTTTGTAAATCATCACTGTTAGCATATTTTTTATTGTTTGAAGACATTTTGTATGTAGAGGGCCTGACTAGAGGTGTATAATGTACATGTGGATGGGGCATTATAATGATATTTTATTAGAAAATGCACCTCCATGAACAAGCATTATCTTACCTTATCTCTCTGTTCCTTGCTAAATCCATACTGCCTATGGAGTAAAAACAATATTCACAAATGATGCAATTTAAGCAAAATTTAATAAAAACAAACTTGAAAAATTAATTAATCTGAGTGGAGACATTATGAAGATGGTGCAAAACAGAATGTGCTGGTTATAGACTTCTACACATCTTAAGTGACTTTTTGGCAACTTTTCCTAATATTGTATGTTTTAGGCCTTAAAAAGCACAGATTTGTCAAATTAATGACTTCTTATTATCAAGGTTCTTAACCCTTTACTCCCTAAGAGTGCCAATTGGCACATAATGCCATAACTTGCTCAATATTTGGTAGATTTCTATCAATGAATTTTTGCCACCAAAATCATCTTGTAAAGATCTACCCAACAAGGGCATAAAATCATGACCCCCTCCTATACATGGCATGGTTGACCATCCCTACAACTTTTCAACATTTCTTTCCTAATACAAAACAGAGCAGCCCGTGTTTTGACCTATTCAGACTATGACGTAGATGCTGGTAATCTATTAGAACTCCTAGGATGGAAAAATCTTGCTTGCCAGCAACAAATTCAAAGAGCTACGACGGTTTATAGGTCTCTACACGGGTTGGCTCCAAACTATCTAAGTTCTAAATTTGAGAAGCGAGAAATTAGTTACAACCTAAGGGACTCTGAGGATAAACTTAATGTTCCATTGCCGCGCACAAACTATTATAAAAATAGTTTCAGTTATAGTGGCGCCATGCTCTGGAACAGCCTTTCTCATAATGTAAGGAAAGCTGAGTCCCTTGGGCAATTTAAACGACTTCTCAAAGAGGAACTATAAGGCACGGCATTCGTGGAAAGCAGCTTTTTATTATTTATTAAATTCTTCATATATAGATATTTTTTAATATTAGTTTATTGCTTTGTGTTAGTATTATAATGATTTTTAGCTGACGAATTTTTACCGTGTTTAAATAAAGATTATCTATCTATCTATCTATCTATTTGTAGTCCATGACTCATCTCATATTAATCTATGAACTAAAAGCTTCAAAATGAGCTATAGTTTAAGGGTGTAACTAATATATATGAAAAGTACGATGTTATTGAACTTTTTTACTTTTACGTTTAATATCCATTTCTGTCAAAACCATAACTTCCTTCACAGATGCTGATATGTTTTATAAAATACACTGATTAATAGCTTTAAAATGGTATATCATACATGGACATAGGGTTACTCCTTATCAATTTGGAAAAAAGTGGCATTCGCCTTAGGGAGTAAAGGGTTAAAACAGATCCAATATGGGGAAAAATTCACATATTTGAGAAAATGTTTTTGGTCTTAGGGCACCCTACATGTATGTATCTTTTCAAGATAAAATTTTATTTTATTCGAAAGTAGAAGACCTGGTTGAAATCTTTTCAGTCATATTTAACATGATCCAGTCATAATTTTGGCAAGCAAGTCCCTTTTGATCATGAGGTGAAAAAAAAAAAAAACAAGATTTCAGTGAAAATTTTCCAAAAAGTCACTAAGGACATTCTTGCCCAGGGACCTTTAATTACAACACAACACAAATTTTACTCCTAACTTGGGTTTGGAAAATTATGCAAAATCACAGAAATTTATTATTAATAATAAGTACCATGAAATATGCCCATTCCAAACACAGGAAATTATTATCTTGATGTCAGAAAAATTTTAATATACAAAGCAAGCCTAGGTAGGTTGTACATACCAGCCATATTCCAAGAGAGTTGTCCTAACTCTTGTCTCTTCATCTGTTTGAGTCTTGGATTCTGGTTTGCGGTATTGTCTACGTGGTTTATATGTTTCCTAAAATAAGTAAGCGAGAAACATATAACTGCATTAAAAACTCCCTGATAGAAGCAGAACAGCAACAATAAAATTTTAATTCCTGCCAGCTTGAAATTTTTGTTTATCCCTCTATGTGTTCAGTATGGCCCAATAGTCCTGCACAATAAAGATGTTTAAAATGAAATAGTTGATTGATGTTTCTTCCCATTTTCTGGCTAAGGAACTAAAATCAACCAACCTTGAGACTTTCCATTCCATTGATACACTTTGGTTTCCTTACAATAAATTCATCATCCTAAGAAAAGAGTTAAAAATGGCAGTTTAGCAACCCTGAAGGGAAAAAACCTCCATACCAACTGTACCCTATGGAGGCGCAGCAGTGTAGTGGTTTGTGCTGGACGTCAGATCAGAAAGTAGGTGGTGTGAGGCCTGTTCTCGGCCTACGTGTTGTTTTCTTAGACAAGAAACTTTTACTCCACAATGTCTTTCCAAGCTGGTGTATAAATGGATACCGGTGACAAAATGCTGGGGGTAACCTATCCAGGGGTAGGGGGGGCAATACTCCAAGTTGCTTCATGCTACAGCCAAGTTAGATTGCTAGCATTTCCTCTCTGGATAGTCAAGCGATCGACTGACCGAGCGAAAAAACTCCTCTTCTCAACAGACTGAAGGGGACAGCTAGCAGTCTATAGCCAAGTGGGCCACTTGTGGATTGTGTGCAACTTTACCTTTTTACCAGTTAGTTATTATACAATATACTTTTATATAGGTAATCATGCAGACAGACCAAGAAACCAAAAAAAGTGTAACATGAATCAATTAAGGCTCGGTATCCAAACTTAGCCTCAGTGTGAATACAGCTGCCTCTCATTGTTCTAAGCCTGTACACCTCCCAGCATATAAAAATCTACATTATGATGACAGTGACACTACAAGTCCGAATAAATTCTCATTACTAACTTTAAAACAAATAAATTACAATCACTAGGGGGAATTAGTATTATATGAGCTTGGAAACTGTGAATCATAGCGTACATGTTGCAGATAAAATCCAGTCTCAGGTTAGATCAGTATTCAATGTAGGTTAAACGTCTACGCAGTATTCAATCTAGGTACATGTAAGCTACATGTAACTCTAACCTCAGCACAAAGATTACTCTAACACAAAGCTAACCCTAGCTAACTCAAACACAAAGCTACATTAACAGGTAACCATCAAACCACTAGCCTCCTACGCAGACATCCTTAGGGCTCATCCAGATTGCGTGACGAGCCCTATGAACATCTGCGTAGGAGGCTATCAAACCACTGCGGCTACATTTATCCTTCTGCTAGGGGTGACGGTTAGCTTTTTCTGGGGTTAGGGTTAGCTTACCTAGACTGATTACTACTGTAGGTACACATTTAACCTAGATTGAATACTGATTCAACCTGAGAACGGATCTTACCTGCAACTTACATTCTTAGTACTTTCACACACCTGTGGTGTTGAGTGATGCTTGTTAAACTGTGACACTGAAAACTCTCTGATATAATCACCCATCTCCTCCTTCCTTTCAATTGCTTTCTTTACCAGCCACTAAAGAAAACAAAAATATTGTCATCAACTGGCCACAAGCCTTGCTGTTTGTTTGTTTACATACTTGTTTGTTGGTTTTGTTTCTTCGGTCAGTTAAATAACCGTATGTAGGCAAGAGCAAGATCATGAGGGGTGAATATTTTGACAATTTTAGCCGAAAAATAATTGAAAAACTTAAAAGTTGCCAATTTAAGCATTCAAACCTTCATTCATATTTTGTCTTTCACCTGATGGCTAAATTTTGCCATGACAACAAACATTGTTTTGCCAAACTGGAAGTACTAGCTATTAATAAGACAAAATTGGAAGGTTAAAACAAAAAGATGGAGCAATGTTTAAAACATAAAAACATGCACATATGGAGCAAGTGGTTGACTTTCAGTAGTAAGTGAAGAATTATTATTTTGTTACCTGTATCACTGGGAAAATGTTGATAAAATCCAAGCCTTGAATTTGATGAGGCTCCAGTCGATGAGGACACTTCATACGTGGAAGAACTGCAACAATCTTTTCTGTCAAAGCGCTGAAAAAAAACCAACAACATTTTTTACCACAATTGCCAGTAATCTCGCAATGTGATTGGTCGATGCGGGTGGTAAATGAGAGTGCAGACAACGTTGCTGACGCTAACATCACGCAATTTCTATTGTAGTAAAAAAACAGATTTCCACCGGTTTTCCGTGGTGTGGACTCTTATTTACCACGATTAACGTCATGACATGGTCAACATTTGTTGCTGACTCACTCCGCTGCGCCTTGTGAGTCCACAACATTTTGACCATGTGATGACGTAAATTGTGGTAAATAAGAGTCCACACCATGGAAAACCAGTGGAAATTTGCTAAATTTTAAACTTCGCACGAGATGAAAAATCTGGACACCACTTGTTCTAATCTTAAGGGACAGTCTTTCATCTTCTAATGAACAGTGCAAGAACAAAGGTGAATGGTACAACATAAGTACAAGCACAAAGATATTTATATACATGTGCACTAAGCACAAGCACAAGCACAAGCACAAGGAGATATGTTCGTGCAAGTGTCTGCGCATGCAAATAACCCACATAACCTGCATTGCACAGGTCAATAGAGGCGGAAATGGAGAACTTTTGTCTGTGCTCTATGCAACACTAGGCAAGTGAAGGACAGATGCTGATGACCATTATCTTGACTCAACCCCAGTCTCTTGGAGTCCTATTGAATATTAACAAGGGAAGCACACGGGGTCATGGGAAAGAAGAAAGTCAGGAGATGGGTCGTCTCCTTCCTTCCTTTTCTTCCTTCCCATCATACTCTCCGTAGACTGTTGTTCACAGTCCCCTATTTTTCAGTGTGATCAGCCAGGGTCAATCGCTAGTTCAAGTTGCTGCCATTTTGGTTTTTCATGGCAAACGAAAAGGGAGAGCCCACAAATCCTGCGGGAACAGACATTGGGGGTAAACTCTGTGAAGGGTGGGGAAGTGGAAAAAATATTTTGAATCCATACTCCCCCACTCCCCCCCCCCCCCCCCTCCATCTCAACAATGCCCATCCCAATGGGATTTCTGATCTCTCCCCAGTTTTCGCTCGCTATGAAAAAACCAATTTGAAAATGGTGGCAACTCAAACTAACAATCGACCTTGACTGATCACACCGAAAAATGGACTGTGAACAGTCTATACCCTCCATGTCCCGTGCCTCACTTTTCACCCAGTCTCCCTTGACTCTCGCCCTTTACGAGGACAAGGGACAACTGGCGATGAATCAGACCATCATAATCAATACTCAACAGCTTTGTATTGTACTTACATTTTCTGACCAATGGTTGAATTTTCTTGGAAAAGTAAATCAACATCAATGTCAAAGTCGCACACTGAAATGCACCATGTCATGCCGCCAACAACCTTGAAGATAATAGATGACAAACAAGGACATAACTTACACTGTTAATTTATTTGTAAAATGGTGATATTCACCCTAGTACATATTAGTTTGATCAAGGGGTAGTCTTGTAATGAAACACAACATTACATCATCTTGAGAAGGAATGGTGCTAACATGCTCTCTAGAATAGAGCTAAGTAATGTCAATTGAGCAACTTATATCCAACAAAATTTCATATACAATAGTACCAACTGTTACAAAACATGCAATCAGGTACCTTATCAAATGGTGATAATCCTTTGATTCTTGCTCTAAAATACCCTGCCGCCAGCAGAAGCTCAACGGTTTCAGCCATTTTCACATTCTGCTCCTCATCTTCTCGAGTCTCCACCTTCATAGACATAACATGGTATATCAGACATTATTAATGTGAGTACAGGTGTACTACAACATCTCCTCAGTTTGGCCAGAACCTTATGCACGTTTACATCCAGTTAACAGCTTAGTTTACTATAAAGTAGCAGCCAGCTATGCTATGTTGATAAGTCCTAATAACACAGCTGTCTGTGGCAGCCAATCCATGGGTAATTTGGACAGGCAAATGCGTATGGATCTGTCCAACCTGAGGAGATGTGTATTCTGGCTTTCCTGAACCAAATTGTGAATACAGAATGCTTTAAATAAAAGATTATGTGCACACATGTTTGGACCTTCCCCTCACCTGGGCATTTTGCTCCACCGACCACCCCTCCCTCCCCCATCCCGCCCCTAAATCAAACTTCCCATCATCCCCTCTCTTCAACACCATCCCCATGGGTAAGGCAGGTGACCATTACATGTTGCAGGCTCAATGTTTACAGACCATCATGCAATCAAGTGAAATTTCTACCCAAATGCTCATATCCACACTTTACAAGTTAAAAATGTGTTTGGGGATGCAAAGGGTAGGTGGGGGAGAAGGCCTTTCAATTCTTCTTGGCATTTGACTTTGGCTATCGTAACCCAAAAAAATATTTTTGTGATCAGTTAAATTTGCACATTAATGATAACAAGATTAATAAATATTTAATGAGTTGAGTCTTCACAGCCACGACTTCGGATAGGATGTGAAAAATATGGAAAATTATGCAGCAAAAGAGCTGCAGATTGTGATTTTTTTTACACTAATAAAGTTTTTTTTTTTTTACAGGTTTCAGATGTAACTTTTTTCTGTCCCCAGATTTTTACTAAATAATACTGTAGATAAAGCAAAGAAATTACCCTAAAACAAAAGAGAGTAATTTTAGGTGGTGTATACAGTAGATCATACATACAAACTGCTGACCATAAATGAGCTATAGTCATTTGTGTAATTTAGATTTTCAGTGTTTCTGACTTGTAATAAAATAAATGGGTAAATTCTGGTTTTGCTTATAAATTTGTTGATTTATGCAATTTTTGAAAGAATATATTCTGATTAGTAAATTGTGTGATTTAGTGCGATTTGAGGTCAATTGTGTGATATTAGACCATCACATACTGTAATTTCAGAAACCCTGTTAGTGTACCACCAATCATAACAACAACCGGAGACCATGAGGGGTATAAGAGAGTTTACTAACAAAGTTGATTTGTTTAATTTGATAAGCAACATGTCATGGTATAATACCAAATTTGGTTATATTTTCACATGAAGCCTTCCAACCAAAGGTATTAGACAAATTCAGTGATATAAATGAAATCCATGGTCAAGTATAAAACATTTGATCTGCACAAAACAAGAGCAACCTGCAGTATTTCTCACAAAGAAGTTCAATTTTTGCTGTTTAATTCTAAATTTTAAAGGTCACTCAAAAAATGACCTTTACATAAAATCAATGAATGTTTAATGAAATTGATGACTAACTGAAGCAATCAATGGCTGCTCAATGAATGAAATTTTTGTGGCTTTGACAGTTAGTCACTGTGATTAGTCATTGATCGTTGCTGATAATCAATGACTAATCAGTTAAATTTTTCATCAATTTCTCATCTGTGACATGTGTCACGATAGGTTATCTATGTAACATTTAAAAAGAATTATAAACATTACAATGTAAATGCTGGGGAGTGATTTTTGGCCACATTTTCTAGAATGAGGCATATGAAAACAAAAGACCGTTATTTTGTATTCAACGACATGCAAATAGTGGCTCTACAGTTTAACCTAAATGCTGTTTTCTTGTTGTCGTTTATGTTCAATGTACAGGAAAGTGGCAAAGGTTTTATGTATTTTAATTGTACAATACAATACAATAATTTAGTAGTTTTTTATAGTCTTTGGTAAAACTTTCAACGCCATCTTTTTAAATGAGAATGGAATATAAATAACAAAGGATCACAAGACGCGTTAAACAAAATCAAGGTCAAGACAAATAAAAAAATTAAGGAGATTGTTTTTAGATCTGAGAGCTGAGGTCGGCGGAGAGATCAACAATTAAGGTGTACACACCCACAAACAAGCTCACTTCCGCTCACGTAGTAATCTCTACGTCCGTTTAAAACTGGAAAATACAATTACAGCATCCGCTCTCCGGCATTGAAGGTATTTGAAGGCGAACTTACAACGTTTTATATGTGGGTGAGCTCTCGGAAAGTTTGCACTTCTCTTTCAGTCACCGGAAATACCAAATGCAAAACAACTCTGCGTTTCCAAAAAAACAAACAACAAACTCTAACCATACAGGAAGCGTTTTTAGTGTTTTAACTTAACAAACTGTCCACGAACCTTTCTAACTCTTCCTTCGGCATCTACTTCAGGTTGCGAGAACTTTTCGCTAAAGGTTTTCACCCCGGCAAATCGAGAATCTCGAGCGACCGCCGCCATTTTGAATCAGCTCTGTTGCCGTGAGCCTGCAATCATCGCTTCCAAGCACCACGTGACTTGTGTCTAGGTTTACTAATCACTTACAAATTTCTGCCATCAAAATACAACGAAATATCAGTGAGTTTGTTTATAATTTTCAAGATCGACTGCCATTATTTAAAAGGCCAAACCACCGTGACTTATGTGAGAGGGCTTTGGTGTATTGTACGCCTCAATGTCGAGGAAATTTCGGCCGACATCTCTGGGATCGCAGAGCGGGATCTACAGTGTAAGAGGTTCGGAATTAGCGCGAACCGGGAAAACGACCCCGAACCAGATACGTTGCGTTGTGGAGCTGTTGGACGATTCGGAATTTGTCATTGATGTTGATGTGAGTAAATTAGATTTTCTATTAAGTAGCTGCAAGCTTGGAGCAGATATTTTGCAGTTTATACGTGGGTCAGCCACGGATGTGAAAATGCTGGGCTTCAAATCATCTTTTATACAACAATGTTACCCCGCTAGCTAGGACAAATGTTTAGCATGTCAAAGTTTGTTATTTACGTGCAAAACGATTTTGTTTTAGCGTTTCTTACATCATATTAACAAAGCAAATAAGCAGTCAAGAGGAAAAGTCGGCGAGCTTTCTCGTTTTAAAATCTTGCACTAATTTAAGTCATGATTCTCAATTAGAGTTCATTTAATTCGTTATTTGGAAGGGTGCTTTTTGGAATTCAAAATCCAGCGCGATGAAAGAAAGGAATTGTGTTTATCACCGAACCGACATTCTTTGATCGCATTCCTTTATTTCGCTCTAATTTGATTTTCCAGTTTTATCATGTCCGACTATGCTCCCCTCTATATATTCGTACTTAGAACTTCTGTTGGGGGAAAACCGCCAAGCCAAGGCGATCCCTTCTGGTCAAACATCGCGCTGGATTAAGAAGCTAAATCCATTTTGATCAAGTTAAATATGTTTGGAAAATAAACACAAAATTAGCAAAGAGTTGTACAGTCCTTGAAAATAATCTAACTTTAAATTACGCTTTTAAAACTAGAGTTTTAAATCTCGGTCGACTCAATATTTCAATGTCGTTTATGCTTAAGCTTATCTTTTTAAAATCTTGAACAGCGAAGGAAGTGCGGGAATGCCTTTGACAATTATTAAAGTTAACTTGTCACGGACAATTTTGCAAATTTTCTCACCTTAAAGGTGTTTTTAAATCCTTGATACCTGGAATTTGAATCTGTGAACTTGCTCTTCAAGTCAATAATCTAAAGAGAGGTACTTCTAAAGAAATTTTAAAATATTATTTCACATTCACCTTTTTCTAGCCATGACTGCCTTTTATTGCGTTGTCAATGAGATGACATACAGTAATAATTTGTTATTTTGCTATCACATTGCAGACTTGGCAGATATATTTTGGCTTGAGTATTACTCATTGAAGTAAAATTTTCAACTCTGCACTAAATTATATTGTAATTTGTCTTCACGCATATTGCTCTTTAGTTACATCATCTCTTGATTTAGAAAATGTATGTTAATTTGAAAACTTCTGCTCATTATAAATATTTAAAATGTAAGATGAGGATTTTCCTTCAAGATGATTTGCGATCTTTTACAATAGGTTATTTTATTTGAAGGATGACAATATATTCAACAGTTTGTTTCGTGGTTAATTTATTAAATTTTATTATCTCTTGACTGATTGAATGTACCGTCAATATATTTTTGCGATAAAAAAATTTAAATATGATCAGTATAGTTTTGGGTGTGTATTCACCATATGGTTAATTATTTTATGTCATTTTAACTGTATTTTGAAATGTTCCTACATCTCTGTATTTTACATGTACATCATCTTCATGACATCTTGTCATTTGAAAAACTAAAGTTTAACCCTGATTACTTGAAACTTTTTAATTTGTAAAGTACATGGATATCGATCAGCATTATATTGTGTACTTGGTTTGTTTTTGTTATTTATCAGTCAATTCTGATCATTCTCCCCCCCCCCCCCCCCCCCTTCCCATGGGAATACCCCAGGCATTTTTATTTTATTAGCATTTTCTTTTGTGAAGTGAAAATTTAACTACATGTACAGCAGCTGAGCTGAAAGGCTGAGCATATGACTTTGTAAAAAATACTTTTTGATGTTCATTTTACTGAAGGATTTCATTACCCCCTTCATTAAGGTAGTAGGACTGAAATTAAAGTTACACTCATAAGCACTCAGATTTAATACAAAGGACCCAAATCTATATATAAATATGAAGCTTATAAAATGGAGAAACACATAAAATTGTAATGTTTGTTGACAGAGTAAAAATTAAACACGATGTGGCACTTTAAATGTAAAATGGCCAAATGTTTATATGTGTTTTACCGCATATCTACGTTGAAATGATAAAATTTTACCTCCCCATTCACCATTAATCTTCATAGCCTAATGGCGTAGTATGTGTGACAACAGCCAGATGACCCGAGTTCAAATCCTTTTTTTTTTTTTTTTTTTTTTGGCGTTCGTTTAAAGTTGTTGCATTTAATATTTTAAAAAGATATCGAACCGTGTTGGTAAAAAAAAAATAAGCTTACTGCAATAATTTTATTGCATTAGTTACGCATTAGCATTTCTTATTCCAGGTTGGCTCGCGGAGCCTTTGATTCTGTTTTTCCAGCCACTAAAAAATTGTCAGTCCCTGGTTAAATTTGCCATCAAATAATTAATATCTCTGGACTCTATCTAGTTACCATTTTTACTTATGCGACGTTGTTTAATTTGAATTCTATGCCAATTTTGTTTCTCTTTAGAAACACTCCAAGGGTGAAGTGTTGTTAGAAGCCCTCTTCAAGCATCTAGACCTGCTGGAAAAACATTTTTTCGGTCTGCAGTATGTCGCTGACTCACCAGATAACTTGGTTAGTCAAGTGTTTAGTTCTGCATTTTGCTTTAATTATACAGTTTGAGTACTGTTGGAAATTAAGTAAATAAAATTACAGTTTGATTTTATGGCCATCATTAATTCCTTTCATACATGTACACTTGCTTTTAAAACAGCAATGGCTTAATCCTGACAAGCAGATTAGGAAACAACTAAAACGTAAGTTACATCTCGATAGCTTGCACATGAACAGGTAATCAGCTTCAAATGCTAGATTTTGGCTCATCCTCGGTGTAAAAACCTGCCAACTCACGAGTGACGTAAAACAGAAAACAAAAGGTATACTGAAACAATAGAGTGCAAGACAACAAAGGTAGAAAACAAAGGAAGAAGTCACAGGTTTTTACACCGAGGTAAACCCTAGATTTTTGTGAGCTACCCTTTTAAAATATCTTTCCAAGGACTCTGAAAATACCGACTCCCTCAAAGTAATGTCCCTCCCTGGAAATTGGCTAACCTCTGATACATGTAGTAATGTTATCCCCCAAAGGTAACATTCTCAAATTTAACTTAAGTCTCTACTGGAGGCTATAACAGTGTACATGCTAGTAAGTATGTGTCACAAGCATACAGTGTAGAATGAAGTAAAAATCTAAGTCCATGCATGCAGCCATAAATTTCTGCATTCTGGTACAGTGTAGACTGAAATTTAAACTGTCTGGATGGTGCATGGTTTGTTTGAAGTTGGGAAGAATTTACCTGGAAACTTGAAAAGAAAACACAAATTGCAAAATACAAATGCCTCCTAGCTCAGGCTAATGATCTGTATTTCATGTAATACTACCTGATCTGTACATCATCGAAAATTGCTCCTCATTGTTAATGTGCTTTAGAAAGCCATATTTTTAGTGGCAAATTTCTGGCAACAGAAAAAAGAAACTCAAGGTAACTATCTATTCTGAAAACTGGAAAATCATGTTTGAACGAGTACATGTACAGCTACCGTATTTCCTTGAATAATAGCCGGGGTGATTACCGGTATTAATTTTTTTACTCCAAAAGGGGGCGATTTTTCGAGGGGAGGCAATTAATCGAGGGGGTCAATTGAAGGGCTCGGGGCATATCCAGCCTATGTTGCTTTTGAGGTCGTTTTTTATTTTTCTCGCTCAGATTTGTCCATTTTTGGCATGTGAACTACAAATTCGTTGTAAAACATTGTTTAGATTTTTTCTGTTGTTTTTTTCCGTCGTTTTCGAGAATTAACGTATGCAAAAAAAAAAAATCTGCATGTCTCCCGCTGAATCCCGCTCGAAAAAATGAATCCCAAGGTTTACCCGAATTTCTCGATTTTACGCTGATTTTTCACTTCAGATGGCCAAGTTTGGGTCCGTACCGCTGAATCCCGCTCAAGAAAAATAAATCCCCAAGTTCATTCCCTCAAAATCGCTTCACTTTTATCACCGATAGTCAGCCACTTAGATTCGCGCCATCTCCCTTATCGTTACGGACCTCCTTTAGGAAGCATTCCTGGTCCTCCGCTGCTGGCTCATAGTCTTTGCCTGCCTTGCTGAATTTCACCTGGCCGCAAGAACTCACTTTAAGCTGCCCAACGCTGTATTTCAATCTCCCGCACGACCACGCAAAGCTGACCTATCTGCCACTGTCGCAAAGCATGTCGGGATATCAATGGCGAAAACGAAAACGGAATGTCCGCCAAACGAAATACGGAAAATATTAGAAGTCTCGAAGCACGGTGACTACGGCACGGGATGGGAAATGGCCCCCAACTCACAACGCTGCTCTTTTCTGATCCTAAGTGATTCCTGACTTTCCCGCCGGCTCGCCTTGTCCACCAACGTCTATTTTCACCTTCAAAGTGAAATAGAGATTTAGGCAAGAAACACGACTCGTTTCTTTGAGTGGTACTAGAGACTTAAGGATTTCCGGACTTAATGATGTCCTTCAATCACTGGACGGGCCTTAAACATATTGGCTCATACGCACGCTACAGACGATGTGTTTGCTGTAGAGAGCTCGCGATCGATAACAAACCAGGCACGCGTAAATAACGGCATTTTCGTTCATGTCGTTGGCGCGGGTCAGGAGTATTGCGGTCGCATATTCTCGCGGCCAATCTGCTGTAATGGCGTCGAAATTACGCTCTGAATGTAAACAGCCACTAGAAGACCAGAACTCTGCTTTTTTTCAGGTGAAATTAGTCCAGTTTCTTAGGATTAGTGCAAATTCGACAAGGGTTTGTGATATTATTCGTTGTACAATAAAATTAGGCAAATCTGAGCGAGAAAAAATAATGCCCCGACCCCTTCAATTATTTCAAATATTGCTTGCTGGAAGTAGTAACGTGCTAATGTGCTGATTAGAGAGCTCCCAGAAATAAAGGAAAGAGTCAAATTCACAAACCTCACAGTGGCTATGTGTATACTGTAGAACAATAAATATGAAACCTGTGCTTTTGTAACTTTTCTGTAATTGTAATGATTGTTTCCTATACAAGAGGTGAATCAGTTTTAACTTGACTGGGAGGATTAGAAAGAAAGGGGAGAGGAGTAATTAATCAGGGGAGGCAATTATTTAATATATTTCCCTCAAAGGGGGCATTTATTTAAAGGGGCGATTAATCGAGGGATGACTATTATTCGAGGAAATACAGTATACATGTAAATGATAACTCTTATTTCACATACAATTCCTGGAGATACTGGGCAATTTTGCTGCACCCTATCCGAAGTCCTGAGTGGAGGTTGTTACTGTAAGGACTAATTTGGCATTCAATGTTAACCTTTTAATTACTAATTTTTTTAGGTGGTCCACCATACATATTTTATTTTAGAGTGAGATTCTTTGCATCAGATCCTTCTAAACTATCTGAGGATGTCACGAGGTACACTGTAGCTTTATACATGTACATGTACATGACTTATTGAATCTGTAATCTTTGATGTATATCACTGTTTCCTTAGCGATTGAAGTTCTTAGTGCACAGCGTGTTGTGGCATTCTTCTTTATACATTTTGTGCACTTTCCTCTGTGAAAAATACTCGCAATTTATATGTATGAGTAACACAAGGGGTATTACTTTGTCAGAATACTTGCAGTTTGCATGTTTTTGGGATGCATGTAAAATACATACATGTAACTACTGTAAATAAATTTTACTTGCATGTTTCATGGGTTTTAATGCATGAGTACAACTGCCATATTATACTGCATGCATTTCGAAGGCTGCCTATGATTAAATTGGCCACTGCTTTGCTTAAAGCAGAATTCTGTTGCTTTGTAACAATAAAGAAAGAAATCACATGTATTGTTTAATAAACTTGAGTTGCATTCTTGTCACGTCTAATTTCTTGTTTTTATCATGAATAACAGGTATCAGTTCTACCTTCAAATAAAACGAGACCTCTTGACCGGAAGGTGAGTTTCAGCTGGTTGAGACAAACAAAGTGGGTGCATTTTTCCACACCTCACTTTATAAAAACACCAACAGTATCTCAGAAATGCCCCCCCCCCCCCCCCCCCCCCCCCCCCTCTCAGTGTTGTCTTGCAAGGTCTGTGAATTTGCCTGGTTTCTTTTCGTAGCTGTTGTGGTTCAAATTTTTATTTCGTTTGACCAGTCTTATTTTTGTTTTCCTTTGTCCTAGATTATGATAATGAATCTGAGACAAACAAAAATAAAAATTAAACTGGTCTGAGAATTTTAAAGCAAAGAAAAATTTGAACCACAACATAGCCAAAACAGCATTGTTAAGGGAGAAGAGGGGGGAAAATTGTCGAAATAAAAATTAACAAAGTAAAATTTAAAAATCTCAACAGTTTTGTCAAAGATTATAGTCGTTATACTTAAGGCCTGGGCTTACAAGTGTGTACACCTTTGTACATTTTTATTGGACTTGTCACTAGACAGGGGGTGCGAGTAATAATGGGTGCAGGGGCTTAGGACAGGAGGAGCGGAGTAATATATTTCTTTTAACAGACTGGGCTTGATCCAAAAGGTGCCTGTGTCTCGCTAAAGAGCATTACATTGTGAGAACCTCGCTTAGGTGGTCTGTATATAGTAGCCCGCATAGCAGGCATCAAGGAGAAGGAAACTGATGAGAGAGGGATAGGATGCCTGCAATAAAGACTCCTTTTGTTCATTTCTGTGGACGTTGGGGGCCGCAAAATTCTGATTGGCTAATTTGCACTGGGCAGTAAACATATAAATTCCCATGTGAAGTCAGCCATGCATAAATGTGCATGCCAGTTTCTGAATTGTGAACATATTAACAGTTGACGTAATTCAATTACCAGGAAATCGGTGAGAGTAATGTAAATAGCTTAGTTCTTATAGAATGCATTCCTTTCCTTCACACCTGCCATGCAGGCTAGTATATAGGGGAATAGTGAAGGGAGGTACACTGTATATAGAGGCTTAAGGAACAGGAGGTTTAAAGTCTAGAAATACAAAATGTAGGCAAAATGCTTGATGGATGACTTACATTTATGTATGATGTTGGTCATCAAATGATCATTTCATATCCAGGGAGAGTTGTATAATATTTCTACAGTAGGTCATATTTGTTACAATGCTATTAATGGATACTGTGTTGGACCACTGAAACTGAACTTGAATTTGTAACTGATGTAATTCTAATTTGCATGCATGGTTTATGCTGTTATAGGTTACCATGTTTGTATGACACAGCTGCTGAGTTGGCATCGTATGTGCTTCAAGGTAAGAAAAGGCTGAATTTTAGTGGCATTCTTCTTTAATACTCTTTATCATGTTACCAAACAGACGTGATAGCAGAAAAGTTGTTATGAGTTGAAGAAATAACACGACAATTTTCAATTTACAAGACATGTTTCGGCAAACTTATGTCATCAGTTGCAGAAGCTCGTTACAATTTGAATATCTAAAGTTATAGACTGAAGTAGAAACAATTTGAATATGCTAATTATAGCAGTTTAAATGACAGGTAAATGTCACAAAAGAACAATAGGAAAGAAACAGAACTAGCATAAATGACAACTGAACTAAATGGAAAGTGAGAGAAAAGTAAATTCCGAAATTGCATTTTAGTGAACTGTGGCAAATTGAAATAATTCAAGGCCCCCAAATAATTTGCAGCCTTCTTACAAGTTACATTTTATATCTCAAGATGTATGAATGTCATAATAAAATCTATTATTATTCAGATCAAGGTGAATCTCTCTTCTGGCTTTAGAGCTGCAACTGTTTTATTGTACTAACAGTCAAGACTATTGTCTCATAAAAGTTTGACTTCTTTCAAAAATAGAAAGTCATCAGATTCAGTTTGTTTCCTACAGATTCAAAATCATGCTATTTGAAGCAATATTCACTGGCTTAGAAAACCTTAAGCCACATGTGATCTACATGTAGCTATTCTCAAAGATGAATTGTGACTGAAAAAAACTGCTTCAATCTGTACTTACAGTTCTTGCTTAGTGACTGGAATATTAATGATGCAATGTTGCTGTGTTAATTATACTGATGCAATGTTGCTCCAATATTGATGCAATGTTGCTACAATATTGTCCTCCTATTGTTTGGTTACAGGTGAACTAGGAGATTATGACTCTAGGATCATGGTTGATTCCTACGTGTCTGAGTTCAGATTTATACCTGATCAGGTTTGTGATATTTACATATAAATCATGTGTGTATACTTTCATGTTTATGTGCATCAATAGCCCAATTTCGATATATTAAAATTCAACTTGAAACAAAGGACATCACTACGAGGCTTAGTGGAATGATAGCAGGGATTTGTATGGTTTATTCCCCTAAGCCTCGTAGTGATGTCTTTTGTTTCAAGTTGAATTTTAATATATCAAAATTGGGCTATTAAGTGATTGCACAGAAAATACATGTATACTGTATATGATATTCTAATCTGTGATATTATTAACTGTAGTTGATAACTATTTAACTGCATGTAGATAATCATTTTTTTTTTGTTTTTAGTCTGAGGACTTTGAAGAGCGAGCAGCAGAATTTCACAAGCATCATGGGTAAAATATTCAGACACATACAGTACTGTAGTTTAATATGCATAATAAATTGTGAAAATAATATTATGTACAATTTACTTTTCACTTGAATTATGTGTACAGTTTTTGTTTCTTATTATTGTAATTAAAGAGACACTGTTCTACCAAAATAACGAAATTGTGATTTACCTAATTTCCATTTTATATTGCCAAATGCCACCAAATATACAACTAAATTAGATAAAAAGATTCTATAGAGCAAAACAGAAGCAGTCGTTTGGAGTAAAAGTGCAGGATTACAAGGATTGAAGTGGATTTCAGTTCATTAAATTTGATTTCAGCCGGGACACTGTCCCTTGAATTTATGAGAAAAATAATAACATTTAATTGTCTTTAGTGGCCAAAGCCCAGCAGATGCTGAATTCAACTTCCTTGAGGTTGCAAAAAACTTGGATCTGTACGGAGTAGATCTTCACTTTGCCAAGGTACGTGTGCTTTCAATAACAGGCGAACACTGAAATTTAAACCCAACTACAATTTTTGTGTGTTGAATTGTTTCGTTTTTACACTGCTTTGAATCATAATTACTGTCTGTATGGTCACAACCATTGGAAGTTTGGAAACGCACAATATAAACATGATGACTGACAGCAGTGATTTACACAACCATTTGTCAAGTTTAAACTTCAGAGCTTTTGTGTTGTTCAGTAAAAAAAAATGAAGTTACAAGTTAACTGCTGAATATGTTCATTCAGAGGAAATGGATAATATGTTCTAAATAAAGAAACAAGGCAGTGAATAATTCCTATGTACTGTCAAAACCTCTTCTTACAGACACTTCCATAACACCTCTTTTACCCCAGTTCACTTGATCCTGAAGATACCAAAATTCATATACAATCCCTGAGTAACTATGTGAATTATATGCCTTGGACACCTCATTATGATTATGCTTTCTGTGCACACTATTGGTAACATAATTATCACAAGCGAGTATAAAGAGAACCTCTTCATTTCAAGAAACCTTCTTGACTTACAGTGGTTTATTAAAAGACCTGCCAGAGCTCTAACATATCTATAATTTATTCAAACTATACACACTGTGTCCTGATTTTCTCTAAAAATCTTATAAAATCATGCTCAGTTTCAAAAGTTATTGATTGAAGTACCTGACCTGGACTTAACACATTTTCTCTTCCTGATGGGACTTTTTTTAGGACCATGATGGTCTTGACCTTCACATTGGAATTTCTCCTCTTGGCTTGACGGTCTACCACAACAGATGTAAAATCAACTTCTTTCCATGGTATGTAGGATTTGTATTGAATATCATGATGCTAGATGATATTTGATCGGAGTGCTGGGCTCAGACATAAGTTTTTTCTTTTTTTGCCACAGGTCAAAAGTTGTTAAAGTTTGCTTCAAAAGAAAACGGTTCTTTGTGCAGATCAGACCTGACTGGGTAAGAGCACAGTGATGTCTGTAAAGTGACAAAATGATTCTTGCAGTTGTGTTTACAATTAACTAAGCAATTGCAAAGAAGTGTTGTGAATAACTTCAGAATAACTTTGATTAGTGGCTAGCCTGATGTATATGTTTCGTCCCTGCCAAAGGGACTCTTTAGAGACCTCTCTTGCTTTGCAAACTCATTGAGCATCATGCTTAAAGTCCCGTTCACAACCAGAATGATGATGACAGCAATCTCGCTTTATATCGCATAAGGATTCCCGACTGCACTTAATCGTCAAATGGTTTTCTTGCCGGCTGTGCTTGTGAAAGAGACAAGAAATGAAGTTCTCACACACTGAATGGGGGTCTGGTACAAGTTGGGATATTGGGTGTCACGACTTGACACATGACTCAGTTTTTGTTTCTTGCCATAAGTGCAACAGCTTTCCCACCCTCCCAGCCCTTGATATAGGTAATTACGGCCAGTGAAGTGTTTTGGTTTTGTTCGAGCCAGTTTTTCATACATACTCTGTAAGTGTTAGACGTTTTGCAATAAAGCAATAAAGTGCTGTTGCATTCTGTGGCAGACAAATGGCATTCAGTGTGTGAGAAGTAAATAATAATGACAAAGATGGAAGCCTGAAAATATTTCAGGGCTTCAATGGGACTTGAACCCAATGCAAACACAATTGCAAAGATCAGTTCATATATGATTCATTCATAAATACCTCGATCATTTATCACAGTGATGTCTGTTAAAAGAAATATGAAACTTTCACTTATTGTACATGTTCTGTTCATGTTGTCACAGTCATTAACCCTTGATGACTGTAAAACTGTAATGTTGGTTTTATTTTTTTGCTTGCAGAATGAATGGACTGAAAATGTGATAGGATTTCACATGCCAACCTACAGAGCATGCAAAAATCTGTGGAAAACATGTGTTGAGTATCACACATTTTATAGGTTAGTTTCAAGCTTAAAGGGGCAGTATCATGAGGTCGAAACTTGAAAATGTTGGCCCATGTTTTCAAGTTTGATTCGGCAAATTCAAAAAGGCCGTTGAGAGGTGGAGGTATTTGTTGAATCCAAAAATCTGTTTTGATAACCGGAACAAAAAAAAATCACTTTTAACAGTGATATGTCCAAAATTCCGGTGCAAGAACAAAGAACAGTGCCGCGCGTGGAACCTCGTGATACTGCCCCTTAAATGGGTTAGTCGATAAATTAATGAGAAGTTTGAGAGGAACATGAAGTCAGATTTGAGTTTCATAACTTGTTGAATGATCTTATGATTTTTTTTAAGGACTCACTTTCCCAAACCTTCAAACACCAAGAGTCCATTGGTTAGGATAGGCTCCAAGTATAGATACAGGTAAATAAATCTTCTGGTTTTTTTTGTAGTTGTTGGGAAATAAAATTGTACGTGGTGGGATTTAAATTAATAGTAAAAACATAATGACTGTCAGTTTTAAATTTTAATGAAGTTAAAATATTTTTATCACTCTGCACTGTATTGAAAGACATATTTTGTTGGATAAAGTTTGAGTACAGGGGGGAATTTTATGATACCAGTTAATTTTAATAATGTGCCAAAATAAAAACTTAATCTGAGCACATTTGAAAACACCTTTCACAGTTTTAATGAGTTTTATTCTGTGATGAAATGATACAAAACTTATAGCAGTATGAAATGACAACCATACAATAATACCATAATTCGTTCACAACTGCGAGGATCATTTGATTTCATTTCCGCAGTTCATATATGATTTATTTCATGTATATTATTTCACACTCACTCCTTTCACGGGAACATATGAACCTACAATTGACCTGCTCCCAACGTCAGTGGCTTCATAGCTCAGTTGGTAGTCAGCATCGCACCAGTATCGCGAGGTCACAGGTTCGAACCCCGTTGAAGTCCTGAATTTTTCAGGCTTCTTTTCGTAATTGCTTAAATTGCATTCACAACTGCGAGGATCATTCTTCATTTGATTTCATTTCCGCAGTTCATATATTTATTTCATATATATCATTTCACAATACCATAATTATTTACCGTATTACAGGGGGAAGGGGAAGGGGGACTGGGGAGAGAGTTTTTTTTTTTTTGCATCTCCCTTCTCGCTCCACACACACACACCCCCCCCCCCCCCCCAAGTGTAGTCTAAAAGGGGCTTAGTGTAGCCTTTCACTGATAATAAGGTAGGATTTAAATTAATTAGGATGTAATGTACTTTTCCACAGGGGTAAAACTGAATATCAAGCTTTAGAAGAAGGACGGCGACAACCAAGAACTGAACCGAGGATTGTTAGGTATGTGTAGCACAAACAAACACACGAGAACTCAGTGTGTTAGAAACCTCAAAATGGTCAAGTTCAATCTTAGCTAAAGAATAATTGAAGTTTTAAACATTTTGAAAAAATAAAATAAAAAATTAAAATAATATTAAACAATGGTATTAGAATTAACATCTTTCAATAACTGTAATTTTGCAGGACACTTAGCAGACGTTATTCCAAAAGGAATGATGATGGTAAGATGAGAAAAAAACCCTTTAAACTTGAACCGTTAACTTTATAACTTAAGCAAAGTTTAGACAGTGTTATGAAAGCTACATTATGTTCAAAACCATGGTCAGCACAATTATCTTTCATGGGTACATGTTGCTTGCATTTCACAAGTGGGAACTGGTGTAAAATGGAGGAAGAGTGATACAAATTAATAACTACAACAATAACATCAACACTGCGCTTTTATACATTACCTATGCTTTTGCTTATCATACAAGTAGCAATCAGGCTAGAGGCAAATTCTTCCCAGGGTGAAAAATCAATATGGCTACCATTAAATAACAACGTGTACTGTACAAAAAATGTGCATAAACTTGATACTGCGAAAAGTTTAAACTTTTCTGTAACTTTAATTAGGTTCCCGGCGGAGAATTGACCTTGATCACATGTTTGACAAGGACGACACAGTCTTCACTGACAGACCACCCAACTCAGCCACCTTAAATTATTCATCTTCTGTGCCTTCAAACTTTGACAAGTAAGCTCTTGTTTTATTTTTGCAATACTCAGATGATGTACAGTGCCAGAGTTTGTTTTTTAACTTGCAAGAGTTCCAAAAATCAAAATTCAGAAAAATCCCAAATTTCATTTTGTAAAATATTGAAAAACAAATGGTGCCATGCAAAATTACTGCTGAAGAGAATTCATTTGAATGGTCACACCATAGAATTTCATCAACAGACTCAAAGTTAGAACTACATATTTTGCATGTCTCCATAATTGACTCTGGACATGTTGTGAATGATCTGTTTGATGTATTTTGTTAGAATGAATCACTCATTAGTCAGAAGCAAAAGTCTTGGTGTTGGGGATGAGGCCCATATTAACAGACTCAAACCAACCCTGACGCCAGAACTCCAGGTAAGGTGAAAAAATTGTTCAGTGCAGTTAATAATTATTATTAGTAAACTTGTTGTTGTTGTTGTTGTTGTTGTTTTACTCAAATGTATCTCTTCCAATCGTTATGTTGTAAGCCCACATGCAATAAGAATTCTATGCTTTTAACCAGAATGTTTATTTATATATCTTCAATGTTCTTGCCAGTTCTGTTACTAATTGACAACTGCATATTCTTACTTGGAAGACCTCCTCCGTCAATTCTTGCATGTGGGACAGAAATTACTACTCTTAACAATAATTCTTAACAGCTCTGCGACTCTTCACCTTTTCTGCTATCTTTCCTCTCTTCTCTTTCTCTGTGACTCAGCGCAAAAGTATTTCTTCAAACGACTCTTTTACTTCTGATATGGAGGAAGAAAGCAGCAGCAGCTGTACTCGGCGGGTATGTACGGAGAAGGAAAAAATATTCAAACAAACAAACCACTTTCACCTAAAGTTGTACATGTATCTTAAAATTCTGTTTCAGTGTCTCTGTCTTCCATTCTCTTCGCTTCTTGTTCACTTCACTTTTAATGTTCTTCATCATATGGTTAAGTTTTGTGTAGATTTGTATCAATTCTATAACAAGCACGCAAGTACCTAAGCGCGAAAAAGAAAACTGCCGCAAGGAAACGCAACGTATAGGAGCTTTTTTATGTTCGTTCGTGTGATTTTTTATGTTCATTCGTGTGATTTTTAGTCCACTATTCTAGAGAGAACAGAGGGACTTCTTACAGTATGTTTGCACCATGATCTAGATAGCTTATATCAATATTGGAACGCTGATTATCGGTTTTCTGAACTCGTTCAACTTATCTATTTTTTTTTAACTAAACTACTTAAGTTTGAAGTTTCTGCAAATGACTGCAGAGTAAAATAAAGCCTTTGTTGTGTTTTTTCTTTAACGCAGTAAATTATACTTAAATTACGATTTTCTTGGTGTTTTTTCCCCTCAGAGAAATGGCTCTGCAAATCAAGAGGGTCTCATGACTGTGAGGTAAAACAGCGAAACTATTATTTTTGTCTTTAATTTACAATGTAAAAAATAAAATTTTGAAACTGTTGTAATCACCGAATGAAATTCTCTCTTAGAATGGAACCTGACGACCAAGGAAGGTTTGGATTTAATGTGCAGGTAATAACATTAATTAAGTCTATTCCATTCTTGCAATGGCTGTGTCCCGCAAAAGGGATTTGATGATTTCTTACAGTTTCAAGCTGGAGCTTTAAATTATATCTATTTTTCTTTCTTCTTTTTATCTTAGGGAGGTTCAGACATTAATTTGCCAGTTATAGTGTCAAAGATCGCAAGAGGAATGCCGGTAAGGCACAATTCTTTCTTTGTTTTCTTTCGCTGCTGGCAAAAAACAGTTTCATCAACCTTACCTGACGAGATTCTAATGCGCTTAGGCTTGTGTTATCCGGGTTTCTTTTGTTCATGCCTGCGATTGGCTTAAAGGGATGGTTTCACCATTCGGCGAATGTGCACAGATTAAAATGCTTTATTCGCTTTCTTAGGGAACGTTCATTATTTATGGGAGGGGGGGGATGGGTGAGAAATTAACAAATTTTCCATTTTTTTTTTCATGTCCCCCCCTTAGTGAATCCAGATTTTTTCAGGTCCCCCCTGTTCTGTTGGGGAGGAATTTCAATACCCCCCCCCCCCCCCCCCCTACTATTAATCAGTTTTTTATAAAGTAAAAGTTGTATTGTATGTATCCATACCGTAGTTTTGTGGGGGCACGATGATGTAGTGGCTAGTGTGTTGGTTTTCAGATCTAAAGTAGGTGAAAATTTGGGGGTGAATGTGTTGCTGTCTTGATATTAAAAACTGTGCTTCTAATATCATATTTAGTTTTAAGCATATAGGTGTAAATTTGGGATATGATGGGCCTGGGGTATGATGCAAATGAGGATTTGATGGGAATGGTGATATGGAGGAGACATAAACCTGTATAAACCAGACATAATGTAGTATAAACCAGACATAAAAGCAACAAAACCATAACATGCTGAAACAGGAAATGAAAAAAAAGTTTAGAATAATTTTCAGTAAATTTATTAATAAATAGTTATTACAACTTATGGCATTTTGACTCCTGTGTGGTTTTCTTTATCGAAGCAATTCAACCACTTGGTCCACTGTGCATTTGAAGAACTAGAGTTAAGACTTAAATAGTTGTTTATTACTATCACAACCAAGACTCAGCTCGGCTATATAAAGATTTACTGCAATATACAAAACCACTGCTACTCAGCAACCCAGAAACCGGGAGTGGTGCACGTGGGTGGGTTGACTGTCACTTACAAGGATGACAAAGGGCGAACTGATAACTACAAGATACTACTAACAGTTCTTCAACTTAATGTCCATGTAGCAGATAAGAAAAATTCCTTTGGCTAGGGTTACAAATAGCTAATCAATACTTTTAACGTTAATCACTAAAACCCTCAGTTTAATACTGTTACAATCCAGTAATATGTTTAATGGTGGGTTAAAACTTTAAGTAATGTCATGTACAATTATGGCAGTATCAAATAAAGAAATTAAAATTATAAATCATGCTCCATGACTGCAGCAAAATACTGTGCAAGGCTGTGCTCTTAGAAGAATCATAGAGAGCCCAAAGGCTCCCAGCCTTGAAATCTGGGGTGCCCCGCTCTTATTGGTACACTGTAGTTATGTTTTCGCTTTTTTATTTGAGACATCATCTGTTTAAAATTTCAAGACCCCACTCCATAACAAAAAAATTTCCCCAGGACGCCCCCCCCCCCCCCCCCTTTTGCAGTGGCTAAAATTTCAGGCCCCCCCCCCATTTTCTCACCCATCCCCCCCCTCCTATAAATAATGAACAGTCCCTTACCAATTTTATCGGTTAAAAAAAAAAACACTTACATTTTCTTCAATAATCACACACTATAATTAGTCCAAACAAAGCGAACGATGACCAAAATTCACAGAAAATTTCAACGGATTACACCAACAAAATCAACACTGAATAAAACCTTTGACCCGAAGGATTTATTCTACGCTCTGGTGGTTTTCATGGCGCACATGGGAATGTATAATCATCCATTCAATCAGCTGACTGACCGCATCATTTTCACAGGCAAATTTTCCGCCAGAGTTATCTACTCGCTTCCCATTGGTCTAAACAATGAAATTAAATGGGTTACGTCATAGCTTGCACATGCGCCGAACCGTGAAACCCTCTCTTTAATTTCAGGCCAAACGGAAACGGAAACGCAAATCGCAAAAGTGTTAAAAAATTCATCTTGCGGACAAACTTGCATTGGGTGGCGAAACATGCTTGGAACTAGACGCAAGTTGTTCGCAAGTTGTACAAAAGCCATTTCATTGCAGCCTTGTGCACGCGATCATACCAAAGCAAACTATACTGAAAACAACTTGTGGTCACTTGCGACTACTTGCGTTTGGGTGGTCAAACGGTGAAATACTTGTACCTACTCTCGAACAAATTTGAATTTGAGCAAAGTGATCGCAAGTCAACGCAAGCCATCGCAAGTACACGCAAGTCCTGGCCTTTCCGTTTGGCCAGGACTTTATCTTAACGTCGTACGTTTAAACCAATATTTATTTAATCAATTATCCAATCAGAATTTTAGGTTGGTTTCCAGGGAACCAACTCAAGGCCGCAAGTGAACTTGGGATGGGTTTTCTGGAAGCTTTTCCCGAATTTTGACTGGATAGTCGATGTGTCACGCTTTCGCCCTTCATGCGGTAAACTAATCAAACTCTACTTTTTGAATGTTTAGGCCGACATGTGTATGCCGCAGCTTCAAGAAGGCGATGAAATTGTTCACATCAATGGAAGGACTGTTAAAGATCTACCACATCATGAAGTACTTGTAACCTTTTTTCTTAGTTTTTTTTTCATTGTGATAGAAATTCCTTCGGTTGGTGCAGTTAAACTATTTCATGTTGAGTGAATCGTTTAGCTGAGCTAAGCTAAGCTATCGGCAGCTAGTTTAGCAATTGACGGGGAACCTCTGTATTATAAGAGTAATAGAAATACAAAAGCATAAATGACGAGTTTGCTTGAACATTCTCGAACCTGGTAACAAAATGCCGCGTTTTTGCTCACCGACTTGATTCAGTTATGTTGAACTTTCCTTTCTATGTGCTTTTTATCTGATGAATGAAAGACAGGCGTCAAGTTTTGTTTTCTCACGCTAAAACATAAGCTTAAAGGCCCTGTCACACTATTGCGTATTAAAGAAACGTATGAGTTGCGTATGAAAATTCATAAAATAATTTTCATACGCACAAAATTCCCTTGAAAATACAGCGTATGACCAGCGTACCTGACCTATGAGTAACGTACCTCTGGCGTAACTCTCGCGTATTCAGCGTATGCCTAGCGTATGTTTAGCGTATAAACCATACGTCCGAATACGCACAAAATTTTTAAGCATGCTTAAAAAAATTTTTCTGCCTCGCCGTATGCCACCGTATGCGACCGTGCTTGAAACGTATACAACCTATGCCTAACGTACCCCTAGCGTATGTCAGCGTATACTAGCGTATGAGTGATATTTTTCATACGCTGGCATACGCTGGTACGATACGCAATAGTGTGACAGGGCCATAAGGCAAACAAAAAATAGCCATTTGAATTATCTCTGAAATAAAATTCTTTCTTGTGTAAGTCAAAAGTCGAAAGTCAAATTTTGGAGCATTCCTGTTGACAGTGACTAAACTGTTGTTTGATCAGTATTCCAAAATTTTACCGCCGGCTCTTGACACGGCCCTTTTCAGTCAGGTCGTATTTGTTGATATAACAATAGTCTTGTTCTTTTGCTTTGCTTTTAGATTGTGGAGCTTATACGAACGATTAGCAGATCGAACCGAAGATTACTTATCATGACAATACGACCTAACGGTAAAGCACTATATATATATATCACCTCCATGCATTTTAGCAAAGAAAAGCACTTCAAAACGGTTTCAACTGAATGTCAAAAGTAATTTGCGTTTGTCTTGGTCTGCATTCTATTCTACGCTTTGTGAGTGCTTTAGAGCGGTTTTCGATGGAGTGTCCCAACACCAGAACCAAAGTAATTACTCTGGCCAATCACATTAGACGCAGACAATCCAATGAACCAATCAGAACTCGAAGCAAATACATGTAGCCGGCACCAAGCGCGGGAAAACGCGTGCGAGCAAGTCACGATTGGTTTTGGTTTACTTCTGATTGGTTGAGAAAGTGGCGCGAGATCTTTTAGCCAATCACAAAGCGTAGCAATGTAAAACTAAAGCAATCGCAAAATTACTTTCAACACTCAATTGAAAACAGCTTTACGAACTCACGCCACTTCTCAACTAATCAAAAGTAAAACCAAAACCATCATGACTTGTTCGCGCACGTTTTCCCGCGCCTGGCGCCGGCTGCATGTATTTGCTTTGAGATCTGATTGGTTCATTAGATTGTCCTTCTTTCTCGTAATTGGGCAGAATGGTTACTTTGATTTTGGTTTTAGGACACTGAAACCGCTCTGTTGAGATTATGAATACTAAACCTTTAAATCTCTTTTTTTAGTTTTCACACACTCTCCTCGGGACGACTCGCCAGTTCATGTAGTGAGTCCAGAGCAGTTTATTGCGGCTGAACACAGACATGAGCAAGAGCGAGTTACTGCCAAGCAAGAGAAAGAGAGGGCACCGCCAAAAGACACCGAAGCGCTTCGAGTTTCCATGGACACACTCAGAGAGGTATTGTCTCCATTCACCTTGCTCGTTGTCAGAGACAATTCATGTCTTATTTCCGAGGAGAATAGCACAATTCACGGTGAGCGTGAAAATACCACGTGTAAATATCACGGTTACAGTTTATATTCGTTCATATCTCATGGGTTGTTTGGGTTATTATTTGTATGATTGTTATTTTCCCGCCATTTTGCGCCACATCCGTCACAGACGTCACAGCATCCGCTTGTTTCCCGCCAAAAACTCGGCATGAGATAAAAATATTATCCAGTGATTTCTCGTGGTATGTCTTTCCATAATTTACACTACACACGCGAGACATTTCGCCTGAAAGTGATTTTCGGAGAAAGGGAGTGCTTCTATATTGATCTGTTTTTATCTTTTTTGCAGAATCTTGAAAGTGGCGATCTACTTGTATACTTTCAGGTAAATCTGATTGTATCATATAATTATTGATTGAGATATTTTGACCTTGCGATTTTTTCCGTTAATGTCTACTAAATTTTCGTAGTGACTGACTCTCAAATAAATTTACAGGAATTATACAGAAAAAAGCCTGGAATGTCCATGGAAGAAGCCAGAAAACCCGAAAATCTTCCGAGAAATAGATACAGAGACATTTTACCCTGTGAGTAAGAAAGACATGTTAACTTATGTGTTAACATTTTGAAGCAAGGAGTGCTACTTGGAGACGCTAAATGCTGATCGAAGTAGAATTTGTAAATATTAGCTTTCGAGGAAGGGAAAAACCGGACTAACCAGAGAAAATCCCTCGGGGAAGGACAGGAACTGACAACAAACTCAACCCATATATTTGTTGACATTGGTGGAAGATGAATGCTCTCACCATCCCACCAATCCTGCTTCCCCCTTGGGGAGGGGGTACTCCCCTATCAGGGATGTAAATAATAGGCGGAAGGCGTAAAAATAGCTGCCTGAAGACTGAGTTTTCTTGATTTTTTTCCGCCTGGAAAACTGTGTCTGCTTAACTTTTTCTCTTTTTTTACCAAAATTTTCCGCCTGTGATGAACAAAAGGCCACCTGTTGGATATCTTAGCTACATCCCTGCCTATATCTATATAGGTATTGTGGCCCAAATGGGTATGGTTTTCGAGCCGTTTTGGTCTGAAGATGGGCAAATTGTAATGGTTAGGTCTGAAAATGGAGGGAAAATCACACAATAGGTCACAACCTCGTCCCCAGGTCTTTCTCTGCATTCAAAATGGCGGGTCAGCCGTAGAAACCCCTGGACGAGGCTGCCACAATACTCCAACAATCGTGGAGTATTTTGTCACGTGACACACCATGAAATGGCGTTTTTGGAGGTTATTTCCATCGATTGGCAGCCGTTTAATCATTGTTTAAACGAAACGAAGACATTTCATCGTGTTTTACGTGACAAAATACTCCAATATGAACTGTATGTTTGGATTATTTTGAGAGGTAGAGTCTAAATGCAATAGCTCAGAAGGATGTCGGACACTTTAATGAGAATATATGACAGAGTAACTGGTTAGCTTTCAGTTAAGGTTAGGGTTAGCAGCCTAAACAACCCGAGAGGTTAGGTGGTACCCTGGTCAGTAGGCTATGTACGCCTAAGCCTAGCTGAGGTCACAGGTTCAATCCTGAGCGGGGATTTTAGATTTTCCTTTTTACACTTAAAAATTTATTGAAAATAAAATTCTAAGTGTCGACATTACGTTATATAATTCCAGAAGCTCATCTGTTATGAGCTTCTGATAATTCTTAATAAGGTGTCCGACCTTCTTCTGAGCTTTAGCAGGTAGACTCTACCATTTTGAAAGCCTTGCCCAGAGGTTTCTTTGCCCGCCATTTTGAAAATGGAGGAGACCCTGGTGACGAGGTTAAATAGGTCAAGGTTTCAAACATTTGAACAGTACGATCAGAGACTAAATGTTTTAGATAAGAAAATGTTTAAGAGAAATAATGCAAATATAATGTTTATCTCTGCAGATGACGACACTCGGGTCAAGTTGTACAAAGGAAAAAATGATTACGTCAATGCCAATTACGTCACTGTAAGTTAGCATGTCACAAATAACAAAAATAATCGATAATAAGATTGGTTTTCTTAGTGTATATAGGTATCATCTTTTTTGCTACAAAGTTGCCACATTCGCGCCCAACGTCTGTTTTTTTTTTCTGTTTCGAACTAGGCATCCAGATGTTTTTAGCTGCTATAATAATAGTGATGTTGATGATAACACGGTATCTTGTGGTTTTGTTATCTGCCTTATCAGAACGCGGTGTAACCCACCCGAGGGGGGAATAAGAAACCAGTTTGTTGTATTCACCCCCCCCCCCCCCCCCCTGGGGGATGCAGATACTAAGAAAGACAAACACTCACTTCTTCTGTAATGCTAACAAGAAACATAGATTCCACAACTCAGGAGCAGGTTGCCTTATTACATGAAATCTTCATGACATGAACTTTTCACGTTTTAAATCGCAAAAAATTGATGTCATTGAAAAAAAGTGATGTTCAGAATATTCTCCAAATCGGCAAAGATTTAGTGTCAAGAAATATCCCTCGTTCAAAATTGAAAAATATTAAGCTGTCACGGAAATTTCCTCTAAGTCAAATTTGCTGGCAAACAATGAGCCAGGCGTCAGGCGCAGCCTTCATTTACCTTTTACATTAACTGATAACTTTTTGATTTTCCTTATTTTTGTACAGATGGAGATTGCCTCTAGGGGTGTGGTCAACAGATATATCGCGGCCCAAGGACCATTGGAAAAAACATGTGGCGACTTTTGGCAGGTAGAACTCAAAGACAACGAAAAAGATAAATAATACCAAGTTACATTTGAATTTTTTTCACATTGGCCACCGTAAGGAGCTTTTAAATTTCTTTACATTTTGTTGGGCGCAACAATGTTTGAACGTTTAACCATCTTTCCAACACAACAACGTTAACAAAAGTTAGTTTCAAAAGCGCTTTAATAACATTTTTTTAAACATATTCATTTCAACGTTAACAACAGTCCGGATCATGTTTCAGCCACGCGTCCAGCAAATGTTGGACAGCAATGTTGGAAAGTTTAGCCGGGGCCTTAGAAACAAACCCCTTTATTCACAAGTTACATTTGCCTTATCGCTGTTTAGTCCCGGTGGTATGCCATGCCACAGTCACACCACTGCCTTACCTATTTTGTGCGGCGACTGAGCTGACGTTTTGTTTTATTTCAGATGGTTTGGGAACAAGAGGCTTCCCTTGTTATCATGCTAACTACAACAGTGGAAAGGGGAAGGGTAATATGTCTATTTTCTTCTGTATACTGTGTTCCGATTAATTTTTAAGATGATATTATATTTTCTTGTCGATTGTTGTACATCTCGAATTTTTTTGGAAGATCATTTTCATTTCATTTTACTGTGCATGTAGCGTCAAAATTTGTCACTTTATTAGTCAGAACGTAGGATTTAATCTACAGAATCAAATGGTAGTATTGCATTGTACAGCACTACTAAGCACAGGCAGCTCAGGCTCGCACATGTAAGGATTTGTATGGGATTTTGTCGTACGTTTGATAAAACGTCTGGTTTGTCTTGACCTAAAAAGTGGCTTACATTTGAATGGTCACATTTTAGCACCACCTTGTACAGCCTAATACACAGAACCATAAGATTGGGAAAGTACTGACCAATAGCTTTTATTTGAATGGTCGGCTTAACAGGGTTGAATGTGAAAAACGTTCATCTTATCATCACCAGGTTAAATGCCACCAGTACTGGCCTGAAGGAGAAGAAACTCTCACATTCGGAAACCTGGAAATAAACTGCACGAAAATCCGCGACTTCTCACCTTCGTACATTTACAGGGAAATGTACGTCACTGACTCCAAGGTACTGCGATGAAATTCAATTGGACTTCCCGTAAGCGACCACGGGAATGGGTTGCTTTAACTTGCTTACGAGAAGTCAGAGCATGTAAAGAGGTTGTGGTGCAAGGGACCAAAGTTTCGTTTTATTGGAATTATGATTCGATTTGAGTCTTTATTGACATCAAAATATGGGCGAATGGTCGCTTACCAGAGGGTAAAAACGATAGAAAAATTCAAATTACCAGTGTTAAAGGTGGTCGCGATCGCTTACAAGGGTTTTGATTATATGACTTGGCTGGAAACAATTTGGTATTTTGGAAAAGTGGTCGCTTAGAAGGGGTGGTTGCACTGTCCTCTGCCAAACTCGTTCCCAGGTTCCTTACTTCCCTCGTAAAAAAACTATATTTCTCTTGGGCGGATTTCTAAGTTACTATTCCCCTCTGTGCTCTAAACTATTTCATCTTTTATTTTTCCCACTGTTTAATTTTCCAGAGCTTGCGAAGCCGAGTTATCGTTCAGTTGCAGTACATCGCATGGCCGGATCACGGTAAGTGGCCATCTCTCCCCCCCCCCCCCCCCCCCCCACTACCTAGGGAATTAAGTTTCATTTTAAATACGACTCCCCCTTCCCCACCCCCAGGAAATTAAGTTTATTACCAATATTCCTGTACAAATATAATAATCCGAATCCACCCCGCTCCCCCCCCCCCCCCCCCCCCCCCCCCCGCCACCCCCTTCCGCAGCAAAATATCCAAGGATTTCAAACACGCTTTGCAGAGCTATTTCTCTTTTTTTAACTGAACTTTCGTACTCCTTGGCTGTTTATTGTAGAAAAAGCCAATTCCGCTATCTTGATTTCCAATCCAAGAAGAAATCGAAGAGCGCTTTTCGGAGCGTCTTTTTTCCATGAACTGTTTTATACTCAAAGTAACTTACCCCTAACGAAGACCGAAAGTAAGTTATTTTTCTCCGTTTCACGCTATTACAGCAATTTTTCCCGCCTGTTAATGAGGCTCTGTTCGCTCTCAGCTGTCACAGTAAAAAAGTAATGGTTCAGTTTTGTTTAAAATTACTCAACTGTTGTTTAAAATGGACTTTCTGTGGCTACGGATGGGGCCCGTTTCTCCCATATCCCGATACAGCAAGTTTTTGGGCCCGGAATTTATGTTATGTGCGTAATGTTAACATTAAATAATTTAACCGGCTTTGTTGGTGTTGAAAGCTAAGCAATAAAATTCTAAGTTGACGAAACAATTCCGGCTGGTTTGCGGGTTAAAATTTACACCACCATTCTATAGATTATGATTTTAAAACACTGCTGCGGGCCAGAAAAGTTATGACCACGTATTTCGAGAAACGGGCGCCAGGCTAAGTTGGAAATGCACTTTACAGCTTGAATTTTAATTCGGCAATTATGTCTCGGAAAATTCGCTTCCATTAAACTGATCGAGAATTCACTTGAGATCTTCCTGTTCTTGGTGTTTATAGTTTGACCAAAAAAAAACACAATTGCGGATTTTTTAAAATTTAGTTTAATCAGACATATGCATAATAAGCTTGTAAGACATTTGATCTTAAGTTTAAGCTTATTTCAATTTGATTTTCTTGCTAAATTTAACAGAATCAAAATTTTTAAAACGTTGCCATAAAGCCTCCTTGTAAAAAATGTAATTAAGACTGCGGTTTTCTTATAAAACTTTCTAAGTTATATACAGAAGTAAAGAAATACTTTGCAAGTCTAACACTTGTTGAAGTTCAAAGTTTTGCAGTAAGCGTTAGCTTACCTAAATTACACAAATGCAATGTGGTATTATAAGCTTAAATCTTACACTAGATTCTGTCGATCTTATTACGAACCTTTTTGGCTTATAAGGCTGAAGTGACAAGAGCATCAACAATGACATTTCACTAATACCTGTGGACATATCGCGATTGTTTAACTCGAAGCTGAAGTTTGTTTTGTATCACTTCTTCTTTAGCCGCCGTAATTTTACGCGAAGTTCCAACTTGTTCGCGAAGAAAACCTTTCTCCAACCAATTTCCTTGGCCAAAATCTTCATTTCATCTGTAACGGTGTCGCAATAAGTCAGAAATATCTTTTCCCAGAGCAAGTCGCTGGCACAAATCTTCTTCGTAAACTTGCAAACAGCCCCCAAGTGAACTACATCGATGAGATCAAGAAACGAAGCGATGTGAACAATAACACGAGGTGGAAGACGAATAAGCCAGTCTCCACACACGATGGCGTGAACATGTTTAAGCGTTTCTTCGCCAAAAACACGGCTTATGTCGCTCTGAAGGAGGGCATCGTCATCGAATTCATCCCATGAAACTTTCTTTTGGTTGGGAGGCAGTCCACGCTGATCTCTTCGGATTGCGATCCGCCATGTTCGCCAAACCACTTCTCTTTCATTCAACACAAGTTGGTGGAAATCTTTGCTTGGCGCTGGTGCCTGGCCGACTTTTTCAATGAAAACTTTTACTGTGCTCATTGTTTATAACTCCAAAGCTTCTTTTGACTTGAAGATTTTTAAACCAAACTCGTATTTCGCTTGAAACTAGAGAAGTTAGAACGAAGGCAGCAAAAGAGCGGTTCGGTTTCTTTGCTGCGATTGCGTGTTTGCGCGGGAAATTTTCACCAATTGGGCGCCGTCTTTCGCCTTGCGTGTGAACCGCCTTCGGGCTTCTCGATGAAAATATTTCAACTTGAGCGTTTTTTTTTTCGGAAAACGTTATTGTTCCTTCGTTTATGTTGTTTCTTTTTTTAGAGTAACAGTGTAATTATCTAAACCTGGCTTAATGTCGTTTTATTTAAAAAAGAATATTTAACTGCTAGCCACCTGGGCAAACATGTCGACATTTTATCTTAGTTTGGCCGATGTTTATCTCGTCTTTACCGCTTCAACCAATAGCTACGGAAAAACCTGACAACGATGTGATAAATGATTTTGGCTATTTGAGCTAGTGTTGATGGTTATATCGTAAAATTCATTTTTTAATATCGCTTTGAAACGAAATAGTCCTTGAGACGTTTCGCACACAAAAGAAACTTTTCGGCAAAAATTTATTATGCCGGAAAAATTTTGACAAGTGATCGGTCCAATTAGCTTTGTAACATCTAAGCGGATCTCGATTAATTCTTCAATTTTCATTTGTTATGAGCCGTTTGATAAATTAAGTTGTTACCTGATTTTCCTTGTCGACAGAATTGTTTTCGTTTTTCACGATAGGAACGCAAAAGGCTATAGATGGTTTTCACTCACGTGACCTTCAGTCCTGTGGGACTCAAATGACAAAGGCCATGGCGGCCATGTTGCTGCACATAACAAAAGAAGTTCATCAAAATTCTTTTGTAGGTGTGCACCAACATGGCCGCCGTGACGTAACGTGAAAACCACCTATTAACATGTTTATGGTAATTTGGGTCTTTTAATTAAACGTATTGCAAATGAATCAAAAATAACAAAAACGAACTCTTTTTTTAAGTAAAATGTGCCTAATAGTGTAACTTTTTTTGTGTGTGTGTGTGTGTGTGTTTTCATTGTGTATAGATGTCCCTGACGATTCGACGGATTTCTTAGAGTTTATTCATATTGTTCGCCATTACCGCGAAGGAACAAATACCCCGACTGTGTTGCACTGCAGGTAAGAATATGATAAGGTATTACAGTTAGATTTTCACATTAACCCTTTGACCCCCAAAAGTGCCAAAAATAAAATTCAAAAAAAAAATCCCAAGAGAATTTCATTTGGTAAAATATTGAAAAACAAATGGTACCATGCAAAAGTACTGGCGAATGAATGGTCACCATAGGATTTCATTGACAGACTCAAAAGTTAGAAGCAAGCTGTGTAGCATAAAATTTTTGCGGGTATTAACTTTTGCGGATTGCCCTCGATCTGCAAAAATAAGTTTTCCGCAGAAAAAAGCTCTCGCAAAATAATACTCCGCCAAAATTTACTCCCTTCAGTCAAATCAACAAATCTGCTTTTTAATGTAAACTTGCATTACAGGAAAGATGTAGAACGAAAATAAGAACTGTTAACATTGATTTTTAATAGAAAACAGCAGTTTTTTCAATAGTAATAGCAGTTTTTTCTTGAGCGTGGCAGAGGGCAAGGATAGGGGGCAGGGGGCAGGGGGGCAAAAATGTTCCCGCAAAACACAAGAAATCGCCAGTCCACAAAATTTTCATGCTGCATGGTACATTATGTAATGTTTAAAACACGAACAGCAGTATTTTATCAAGTTTAAAAATTCGAGCGCGAAGCGCAAGAATTTTTACACTTCATAAAACACGTGCTGTGAGTGTTTTGAACGGCTTCAAAAACGAACCGCCAAAAGCGAGTCCCTACGGAAATTAAACAAATGTGCTTTTTGTGCAAAGAGGATATTACTGATACTAGAAAAACAAGTAGACTGATTAGCATACAGCACATCTGCCACACTGGCTTCGACGAGGTGACCCCGCCGGCATGGCTTCCCGGGAACTGTCGAAAGTTGTGGGATTTTAAAGTTCTGAGGAAAAAAATAATCCATGAAAAATGCTATACCAAAGTTGACAGGTACGTTGGATAAACGCGGCGAATAGATAAAAAGTGTTCTTGCTCGCTTCACGCTACTTACGACTTTAAAACGAGAATGGGTGATGAAGGTGAACAGACACCGCCAGATATTTAGTGATGGGTAAACCATCTTTACAATAACTGAGTTAAATTGTTTTCATCCGTTGTGTGTACTGATCCCAATATCTTCATCCGTCTGTTTATTTAGCAGCCGTTTTACAACCTTCACTATTGCCGTTCGAAGCTCACGCAGACGCCAACAATACAAAATTGGATTTATAGACGAATTTATGAATGCCACAGTCGTGAAAAACTCCCATTCGATTTTCCATTCCTCGTATACTGTTCCAAACATAGTCATAAAAATAACATTTGGTAAATAACAAATAACCATACAAATATAAAACAAGAAATTATTCAAAGCGCTTTTCTTCAAACGCAACATAACGATGTTATTTCCAATATTTGAGATCTCTGCAGCTGCCTGTTCTTGAACGCCAATCTGTAGCTGATGCTTTCGAACGATTCCATATATTCTGATGTAAAAAATTAAGCAAATTATGAGACAAATACCAGTATAAAGACCTGCCATCAGGTGATACAAAGGCCCGTTCCAAAGGTAGAGTCCTAAGCATAAGAAAAAAAATGAACCAAATGATTCCTACTGTATACATGACGCGAGATTTGGTGACTATGGTGGAATATCGCATGTGATAATGTAGAGCCATAAATCGATCCACACATATGACCGTCATTGTGCCGAGAGAAACTCCACATACAAAAAATCCTGTCATGACCGATAGATGACGTAAGAAGGGATCTTCAGTTGTTAAGCTCTTGATTTCTTTAGCAACGAAGAGAGGTTGAGCCATGATTGCAACTAACAGGTCGGAAACAGCGAGACTTGAAATCATGATCATCGAAGGTGATTGAATGGAAGGATTTTTTAATATGGCCGCCAAAACCAAAGAATTCCCAGTGATTGATACGAGAATAAATGGCGCATTGAGTAAACAGTTGACGACGATGATGGTTTCTTGAGTAGCGGGCATGTTCTTGCCTTCGCCGATGTAGCTTATCGTTGTCTGCAATTTATCTTCAGAACGTCGTTGTACTCAAAAAGCATTTGTTTAGTGCCAAGCGGTGAAAAGGGTAGACCTATCAAAGTCCGGAATTGATAACACTGAATTAAGTGTACTCTCCAAAGCAGCTGTTGGAAACTGTTTTCCGATTGATCATTTTTTTTTTTTCAAAAAAGACTCGCTAAGATCAGGTTGTGAACCAAAGTGCAGTGACTTTTTTCACTCAGCACTTGCGTTGTACGTTTATTCAGGCTCCTTTCGTTAAATTTCAAAATTCAACGTGATAGCCAGACAAATAGACAAGAAAGTTTATTCAATTTTTTTTTTGTCCCCGTAAGGCCTTGCTGTGAAAATGAAATTTATTATACTGAGAGAAGCCTATTGTTAAGCTAAGTCTGAATTCTGAATTATTCACCAATTTTTGTCTAGCTTTCTTTGATATTTCGTTTAATTTAAAATGGTAACTTAAGCATTGTTCTTATAAAATTATTAGTTTTAGACAAACCTCATTTAGTGGTGTTTACTTTTTATCAAAAAATGAGCTTTCTTTTTATCTCCAGCAGCTGTTGCTCCCCTTTTTTTACATATATAATAATTAAAGGGCTCGGGGCATAACCGATCTATGTTGCTTTTCAGGTCGTTTTTTATTTTTCTTGCTCAGATTTGTCCTTTTTTGACATGTGAATTACAAATTAATTTCTGTTGTTTTTTCCGTCGTTTTCGAGAAATAACGTATGCAAAAAAATATATATATATTTTTCACTTCAGATAGCCAAGTTTAGGCCCGTGCCGCTAAATCCCGCTCAAGATAAAAAAAAAACAATCCAGAAGTCCATTCCCTCAAAATCGCTTCATTTTATCGCCGATAGTGAGCCACTAAGTTTCACGTTAACTCCCTTACGGACCTCCTAGGAAGCACTCCCGGTTCTCCGCTGTCGCATCATAGCCTTTGCCCACCTTGCCTAATTTCGGCCGGCCAGCAAGAACTCACTTTGAGATGCCCAAAGCTGTATTTCAAGTGCCCGACCACGCACAGCGGACCGTTCTGCCACTGTCGCAAAGCATGTCGGGAAATTCTATGGGAAAACCGAAATGGAGCTTCCCGCCCGAAACTTTTTTAAATTCAAAAGTTTCAAATTCATTGAACATTCTAAGGCTGTCAATTTTCAAATATTGCGCTGATTTTTCACGCTTGTGGTTTGTTGCTGTCATTATGCATCTCCATTGTCTTTAATCGGCATGCGATTGTAAATTTCAGTATACCGTGGAAGCTCTCAGAAGCGGACACCCTCGGAACAACCTCGGGACGCGAAAAAGGTGTCCGTAACTGAAGCTGGCCGCTTTCGAGAATGGTTCTCGTAAGCGGCCACTGGAGGTGTAAGGGAGCTTGCCCCAGCTAACAAAGAACATTGGGAATGCAAAAAAAATACCACCGTATTAAACGGTTTTTTTTGTTTTATTGCCTTATGCAACGCCTTGATAATGGCGATAACTGTATACAGTACTGTTAATCGACTGCCTCGCTTAAGTGGAAAGTGGGTGCCTGGGGTATCCAGTGGCTTCCACTGTGGCCAGCCAGCCCCAAGATAAAATAGTGCCCCCATGGCTGGCAAATCCCCGCGACCCAGCCATGAGCCCCCATTCCAGGCACCCGTCGTACTGATTGAATCAGTGGAAGGAAAAAATAGAGGGGCGGGGTGGGGGAACGCTTAAGGCGGGACTTAACCTAAACGCCACTTTTCCGCCACTTGACATGGCTTTAATGGAAATATCTCGTTCACGTTTCAAGCAATCCAAAAACCCTATGCTTAAAACATAAATCCATGTTATGGGGTGTTTTGTAAATTTTTGGGTGATTTTTGGGTACGTTTGAGAGGAAATAGTTTTTCTCAAAGGATTGGTAAAATTTAGAGAAATTTAGTGAAGTTTTAAAATTAGAATTTGTAGTTAATAATTAATAGACGGATACCAAGTTGGTCCACTAGCAACCTGGGGTGCTCTTACGTGGGTATCGACTGTCTGTTGGTGTTCTCCTATCCCTTCTTAAAACCTCATCAAATTTCATTCAAATTTAGGTTAAGTCCCGCCTTAAGACAGCCGCTACAAAACCGCTAAAGAAGACTGAAACAACCGCTACAAAACCGCTCGAGAACCCCAAGATCCTAGCTGAGACGAATCCGCAACGTTCCATCATAGTTAATGAAGAGACTGGTTGTGAAACCTGAGAATTGTCTTTGTTCGATCTTTTTGTTATCGTTTTTCGGCCTTGACCGTGCACAACACAATAGATGTTGATCTTTTGTTCGAGCAACTGACCAATAGAAATAGTGCTATTAAGTTATTCAGTCATAGGGTGTGATCAAAAAACAAAAGATGTGCACGGTCAAGTACGGTTCAACATAAATTGTAGCTCCTTTGTTATCGCCATTGAAGTCTGCAAGGTTTCATAACCAGTCTCTCGATTAACTATGGTTTCACTTGAGCCTGCACTTGAGAGTTTGACCGCTGACTGAAATTATACTGCATTACTAGGACTGGCCCTTAGTGACCTTAGTACACAACAAATCGTAATTGCAATCCACATTAACATTAACAGTCTTACTGCAACAAAATGCAGTGATGCAGTTTACAATTGTTTGTGAGTACTGTATCTTTCTGTATCAGTGTTTGTTAGCAAGTTCTTAAAGCGGGGACAAACAAAGGAAAGACTGTTGTAACGGGAAAATGATTGAACAAAGGAGCCGGATACGGCTTAGAAATTCCTTGCCGGTACATTTTTTATGGGGACACTAAAATGTCTCGGCCATGGCTGAAATCGAAACTTGAGTGCCTTGGCTACACTGTTGTGCGGACGACGTTGTAATTCCAGTCACAAGCATACAAATGGTGTTTCGAAATGTAACCGGATGTGTATGACCACAAAACAAACACAAATATGGCACTGAAATCAATGCACTGTAAAATCATTGTGACGAACAGCGATGTGAATTTGATTAATTAAAATACGATTCAGATACTAATGGATTTTCCTTTCGGGTGTACGCTTACGGGAGCTTAAAGACAAAGGAAGCGTCTAAATTGTAACCCCTGAACGTGTCCGCGGCCGCTTACGGGAATGTGTCAATACAGAGTTTGTATGGGAGTTCAAACGCGGTTTTGTGAAGGCGGTCGTACGTAGAGCTGTCCGCCACTGTATAATGACTTCATAAACATTTCATTGCTTTGTTTTAAGTGTCATATGAATTCATGATGTACTGAAATTTACAGTTGCATGGCGATTCGAGACAATGGAGATGCATGCCACTAGCGCGAAAATCAGCTCAATGTTTTCCTACGTGCAGGCTGAAAATTGACAGCCTTAGAATGTTTTAATGAATTTGAAACTTAGCAATTGCGTTGAATATTAATTAATCTCCTTGAAGACTAAGTTTAAAAAAAATTCGTTTGTCGCTTTTTAATTCGTGAGCATTTTAATAATTGTAGGGTCAATTTTTTGGAAAAAAGCGAAATAACACTCCAGACGAGTTCATATTCAAGCCAATGTTTATAAAATTCAAATGGACGATTTCGCTGAGATTTTCACTCAAGGTATTTGGATGGTATAAAATTCATTTAAGATTAAAATATTATCTTATTAAGCCTTGTAGACAAAATTTTCAAAAACATTTCAAAAACTGTTTTGTTTTTGTTGCATTTTAACATGCAAAATTACTGAATGCTGATTGACTGACAAAGAGGGCATTTTTTCTTAATTGAGGGCAAAATTACTCGCTCCTGATTGGTCAAGCATCAAAATTACTCACTCGATTGGTTGAGCGCGCCGTTCTCGTTGCATCTGGCTTGACGGGATTTTGAAGAAAATTTACAAACAGAGCGCTCGCATGTTTTGCCGGAGATTTTGTTTTAAAAAAGGAAGGAAATCGAATTACACATGTGCCGAATCTAATGCTAATGAGAAAAAACTATTGTCCTTGCTGATTTGCATTAAGTTCGGCACATGTGAAATTCGACGTTTAAAACGGGCCTAAGAAAGGAATTCTATAGGTAAATTGCAGCATTTTACGCCAAACAGGAAGCGATTATTTGTGTTAAATCTTGGATTAACTAGGCGCCTACAGGCCAGTTTGCGACATTGAAGACCTGAAGAAATTCATTCATGGCGACAAAAGGTTTTAAATTTCCATCACTTCACTGAATATATGCGGATTTCTACGGACTAAAGAACTTTGACAGATTTTGCTGAAAAGGACAATATACGTTTAACAGAGGAAAGAATAAGGCTTATAAGAGGTGAAAGAAAGTAATTAATCGCCAAACGTGCAAGCAAGTTTGAACTCGCCATTTGTTTTTGTTATCAAAGCAGCAAAAACTTCACAACACAGGTACGCTTAAATAAAATTTAATTTATTTTGGTCGTAAAGTGTCTTTTGTCCATATAAAACAGGCTATGTTCTCTAGTTGTACATGACAGCCAAATGTATTTTTTACCGATAAGAAATTTATTTAACAACAGTGATCATGAGGTGAAAGGTTTTTCTTGTTAGTTTGCGAGAGAGCATTTTCACTTCGGATAGTTTCAAGTCTGAGTGACTCTTGAAAAGTCTGAAAGGTTTCCAATTTTGCCCTCTACATTATAAACAAGTAATCGCATGTTCCCTTGTAAAATTAAGGATTAATATCAGTTGTGTTTTCAGAATCTGTGTTTTCAAAATTGTGTTTACGGATTCTGAAAACACGCGTGGCATTAATCCTTAAAAGACCTCTTTAGCTTGTATGTTTTGTTTTCCCAATGTAGGTAATGTGACGTTCTCAAGGGAATTTGTCTTTTGTCTTTCATAAATTATGCATACATATGCACGTGAAGAAAACAAAATTTTAAAGAAACAGTTCTCTAAGGTAACTTCACATGATCTATATTAGGAAAACAAAACATACAAGCTAAAGAGGTCTGTTTTACTCGTACCCATGTGATTACATACACAAAACTTAACTCAAGACAAATATGCAGGTCGAACATACAGAGAGCGTTTTCCAAAATTATATCTTAATGACAAGAAATTCGGTCTTGTGAAAAATGGGAGATGACGTCATTACGTTGCTATGGCAACTCCGATTTCGATAAAACGTACCTCATCTGACACTTTATTCTATCACTATAGTACAGCTGTAGCAATCGATTTTCCGTTAGAATGCCACTCAAAAACCCGATCGAGCCACCTTAACGGCATCTTCAACAGCAACTATAACTTAAGTAATGCTTCACATAAGAACTATAGTAAACTTCATTGTTCTGCGGCATTGGCTCTTTCCCACATAGAATATCTTTTATTTCAAGAATAGAGGAGGGGCTGATGGTTTATAATGATATTTCATTATAAAAATACAGAAAATCCATTTGCGTCAAATATATTTTAGGAAATGTTCGTGCTTAACCAATCAGAATAGCCAAAGACAATAGCTACTAATTTTGCTTCTTTGATGAAGTTCCTCAAATACAATATCTTTGAAAAATTGCGTGTTGTGCGATTGGGTCTCAAAATACCTGAAACCTTAAAAAAATTAGACTTAATGCACCTTGAACCTTAACTTTTTAGCGGTTTTTGAGTCTAGGCCAATGAGATCACTAGTTGTAACAATGAAAAAAGTTGACATTCCATCGTGCATTGCCGTTCAGCACTATCCTTCTTATGCGGATCATTACTTAAACAATAAGCATATATAGGCCGATTTCATCTGACGTAATGTTCAGCAACAAACTTTTTCAATTCCAAACACCTCAGAGTCTTCAAACAAAGGAACGTTTATCTTAACCCTCCAATCAAGGAACGCCAGAATAATTAAAAATAACACTTGAAATACCAAATAACTAAACTAAAATTGTGGCTTAGCCTATTTTACTATCTTATTATTAAAATAAGATAGCTGTAGTGAGGTATGAATATGAATGTATGAAAATCAGACATGTGAACTGCGGATAAACATGAGTGAAATTTGTGATCCTCGTAGTTTGCTTTCATCCCGTTCAAGCCTGAATTTTTTTTCTGGTTGCTTTTTCAACTGTTTAAGTTGTGATTATAATGTATAAGGTTTTAAAACTTTCTACAATTATTGTATGTCACGGCTCACTGGAAGGCCATTTTTGAAATGAATGCGATCCCATGTTTTTAAATAAAGATGATGAAGATGATGAGCACACTGTGAGAGTCACAAACTTCACTCGTGTAGTGAGGTAATTAGCAACATGGATGATACGTCCAACGTCAAAAGCTCCGGGAGGTTCCGTTTATGGTGTGTTTTTTTTTTTAATTTTCGTATATTGCGTTAATTTGCATAGTTTTCAACATGCCACAGCCACTGCAGACAAACGCGACAAATAGATGAAAAGCATTCTTTCACGCTTCATTGTTTCGTACGACCTTGAAACGAGAATGGAAAGAAACCATTTTTATGAATGTGATTGAGGTGAACAAACGCCGCCAAATATCTAGTGATGGGTAAATCATCTTTAAAATAACTTAAAATGTTTTCATCCGTTGTGTGTACTGGTCCCAATATCTTCATCCGTCTTTTTATTTAGCAGCCGTTTTACAATCTTCATTGTTGCCGTTCGAAGCTCACGCAGACGCCAACAATACAAAATTGGATTTATGGACGAATTCATGAATACCACAGTCGTGAATAAGTCCCATTCAGTTTTCCATTCCTTGTATACTGTTCCAAACAAAGTCAAAATGACAACATTTGGTAAATAACAAATGACCATACAAATATAAAACAAGAAGGTGTTCAAAGCGCTTTTCTTCAAACGCAACATAAGGTTGTTATTTCCAGTATTCAAGATCTCTTCACCCTGTTTTTGAACGTGAATCTGTAGCTGATGCCTTCGAACGATTCCATATATCCCGATGTAAAACACTGTGCAGATTATAAGACAAATACCGGTAAAAAGTCCTGCGATTAGGTGATAAAAAGGCTTGTTCCAAAAGTAGAGTCCTAAGCATAGGAATATAGTCAACCAAATGATTCCTACTGTAAACACGACGCGAGATTCGGTGACTATGGAAGAATATCGCATGTGATAATACAGGGCCATAAATCGATCCAAACATATGACCGTCGTTGTGCCGAGGGAAACTCCACATACAAAAAATCCTGTTATTGCCGTAAGCTGCTTTAATACGGGATCGTTAGTTGTTAAGCTCTTGATCTGGTTAGCAACGAAGAGAGGTTGAGCCATGATTCCAACAAGCAGATCGGAAACAGCGAGACTTGAAATCATGATAATTGAAGGTGATCGAATGGATGGAGATTTTAATATGGCCGCCAACACCAAAGAGTTCCCAGTGATTGATATAAGAATCAATGGCACATTGAGTAAACAGTTGACGACGGCGATGGTTTCTTGAATAGCCGATATGTTCTTGCCTTCATCGGAGTAGCTCATCGTATCACTCGGAATTCGCTGTAATTGAAAACTCACAACGTCGTTGTGTTCAACCTCAGGAGGTTGTTTTACATACAAATCGGTGGAAAAATATTGTTTACTCTTTACTTTGCAATGCAGCTGCTTTGTGAGTTATCAACCTGCAGTGGGTGACTTAGAAGAGACCTGAGAAGTAATGAAGCACGGTATGTTTCATTACTTCTCAGTGGGTGACTTATTTAGCCAGCACGTGTGCGTTGTTTTTGGCATTTGTTGCTCAACGCCATAAACAGAAATGACCCGGCACCTCTGGGTTTCAAGTGCCTTTTGTTATATTAAAATTCAGCTTGACCAAGTTAGACTAATCATCATCATTTTTTTGTTGCACTATTATTTACATTTCGCACTTTGCACTGAAACTTGCTGTATGTGCATTTGTTTTGTCCCTTTATGTAATTTTCTCGCCGTGAAACTGAATTGTAAAACATCGAAAAAAGGTTTATTGTCAAGCTCGTTGTGAGCTCTAAATTATTAAGACTTCTAGCCTACACATTCTTATACATTATTAAAATTTATCAAACAGCCGTAAAGAAGAGCTCATTTTTAAAGAATCAGTTATCTCCGTTTCATCCTTGCGTTAAAATTGTAAAGCACAATTAAACTTATACATAGGGAAATGGTGCTTTTCAAATTCATAATTAGCATCGTCGTCACGTGTAAGCTTTTACAAACTCTCTGCTTTCATTTCCAAGTATCGTTCCGGCAATAGAATGACTAGTCTGAAGGCGGTTTTTTTTTGAGTGCGTGTTTATAATTCTGTGAATAGCGAGATGTTTACATTGAAAAGGTTTCAAATTACTTTTGACATACGCAAATTGTGTGGTGAGCCAAAAGACCGTTCAAATGGCTGGAAATCTTTTATCTAAACGGATACTAACACTAGCCGTTCGAACGGCTGAATATTTTTTTTTTAACCACAACGGCTAATCACGGCGTTCGAACTGCCTCCTACCGTTCGTAAACTGCCGATGAACGGCAAGCGGACGGCTCGAAGAGATAGCCGTTAGTATCGTTTTCGCGTGAGAGGTTACACATGTACTTCGGTGGAAATAAAATGGGAATTTCGTTTCCAAGTTGCCAAATACGTTCAATACTTCGCAACGTAACGCGTAACTTCACAACATCACGCGGAAAAGTTATGTGATATCAACTGTAAAATCATGTAAAATCAACTGTTTTGTCCAAATTCATTGCTTCTAGTTTATCTAAACCTATTAATGTTTTGTTAATGGTAAAGTATTGTAAATCAAAACGTTAAAAGGAGGGAAAAAAGTTTTGGTTTCTCATTCCAAGTTAAGCATATCTTAAGAAAGAGCTTGACTCAAGCGCACTTGAGACTCTTAAAAAAATGGTGGGAAAGTGTATTTTAAAAACAGGACCATAAGCTGTCAATCACTGTCAATGTTTTGCACCGCTGTAGATGTCTTTTAGTTGGCTTCTGTTTTCCCATTGGTCACGTGCCTTCTGTAGTTTGGTGTAGTTTATACGTGGAGGTCTGCTTCGGTTCCTTTGAAATAGACACGTTACCATGGTTACAAAGTGGGGTCCAAGTACGTTTCCATGGTTACATTCAAAGTTGGTTTCAAGTGCACTTAGGATGTACTTAGAATCCCAAGTGTGAAACCACCAAACATACACCACGTGACCTGTCAATCATATGACATCATAATCACGTGACCTGTCCCATGCCGTCGTCATCACGTGACATGTCAATCAAAATGCTGGCTCCTGATTGGCTGCTTCTGAAACCGACCTGTATAACTACAGAAACGTTGTCATAGAAAATTTAAAAAAATAGGAATTGATTACCTTAATGATATTCACAAGTCAACCATGACATTGACTTCGTCTTGTTTCTATTTTCTTTTTTAGTGCTGGTGTTGGTCGGACAGGCGTGTTGATTTTTATGGAAACAGCTTTCAACATGATCGAGGCTGCAGAACCGATTTATCCATTGGAAATTGTTCGGCGAATGAGAGACCAGCGCTGTTCACTGATACAAACTCCGGTAAGTTAACCAGGGGCAGTGTCCCGGCTGTCCTCGCCAAAAGTAATGAACGCAAAGAAATATGAACTAAAAAGGCAAAATAACGACTAAAAAACTCAAAATTCCACCAGAATGGAAACTTTGATTTCTTGACCGCCCGTCACGAAATCAAATTTGACGAACTACAATCCACTTCCATCCTTGTAATCCTGCAATTTTTCACCACATTACTGCTTGTGTCTTTCTCTATAGGATCTTTTCTTTCAATTTAGTCATATATTTGATAGCATTTGGCGGTACAACAAGAAAATTAAATAAACACAATTTCATTTTTTTCGGTGGGACAGTGTCCCTTCAAACGTTTGCGCGATGCTGTGAAAGTTATGTCACGCGTTATCAGAAACAAAGCAAGAACGTCACGCAGTGTTACAGTCACCATTGTAAATTTTCATTTTATTTTCGGATTACCAAAATGCATTTTTCTTTCTCTTTTTAGGGACAGTTCATATTCGTTCTGGAAGCTTTGTCAAGAGCGTATGACGGTAGGTGAAGGGATTTTTAAAGACAGTCCGATGTTATTGTTTACTTACGAGTTTGTACTGATTATTGGGTAAAGGTATCGTGAACATTGATTTGAATAAAGTTTGTCGTTTGTTTATTTTCTAAAAAGGACCAATGAGAAATGAAATGGAAAGGTGAAGTTTTATAGTAAAGTAGTAATTTGTCACCAATGTAGGTAACTTGCAAATGTAAATGCGAAGAGTTCGTTGGGCTACTTTTGTTTGAGATTGCGATATGATTAACTTAGGGACGGACAATTAGAAAAGTGATGGGGGTGGGGGTGGGGAATTGTCAGGTTGCACGATTTTTTTTTTCGCCCATTGCTTGTGCAGGATGTTTTTTCGGGTGAAACCCTCTTCACGAATTTGTTTTTTAGACAAATATTGCTTTACTATTAAAAAAGAACTATTTCACAAAAAATTGTTGTACTTCGTAGGTTAAAGACCATTTTGATCTTATATTTAGAATGGTTAAAATCAAATGTCACATACTGTTTGTTATTTACCGATTGTTTTCTTTTCACTATACACTTTTTATAAACAGCAATTCATATCGAATGTTTTTCAAATGCCGGTGTTTTTGGCACTTTGGCAGAATTTTATATATTACATAAAGACCGCAATAGGACTTTTCCTTCAGCACGAATTTTTTTTCTTTGCCTTCTTCTTAGCAGGAATTTTTTTCTTTACCTTCCTCTAAGCACGATTTTTTTTCTGGCATTTTTGCATGATTATGTGTTTTGTCCTCCCCCCCCCCCAAAAAATCACTTTTCTAATAGTCCGTCCCTTATTTCATCTTTCTAAATATGGATTTAACTGACGGTGTGAGAGGTGCATACTGGCTGTTATTCGCCCATGATATAGTGGTTTACAATTAAGTGTCGAAATTAAATCGTCTTTGCTTTTACCTTTTGTGATTGGCTAAGAAATCTCGCGCCACTTTCTCAACCAATCAGAAGTAAACCGAAACTAATCGTGACTTGCTCGCACGCGTTTTCCCGCGCTGGGTGCCTGCTGCATGTAATTCAGTTCTGATTGGTTCATTGGATTGTCTGCGTCTTTTGTGATTGGTCAGAATGGTTACTTTAAGCCCCGACTACACGTTGTAACATTGTCATATAACATTTGTTGGTTCAACAATGTTAGAACGTGTAGCCGGCATGTTAGATGATATTTAAGTAACATTTTTTGTTGGAAGAATATTTTGATTTGATCTTCACTGTCCTCTGATCAACAGTTCATCGTGACGAGCAACTCATAACCAACTAATAATGTTTGAAAACGCGGGTTTATATGTATAAAACCAGCTTCAAAAATTCTTAGTTGTCATAGCAAAATATCCTTCTTTTTTTCAGAAGAATTGGTGAAACCGTTGTAATTACAAAGTACAAGAACGGGTGGACACACCAGTTTGAAACTGACATACAGTTGGAAAACCTGGATGAGCTTGAAGAACTCCGTCTGGTGAAGCGTAACCATGCCAACATTAAAGAATTGGCTGAGTTCGAAATCAAGTGGAAGAAACGATTCAAAGATTGTGTTACAAGTAGTCTGATGTTTTGATCAAAGAATATGTGACAATTTTAACTATTGTGTGACATAACGAGAATTGTCGAAAAAGATAAAAACAATGGCCTGGTCACAGAAGAAAGTTTTAATTATTAATCATGATTACTCATTTTAACAGAGTAGCTTTTGGTATTTTTATTTATACATTTTCAATATCCACACATTCGCAATATGGTTGATGTGATTTTAGGCGATTTTATTTGACACGAATTCAAATAATATATTTGATCATCAGTTTTTTTCATATTATTTTTTCCCGCAGTAGTAAATATAAGAACAAGAGGTTGTATGGCCGCTTGTAGGCTCAGCGAAAAATATTGTTAGACTCTGAATACACCTTCACCGCTGCAATAGCCACTAATTGCCAGGACATATTAAATTATGGGAGAAATATTTTTTCCCGGGCAGGGAGATATATACCTTAGGAACAAACGAGACATATTCCTTAGCAAATAAAGCTCTCATCATCACCATCGTCATCAGCATTATCAAAAAGGGTGGACGTCGCCGCAGGGGAGGTGGGTGGTCAAAAATAGATCCAACAGTTCCAAATAGCGTAACTTCGCTAAAGAGGGAAAATGTGAAAAGGGACTAACAACAGGGTGCAGAGGAGAGCGCGGAACCACTAACTATTAGGGCGACTAATTTTCGTGACTATTGCAGTATTGAAGATAGGGGCTTATTACGTTTCATCCATGGTTGAAAATGATAATGTACGTTATTCCACGTTACCACAGTGTTCATTGTTTTGTGACCTTCGGGTAAAACGTCGCCCGTGAAGTTTTACACTAAAAAATCACAATGGCCCGTTCGTATATATTGGTATTGATTCAGTTGAATGTCGAAAGTAATTTCGCGATTGCTTGGTTTTGCTTAGCCACGCTTTGTGATTGGCTGAAATATCGGCTCACGCCACCTTCTCAGCCAATAGGAAGTAACATGCTTGCGCGCGTTTTCCCGCGCTTGGCGCCGGCTACATGTATTTGCTTCGAGTTCTGATTGGTTCATTGGATTGTCTGCCTGTGTTGTAATTGGCCAGAGTGATTGCTTTCGTTTTGGTTTTATGAAAGGCCCAGTATCACCCATTCGGCTTTGCGGTCGTTTGTTTTTGTTTTCAAATGACGAGCTCGCTCGTGATTAGCTCATTCGGGTATTTTCGACTGCGTTAAAGGGATAGTATCACGAGGTTCCACGCGCGGCGCTGTTCACTATTCTTGCACCGGAATTTTGGACATATCACTGTTAAAAGTGATTTTTTCTTTCTTCTGGCTATCAAAACGGATTTTTTGATTCAACAAATACGTCCACTTCTCGACGGCCTTTTTGAATTTGCGGAATCAAACTTGAGAAGTGGGCCGACGTTTTCAAGTTTCGACCTCGTGATACTATCCCTTTAAATTCAGTCGAAGAGGCATTGGGCGCGCAATGCATTTTGGGTGATACTGGGCCTTGAAAAAACCGCTCTATTGGTATTGGTATTGATATTGGTAGCTACTTCATAGTTCTAACAGCGACCGCAGGTTAGTTCTTCGCTAACCTAGTTTCCAGGTTCTCTCCATCCACTTTCTCGAAGGAAGTTAGCTGGTTGTATCCATGATAACTCCACACCTTTCAGTCATCAACGTCAAAAGTTCCTGTGTGCTTTGAAATCTGTTCGTTTTATTGTGTAGTTATTTTTAATTTTCTTATGCAATTCCTTCAGGTAAAGTGTATTTTTTTTCTGCCGTGTACAAATCGTTCATATACCTGTTCCTACAAACCTATGATTGAGTAAGTGTGACGTCAGTGTGATGTCAGTATGACGTCAGTGTGAGGTCAAAATTCAAACATGCCAAATATGGATATTGTTCTTAATGTCAAAATGAAGGCTTTCTAATTTTAGAATTAGATATTTTACGTTTATTCATATTTAAGGATGTTGATTAACTTTATTGATATTTGACGGTCTTCTCCAGAAATGATTCTTGCCTGTAGAATTTTTTTTTTTGCAGTATTTAGGAACAATCTATTGTGTGCAAGAGTAATTTGTCACCGTATATTAAAAACAATGTTTCTCATTGTAGATTTAAAATAAAAGAGAATTTTTGCAGTAACCATTCACCATGTGTAATCATTCTGCTTTTGTCCACTCCTCCCTTTATACTTAAGTTCATGGCAAAAAGGGATGGCAACTCGATACTTGGCAGACGTTTACTTTCCTCTCCAGACAACCAAGGAATTCTAGCTGATAAAAAAAAATGGGTCTGAAAACGATAAACCACAAGTGCAATGCCAACCAGTAATGGCGTTTGACCACGCTAGTCCGTGTTCAGGGTTGCCACGGTCAGGGAAAAGTCAGGGAAAAACAAACATTTTTCAAGGTCAGGGAAAAGTCAGGGAATTTTGCAAAAGGTCAGGGAAAATCTTAGTTCTTGTCAAAGTCAGTGAAAAGTCAGGGAATTTTGTTTGAATTTTGGTAAAGTCAAATGCCATGCGTTCAAAATCCCGTGAAAAACGTAAAGAGATCGAAAATGAAGAGAAGAATATTGATGGTCTGCAAAAGAAGCTGAAGCAAATGTAATAGTTGATGTGGCTTATTTGATAATTCGCCAAATGCAAAGTCAGTGAAAATTGTTTTGAGGTCAGTGAAAAGTCAGGGATTTTTTTATGTTCTAATGAGTGGCAACCCTGGTGTTATCAAAATGTCCTAGGCTGCATCACTCACATGGGCGCGCGGAGATATAACTTCCATGAAACCGACTATTATGGCCGATAACAATGATGAAAATGCTTATTAATCGTCTCGGTACCTCCTAAATTGAACAGGGGCCATGCCCTTATTACTGGATATAGGGGTATTTTGGTAACGAACAAGCACACGAGAGGCGACTTGTGGGAATCAACCCAAAAAAGGAGAAAGAGGGCGGTGGGAGTACTTTTGTTCCATAGTTACTAGTTAAACCGTACGTCGTTGATTGTGTGTGAAGGGTTTCACAATAATAATTGTAGATTGATAAAACAATACTGTCCTGAAAGATCTTATTGTCAAGATGCTTTGCGATATTTTTATTTTAATTTCCATCATATGAATTAAATTACTTACAAATTGTAAACCTTATTAAAGAGCTAGGTTACACAGAGTACATTGGCTTGGATGTGATATATATATATACACAGGGAAAGTTCCTAAAACATTTGACGCGAGGCATAAACATTCTGATATATTCCAGCCCCGAGTGTAAATGGTCGGGCCCTTCCCCTAGATCCGGCACTTTCCACCGCGGTCAAACGTCTGAGGCGTTTTTCGTTTTATTTAGTGGGATTTTATTTAATATTAAATGGAAATATGGGCAAGGATGTATAAAAAAAATTAGTTGACGTTACTATCTTTTAATTTTTCTCAAAATGATGAGCTTTTTTCGTTGAAAACTGACCAAAACTCTTTGCGCTTGATCAAAATTATGTTGGCAAATTAATGGCGCCGACCATTCTGCAGTTCACAGTTTTTAAACGCTAAGAACTTTTTTGCTAAACTTTCAAACGTTTGGTAAATTGACAGTGTATTGGCAATATATTAAACTTTAAACAGTGAAAATAACAACCTTAACTTTTAAGTACTTTGCTTAACTTTTGCAAATTTCTCTCGTTTGACCGCTGTTAAAGCTATGTCGCGAGGATGGCGGGTGAGTACTGGGTACTAACAACTTGAAAAACGTCCGGTGGCTTTTTATCAAGTTGGCGGCCATTACTGTCGAATTCGCTGCAATCCGTTCCATCCCGTCGTATTGCGTGGAAGGATAGATCTCAAGTTTACAAATTAGTTAGAGTATTTACTTGGCTAGATTTTTGTTAAATTATTTCTGCGATTTGTTAGTCGTACCTTTGAAAAATTCTTTGTCTTCCAGTAGTGGTGGAAGTTGGGGAGGAATTTAAAAGCGAAATCGATCGTGTGTTTGTTTACCTCGCGTGGTTCGACACGAGTGCAAGCGCGATAAAACTTGCCGCGATCCGAGAGGGAACAATAGAAATTTGACATGTGTGACGTCAGGTGACGTCACATGACAGGAACTCATTGCACAGACTCACCTTGCGACATAGCCCCTTTAATCCGGCACTGGCTATGCAAGTGTCTACAGTATACCCCAGGCCCCCTTCCCTAGATCCGCCACTGGCTATGTAAGTGTCTACAATATACCCTCAGGGTCTCTCCCCTAGATCCGGCACTTGCTATGCAAGTGTCTATAGTATACCCCCAGGCCCCCTGCCCTGGATCCGGCACTGGCTATGCAAGTTTTTACAGTATACAGTTGGCCGTATTGCAGAGACATAGATTACATGCGTTTTCTCGGTCTGCGTGGGAGGAAAATAAATGGAATGTCTGTTAAGTCACGCATGTCAGAGTTAATTGATCGCAGAAAAAATCGTGCCCATTCGGGCTGTGGGTATTTATTGTGATTGCCATTTAGGAAAACTATAGATTTAAATGCAATGGGCATACTACACCAACTCCGCGGTGTGGGCAATACCTTATGCATGTGCGTAAAGCGAGGCGCGATGGCTATTATTCTTCACACGCATCCAATGTAATAAAATAAAAAACCCGGACTAATTTCAAAGCCGAGCAGGCGGAGCAAACCATGGCTCTGTAGTAGTAACTTCTGTGGTCTGTGATTCCATGTTCGGTAGAGTTGAGGGGTACATGGTGGCATCGGTTTTTTTGGCCACACCCAGGCGAATCCCGGCAGTGCAGTCGCACCTGGAAACTGTAAGCAAACGAGATCATGTAAATACTATCTATTTTAAGAGTATAATGTATTTTTTTTGTTACTTTTATGTTCTCGAAGATATTAGCTTCTGTAAGCTACTACTCTGCAATTCGAGAGGAAATAAAGTTTATGTATGCATGTATGTATGTATCATGTCAACTGAACACTTCTTGAGAAAGTTTGTTTTGATAGAATCTATGTAGTCTTGAGTTGTAATAGACCAATTTCGATATATTAAAATTCATACTTGGCTCCGAGGCTTGGGGGAATAAAACAAAAGAAATGAATAATTCAACGCTGAACCTCAATGTGATTTCTTTTGTTTTATTCCCCCAAGCCTCGGAGCCAAGTATGAATTTTCATATATCGAAATTGGTCTATTACCGCGATAGAAATAAAATTATGTGTACGACAGGACTCGGTTTAGGATCCCAAAGGATCTTAGGTCTCCAGAGCTCCTGGCCCATAAACGCAGGGTTAAATCGTTTTTACTACTGTTTGCTGGCCTGTTACCACAACTTTAAAGACTGGATCTACTTTAAATAAGCGGTTGTTATAACAGTGTGTGTTGTATGCCTTACTTTTCTCTTCTAATTCCATGACTATAGCTGACAGCATCCTCATCTGATCTTTTAAAGCGGTCAAATCTTCAGGCTGAAAGAGAAAATGGCCTGGTGATTACGACAAGCCTCTCCTCATAAGTATGCTTCCTGGATTGATTGATTGTTGATTGATTGATTGATTGATTGATTGATTGATTGATTGATTGATATCTAGGCTTTCCGGGATCCGTTACAAACAAAAGAAATGTGGTATGCATGAAAAAATAATGGCTAGCACAGAAAAAGAGAGAGAGCTAGGTGAAGCGGCGGTCTACTTCTTGTCTCTTTTTTACATTTATAGGCTCCTTAGCGAGAAACCAGGCGAAAAGTACATTGGTGAGTGGGCGAGCGGGCGAGCACAGAGAGGAAAGGGTACTGAGACAACGTCATTTCCTGGGACCTCTGGAGGAAGAAAGAAATTTTGCTTAACCCAGATGTCACGCCCTTCTGAATTAATCGTATTGGCTAAAACAAAAAATATGGCGCGAAAGTTCACGCGCATACCGGTCACGTGCAAGTTCTGGATAGCAAACAGCGCAAAGAAGGTCGCTTAAGACTTTGTTTGATTTAAAGTTCAAGTTTCCTTGAAACTTACCGAGGCGCCAATAGCCGGGCGTCCAGGTTCCCCCTTTGGACCAGCACGTCCAGTAAGTCCTTGTAGTCCTTGTATTGATTCCCCTGGTTCCCCTTTTAACCCCGGGGGTCCGACGGGTCCTGGAGATCCAGGTGTTCCTGGAAGACCCGGATGTCCGGTCACTACTGTTGCTGTACCCGGCATACCGGTTTCTCCTTTCTCTCCTTTTTGGCCACGTGAACCAGGCGAATGCCCTGGAGATATAAATAGAGCAATTCATTTAAATGCGCCATGAATTTACCCTCTTTTGGTGCATAGTGGAATTTTTAGAAAATGGCAATGCATTTAGCGCAGTCTCCGTGTATCTAACCCTCCACGGGCCCTTCCCCCGGATCCACGCCTGACAACCTGGACAATAACTGTTTTGGGCGAAGTTGATTCTGTTACCTTTAAGTCCAAAGAATGTATGAGATCTCAAGATATATAAATGTAACAGGGCCGAGTGGAGCCGTAGCTCCGTTCGTTTCTTTTTTCCTGCGAGAACTTTTGTTGCTCATTAATCAACATCTAACCCACCTCCTACGTTTGATCCCGGAATCCCCGGACTTCCGGCCACCCCCCGTCTTCCTGGTGGTCCGGAAGGCCCGCGGGGGCCCGGTGGCCCGGGCGGACCTCTTGGAATTTCACTGTCCTGAAATACCGCTGACGCAGGTGCTTTAAGGCTTTTCTTAAAAAAAGAAAAGAAAATGATAATTATATTAAAATGTAATTTCAACGACTCATAGAATTGGTTAAATTTCGAAGTGAATGTGGTTTAGAAGACCCTTAAGGGGCTTATGAGGCACTCTTTTGAACAAGGACTGGAAGGAGCAGTTATACAATGAATTTCAGGGAAACAAAACTAATGCACTGCTTTAGGGATAAATAAGTAAACTCTGGAAGAGGGTTTTATACTTTGAGATTTTTTATATTTTATGCTGCCTTCTTTAATTCTATGCCGCGTTAGGCGTGGTGGTCATGTTGTAAACGCGTTCAACGTTCAACCTGAAGGTCAGTGGTTCAAAAGTCTGGAATCTAAGTTCTTTTTGTTCCTTTCTTGTTCCTATTGCCACCTTGCGATGATCTATTACTCCATCCAGGAGGGAGCAACAATGCTGCTTCATGTTGCCGGCTTCACGCTACAAAACCTGGGATAAATAATTAGAGCCGCTTGTGGCCACCAGTGGTTCGTGTGCGACGTAACCATTCACCTCGTTCGATGCTGTTAGTCTCCTACGCAGCCGTTGTTTGGATTGTCACTCAATGCTCCTCCCAAATAGACAATTTTCGTATTCTCGGTATTGAACTGGAACTAGCTTGCAGACGAGGCTCATGCGGGCATTCTTTTCACATGCAAATATTTTTAATAATATTCCCCCGCATGAGCCTCCATTGCAAGCTAGTTCCAGTTCAATACCGAGAATACGAATATTGTCTATTACAGCTGCGTAGGATCTGTCATGTTTGCAGTTAATTTATTAGTAGTAGTTACACTTGATAAACTTCCTCCATATACTACTTATCTTACTACCCCCATATACAAACAAAACTTACTGTCCCCATATACTACTGACATTACTATCCCCATATACTACTGACATTACTATCCCCATATACTACTAACCTTAATATCCCCATATACTACTGACATTACTATCCCCATATACTACTAACCTTACTATCCCCATATACTACTAACCTTTTCCAAGGCTTCGAGCCTGGCTTCCAGCAAATGAAACTTCGTACAATTAAAACAGGCTATCAAAGGAAAAATTAAGGACAGTTTTAATTAAGACTTTTTAATGAAACTTAAATTATTTGAACTGCAACTTGATACACTGCAACGATGAACAAAATAACAACAATGCATGTCAATCAGAAAGGAAAGTCGATTACTCTCTAGAGATCACGGACTTTGTTAGGATAGCACCCACCTTGACTGCAATCTGAACCTGTAAATCCGGGGCAACAGTCTTTTACTGACGTCATTACTGTTCTCAATTCTATTTTATACTGTGGACGATAAGTCACTCTGAAAAAAATATAAAAACAGGATTAGTGTTATAATAGCAAATACGTTCGCAAATGCCCTGCAAATGTATCTAACCTATGTCAGTAGTGTATAAAACGTGCAACCGCTACCAATTGCGGGGAAACATGCAACGAGTGCCAAGTGTGGGAAAACATACAACCAGAATAAAACACGGGAAAACATACAACCAGAATAAAGCGCGGGAAAACATACAGCAAGAATAAAGCGTGCGAAAACATATAGCCAGAACAAAGGGCCGGAGAACACACAGTCAGAATGAAGCACGCAAAAACATACAGCCAGAATAAAGCGCGGGAAAACATACAGCCAGAATAAAGCGCGGGAAAACATACATCCAGAATAAACCGCGCAAAAACATATAGCCAGAATAAAGCGCGGGAAAACACACAGCCAGAATAAAGCGCGGGAAAACACAGCCAGAATAAAGCGCGGGAAAATACACAGCCAGAATAAAGCGCGGGAAAACACACAGCCAGAATAGAGCGCGGGAAGACATACAGACCAAATAAATCGCGGGAAAACATACAGTCAGAATAAAGCGCGGGAAAACAGGTCACCGCTGCCAACTGTAGGAAAACATGCAAACCGTGGGCAAAAAATAAATCTATTTTTTTCCAGAAAAGTCAATGCGTAGAAAATCGACGCGGCTTAGGGATGGGTGATTTACGCGCCCGCCTGTGTGTTTTGCATTTTATCCCATTATCCCTGGGAAAAAAGACACTACCATTTAAAGTGCAAGGCTAGTACACTTTGAGTGACGTCTAGTACTCGCATCCCTCTATAAAAGAGATCCAGAAAGAAAGTTACCACTATTTATCGTAGTGTTGAGTGGTCCTCTGCATTTAAACGTTAAAAAGACACTGCTCTTAGTGAGGTGTTAGTTAAGCACACCTGTATCCCGTGCAAACTTTGTCTTGTGATTGCGTTCCACAGTAGTACTTGTACTGGTGCGTTACTCTCTTCATGTGCGCTATATTACAAGTCACTTGCTTAGGTTTCTGGTAAATACAATACTGTCCACTAGCGGTTGCGCTGTCCTGGGATCTAGCCTGGTTACTAGGCTCCTGACTTTGTATTGGAGGGCTTGGTGCCTTCACACCAGTACGTTTGTATAGCGGAAGCTTGTTTGAAGGGTCGAGTACTAATCTTTGAGACTGGTGACTATTGTGGCTGAAACAGAAAAGAGAAAACGACTGTTAAAATGCAACATATGAGCTCGACACTGGAAAAGGGTTATGTCAAGGCTCCATTTTGCTTCCTTCTTTCAGCAAAGCGGGTTCCCAAGACAGCTGAAAACAATTCTGTGTCAATAAAAGGCATACACAATCCCCGGTAGGGGCAGTTTAGGGGTTTAAATTCGTGGTGTGGTACCGCTAAGGGTGTTTGTATCGAACATGACCAAAGTCAAAGTTTTTCTGATACCTTTTAGGGTATTAATGCAAAAACATTTGCTGAAGGAACAACTTTTTAAATCTAATTGGTACCTTTTATGCGTAAAACGTCCATGTGAGCCACACCCACAAAAAAAGGTTTCAATTCTGGTACCTTTTAGGGATTCCGATCCAAAATTTCTGACAATTTGACAATTAACCCCATCAATTTTATATGGGAGTCCCCCCCCCCCCCCCCCCACTCCCCCCCTCCCACCCCGGGCAACAAATTCTTTATAAAAACAAAACAGACTCCTCTTGTGAGTGACCTCGTGATCCTGGTGGTGTAATTAGTAAATAGTATGGCTACTTCACTCACTATCTCTGTCGGTTTCGCCGACGGTGTATAGTGGTAATCACATCTGTCGTGTAAGCAGAAGATCGATGTTCGAATCCTCACCGGTGAACCATATTTTCACAAAGTATGTTTTATCGTGCTTTTATGACTTGTATGACAAATGGAATACTGCAGATCAGGCCATATTGTTCCATGCGTTTAATGGCCTCATGCGGCAAAAGGATAAAACTTCTGAAACAATTGTGAATACAGTGAGAAAGACGATGAAATTACATATTTCTTAGTTAGCGACATGATGGTAGCGGTGATTTTAAAAAGCGAATCAGGAGAAGACGCGAAGAAATGCGGTTCATTTTCAATTACAAGACTTTAGCGCCGAGTGGTTTGAACCAAGACTTGGCTTTTCATAATTAACTCGTATGCTAGCCTTGCGCGCGCTTTTCTTCGGCACGCGTGAATTTGAATTTTTTTAATTCAAGCACACGTTAGCAACGAACACATTTTTACTACTGATGAAGGCAGCATTGCCGAAACGTCTAGTTTCATTTTTAACACTTTTACAGCGTTAAACGTAACACTTTTTCACGTAACTATAATTAACGCTGCACAGGATACATATTTTATTTTTAGCCATGCGCACACGCCCGAGGCGTTATACGAAATTCGCGCGCGAGGATCCATGCTATCGCGGCGTTCTCGCTTCCCATACACGAGGGAATTTGCGCGCGAAAACTATCCTGCACGCAGACTTGCTTCAAAGCAAAGGAAATATAAAACGTTTGCTCGCAGGTTAGCGAAAACCGACTATTTAAAAAATTCCTTACTAAATGTTACAATTGTCACGTATGCGATGAACATATGGTGCTTGTTCTGTAACTGTGCCAGATGGCGGACGTACACACTCCAAAACATAAACGTTTGATGTCTTATCTCTCCCGTTATCTGCGTCCTTATCTCGATTTTTCTATCGAGCCGCGCTCAATTGTTGTTTCCCGGGTGGTCCTAAATATCTTCGTTTATCCTCTTTCAAAGATAACAGCAAATAATTAGCCTTACTTTAAGTTTCAAGCAAGCTGTCCGATGTTCAAGAGAACTTCCTTCCAGAGTCACTGTATTTGATACTGAAAGGCCATTTGACGCCATGTGATATCCTGAGAAAAACTATAAATCGATATAAATTTGTATGCATTTGTTTGTGCGCACGTTAACTTACCGACAAATGGAAATGTTTATAAGATCATCTGTGTGCTCTGTGAGGAAGGAAGTTCATTGCACGGACCAACCTCCGCTAACGGACGACCTTCGCAGGCGAACAAAGCTGCTAAGCGGATACTCATTCATTGTCACAGCTACACACAAACCTCCCAACCGGACACCGTTTACTTGTACAGTGGACTCTTCTGCCGGTTGGTTTTGTATGGCAGTCATGTTGGTCGACAGAAACAGTAGAAATCATTTCCATGAGGTCAAATAGGGTTTTATTCCACAAGGATGGAAATTTCATTGTTCTGTCAACCAACATCGCCGTTGAGGAAACCGCCAGTGAGGTCCCAAAGACAGCTTAACCCTTTTACTGTACTCCCGGAGTCAATTATGTAGACATGTCGTGTAGTTCTCACTTTTGAGTCTGCCCACGAAATCCTATGGTGTGACCATTCAAATGAAACCTCTTCAGCAGTACTTTTGCATGGTACCATTTATTTTTCAATATTTTAGAAAATGAAATTTGGGATTTTTCTTGGATTTTAATTGATTATTTGCACTCTTGGGAGTTAAAGGGTTGAGATCGGGTCGCAACAAATGTGGCGCCTTGTGTCCCTTGCGCCGGTTGCCTTGAGGCGATATTAAAAGATTATGGAAGCAAATCTCATTATCCGCATAAAAATACTTCTTAGATTGAAATCTTGTGACATTTTTGAGCGATTATAGCGCTCTCTTTCTTATACTTTCAATTTCCCGCCAAAACCAATTCGTCTGGTTTTAGTGAACCGTGCAAAATTTCCGGTAAAATCAAGAATACTCTGAAGGTAACACATTCTGTTGTGTTTTCCTTATCTCCTTTAACGTTTCTTTCGGCAAGAACCGTTTCATTGTTGTTTTTGTTGCTCAATGCTGTTGTTGTTGTCTCGTGTTCTTTCATTTTTAATCGGGACACCATCGAATTTTAAAAATTCATTTTCACTCCAGCTCTTGCTCGAAGCTCAGCGGGATATGTTTTCGTGACCCACTGACGTAAACTCCGTAACTTTTACTTATTTTGGTCACGAAAATTGAAGGATGTCAAAGGTTGGACTTAAATATGTAAAGCGTGATAAATGTCCGGAATATTCGATATTCAGTGGAAAAAACCACAACCGAGATTTGAGAAATTCTAAACTATTGCCCCTGTCAATTGTTTCCAAATGAGAAAAAAGGTATAGGTGGTTTTCATGTTACGTCATCGCCGCCATGCATTTGTTCGTCCACCAGCATTTGTTCGTTTCACTATTGTTATCTATGTCTCTAGAGATTGATTGCAAACCACCTATAGTCATTTTTTCATAGTTAGTTTGTTGACATAACAACGCTTCATTCAGTTGTCGTTGTTCAGTTTATACAAGCACGACCACACCAAGCAGGCTGTAATGTCATGCATGGAAATGAAAAGGCTCAATTAAACTTGTTCCGGAAAAATCGAGTTGACAGAATATTTCAAAGACATGACATTACAGGCCACGCCATGTGTATGTTATGCTCACAACAACAAGTATTTTATGTTGCGTGAACAAACTTTCCTTTAATTCCCGTTTTAAATTGTACTTCTCTCACACTTTTTGTTTGTAAGGAAATCAGATTATTGAAGGCGTTAAAATTGTTTATTTTGGTGCAAATTTTCGCGCTTAAGTGGCAAATACGTAAGCAATTATCCCGTTATACAAAAAGTATAATTAAGTTTTGTTATCATGAGAAATTGCTCCCCCATATTTAACAGCGACACTTGATTTCAAATCCACTAATAGATGTCACTATACTCTGATTCATAAACTAAGGCAATAGGAAAAACATTCGTTAAACTGGCCTGTACATCTCAGAACTAAAAGAGAAGTTTAACTTATTTTAGAGGAAGCTCTGATTTTAACAAAAGATAAAATTATGTAAAATTAACAAACTAACCTTTGAGCGCTTGGGTTGTTGTTGTAGCTGTAGAGGGGAAGGTGCCTGCCTGAATGCGATCTAGAAACACCTCGAAAGCCATCAACAGAGGCGATAACTGCCACGATAAAAACTGTATTTCCAATGATTTCCATGCTGTGAACTGTTCTCCTGACTAGCCCCTGCTCGGAGGTTAAACTCTTACTCCGCGATTCTGATGCGCCAAGAAACTGAAATCAGCGCTTCACTGAATCAGCCTAGCCGCAAGGCTTAATCTTGTTTTGTTGATGTCAAGTTGCTGATCGCAGAGTTTTGATTGAGAGGTCTGTCTATGAAGTGATCTTTGGTTTCTTGCCCAAGAGCCTGTAAATTTGAGACAGGATCCGTGATTGATAACAGTTCGAAGTGATGACAAAATAATTAGACCACAAGCTCTTCATCAAAAGGGCGTTGCAACCGTAGCTGTGGCTCTCGATTTCATATCTGGGGTAATGAACAGGGATTTCCGGTCATATTGAGAATGAAAATACAAAAAGATTGGAAAGTTTCCAGTTGGAAATGCACGAAAATTCTTTCATGACCAGTCGATGGTCTGCTGATAATGAATTCCTAAAATGGGCGTTTTTGCAAAACATATTTTTTCTAAAAGATACAAAAACTCTTCTAAATCAACAATCTTTCAACCTGAAATCGTCAGGTGGGTACTCCTCAAAATTGTTCAGAGGGAGGGAGGGGGGAGGAGGTGTGCGGCGCCTTCTTGAAAGACCCATCCATTCTTATCCTCATCCTACCCACTTTTCAAGCCAAATGCCAAACATATATACTCACTTTAACCACAATTGTTAATTCTATACCGGTTTTCAGTCCAAAATGTTTCGAAACTGACCATTATGGCCACTTGTACTATCTTGGGTCACACATACCTATGGGGTGGGGGGGGGGGGGTACCTTCTCTCCCTTCCCCTCCCCAACCCTCCACTCCACCCCCGGGCGACCCCGGCTAAAAAAATAAAGTTTTTCAAATGGTTTCCGCCGGGTTCGTGTACGTTGACCTTCATAAATCAGTGTAGTTTCATGATAACAGTAACTCGATTTTGGATCTGTCTTTAATGATCTTGAATTGCGTTGAAAATCAAATCGCTCTCGTTTTCCGATTATCAAACAGCCGTCAAGCAGATAAAAGAAATGATCTTCCCCTTTGATTCCTTGCGGACATCCGTTTCTTGTTAGTAAGAAAAACAAAAAATCATTCGTTTCTTTCTGGCAAATTGGCAACAAAAAGAAAACAGTCTGTCAGCTTAGGAATTTTCACTGTCCAGAACACGTTTCAAGAATGTGTTTCTTCGCAAAAATGAGATCTGTTTCCGACTTGGCAAGTTTTGTGAAATAACTTTTTCTACATCTTATGTGTTGAAATTTAATTTACTTACAACTGGCTACAGTACTCAATTACATATTGCATTCAGCCGCAGAAACAATTTTTTTTATTTTTATCAGGCTAAACCAAAACCATTTTAATTTTCACCTCGCTGACTTCTGCAAATTCAAAACAACGTGTTTGTGAGATATAATTCATGTTGAGGAAACAGACGGTCTATAAAATGCTTTTGCTTTTAAATTCTGAACATTTTTCGTTTTGGATCGTCAGAATTCTTCACAGCTTCGTTTCATAAAGCGGACAGTTCGTTCTGGTTCCGAAACCATTCACTTCTGAAAACATCGAGGTTTAGAAAAAAATCCGAATCCTGAGCTTTGTCAGTTGTAAAATATAAAAAGAAAAAGCTCCACAATGGTAATGCTTCATAACTCCACACTCCCAGGTTAGTAGCCGGTGAACACGGGCCGGTGAACATCGCGCGCATGAACCAACGACCATGCATATCTACATGATTCTGTGATCAGAAAAAAATCCACACGCCTGGTCAAAGGTTAGGAAAAAACTTACTCCATTTAGCTCTTTCAACAAACAGTAACTTTAGTTAGAGCGCGATGAAAATCGAACCATTCTCTTGCAACATTATTGAGTATTATAAATTTATTGTTATAAAGTTATGTAGCCAGATTGTCTTAATTTTTTTCTTATCTCCCTTATCCAAACCTAGGGCGTGTCGGAGTGATTTGAAAAGATAAAAGGTTAAGGCATTGAAATGGAGAAGAAGCTAGACTATTTCTTGGCAATGTGTATTTTTCTTTTCGAAATTAAATTTAGTAAAACGTAAAATGAAGAGAGATGTATGTTTAGTCGAAGAGAAACTCCTTTTGGAATCGATCTAAGAGTTGCATGTCATAATGGTCGCGTAACAAAAGAAGATTAGAAATGGAGATTTCCAGAAATGGAAAAGGTTATCTTTTAATATGAGCGTGATTTAATTGCCTTGAATACCCCAGTCAGCTACAAAATGTTATGGATATATCAGATCTATTGTAGGCTGGGGAGGCTAAATTTACTGCTCAACGCCCTAGAGTCCGCGCAGCCGGGATGTGTATTGAGCCGTTTTCTGGTAGCGGTTCGAATCTCAAACCCTGGGTGATAATATTATTAAATTTTAACCTTTCTTGTTTGCGGCCTCATTAAACCAGATTTGACTTTATATAATCACTCTCTGTCGCATCCCTGTACAATGTAACATCTTTCCTAAGGCCGCGCGGCCGCACTTGTCAATTGGAGGTTTAGTCGAGAGAAAAATGGTGATTCCTGAAAAGCCTCGAATGCCTTAACAAGGATGTGGCTGATCGAGGTCAAACTGGATTAGAATTGATCCGTTTTATTGAAATAGTATTGATTTCAATCAGTGCTAAGTTACCTTTACTCGAGCTCACAAAAAAAATTTAAACAAGAAATAAGATAACATTTTAATTGTGACGAATAATCGTGAGACATCGCAAAAACTATTAAATGATGGCGCGTTTCTGAATTTTGTTACGTAACTGGAGTACAAAAGCCAAAACTGAAACATGTAGCGCACGTTTTATTTATGAGGTGTAAGGTCATTCGCCGCAATTTTTCATTGATAATTGCTGCTGTTTTCACATCTGATTTTTGTGATAACGTTAAATAGATAGAAGGCATAATTAAAACCATGTCTATAACAGGAAATCTTTGTGGTTACACCTGGGGACATAAAGAAGAAATGCGACTACAATTACAATAAGTCAACAGAAAACCAACACTTGTAAGCCTGGAGAGGAGGAAGGGGGGCTCCATACAAAACTGACGGGGATGCTCGCGGTTATTCCTGCCAGCATATTGTTCTGGCTTTATACCTTAAAGGGTATCAGAATAGCTCTGACACTGAGTGGTCATCACCCTTAGTGCTACCAAACCAAGAATGTTAAACCCTTAAGGGTACGAAAATCACCCCCGTCCCTCGCAAGCGCTAAAAAATGTCCACAGTCGCACAGTTATCAGAGTACCCTAAGTCACAAATAAGGCATGGCAGGATTAATGTCATTGCTTAGAAAAAAGATAGAACAAATAGAACTTCATATAGCTGTGGTATCCCTTAGCGGTAAAAAAGAGGCCGTCGCATTCTATCAGTTTTATATGACCCCCCCCCCCCCCCCCCCCCCCCCCCCTTCCCAGGACTTGCTGCCCGGTTCTGTTCTCGCATCGCGTGTACTGCAGTACACAACTGACACAAGGAAAGAAACAAAAGACTAAACAATAAACAATGGAAACGATACCTTGATAGACAGACAGTATCCCGCCGGAATATCAAATATACAACTAAATTGGATGAAATTAAAGATTCTAGCGAACAAATAGTTGGGGATAATTAAAGTGCAGAATTACAAGGATGAAAGTGGATCACAGTTCATCAAATTTGATTTCGTGACAGGTGGTTCAGAATCTGGAGAAATTCTTCGGTGTTTTAGCTGATATTTTATCTTTTTAGTTTATATTTCATTGCTTTCAACGCTTTTGGAGATATTTTTCCTATTTCAAGATAATAAAGCAAAGCTCAACTCTTTCACTCCCAGAGTCAATTATAGAGACATTTAGTGTAGTTCTAACTTTTGAGTCTGTCAATGAAATCCTATGGTGTGACCATTCAAATGAGACCTCTTCAGCAGTACTTTTGCATGGTACCAATTGTTTTTCAATATTTTACAAAATGAAATTTGGGATTTTTCTTGAAGTTTGATTTTTGGCACTCTAAGTAAGCTCCTGGTTATATTCATGAAAACACGATACATCAGCCGGGCCACTGACCTTTTTCAAAAAGAATACAATGTATAATCCATTCTTTAAGCAACGGTACACTAAGACAGCATTCATCCTATATAAATCGATCTGTAATACGCCGTTACCTAAACAGGGTAAGACAATTTCAGTCCATACTTGAGTTACTGGGCTCCTAGCTCCTGCTATGGAGCAGTGTGCATCTTCAAGTGCTGCATATTTTTTTTTACATTTTTTCAAAAATAAATTTGAATATTTTTCCTGGGGGTGAAAGCCGGTTAACATTTTTTTTGTCATCTTAAGTGTCACCTGTTTTCTAGATTTTATTCTCTTCGGTGAAGCGTGATAGAATGCATACTCATAGATTTTGTTTATTCAATCAAAACACAGTTTGGTTGTTCCCGACAGTTCTAAGACTGTTTAAATAAACTGTCACAGACCGCACACTGAAATTATACACTTTATTTATAACTTCCTGACTGCATAAACAAAGTGTTACAAATTAATTTTTGCCGCTGTCTTTAATTAGCCATCAGTTTGTAAGAAAAACAGATGAAATTGATTGATAATCTATGCTCACAAGAGTTGTGGTCATGTAGCGCAGAGCCGCATCAAAAGCAGGTGAGATAGATAGAAGAAAAATACGAAAGATCATCGGCATTTTGTAAAGAAACATCCAATCAGCCCTGAATGAACTTCTATGAATAGCCACTGAAACTTTGGAGTTTCAACAAAGGCACCAAAAAATAATTAGAACTGATCCTACTGCTGTTATTCCTACATAAGGTTTGCTTCGTGTGGAAAGGTTAATTCAGAGGTGCCTCTTGTTTCCGACACCGTGGCGAAAAAAAATTCTCACATTAAAAGCTTAAAAGCTAACCTGGGAAGCAGAGGTTTTTCCGTACGGCACGCTTATCGTGAGCCAGGAAAGCTTCTGGCACCCATCAGACACCCAGTGCTTTATAAAACAACAGCGTCTTTATTGGATCTGGGGTGCATGCTTACCATTTGTAGGAAAAAACCGGTTGGGTTGACCGTTACATATTGGTAAGCGATTTTCCAAATTTACCGACCAACCGACGAGATTGCACTTACCATTGAAATATTCCATTTCCCTATACTGGTACCCAGACCGTTGACTCGATTTAGCGATTTGAATTTTTCTAAATTCAAATGGTAAGGAAATTTCCAACGTTCCATTCTGAAACGGAAAAATAGGACTACCTCTGGAGTTATTCAACAATTTCAGAACGGATTTTCCGGAAATTGTCTGATCCATTTGACTTTCAACCGAAAATTCCGGATTTGTTGGCTAAATGGTATGCACCCCTGGGTATCACGCAGCTCTATTTTTCCATTGTTCTGTTGTTTGTTCTATTGTTTTCTCAGCCAATCCTGTGAGGCGTTCCGAGACGTACATGCCGCCTCATTTTGATGACTTCTTTTAACTTACATTTTTTGTTTATTTGTTGTTTTTTACCCGACGCAATCTGATCTGGAAGTTATTCCAGTATATTAGTTTCATAACTTATCCCAGTGTCATTCCTCGAATTCATTCTTTTATTTACTTTCACTGGAATAAAACAGAATTCCAAAAGAGTTGTTCTTAGTGATAAAAAGACACAAGAAAGGCGTGATACTTGGGCAGGATAGATACAGTTCTTAATCCTTCCCAAGAGTGCCAAAACTGAAAATTCAAGAAAAATTCAAATTTTTGTTTTGTAAAAAATTTAAAAACAAATGGTACCATGCAAAAGTACTGTTGAAGAGGTTTCATTCGAATAGTCACACCATAGGATCTCGTCCACAGACTCAAAAGTTAGAACAAATGGTACCATGCAAAAGTACTGCTGAAGAGGTTTCATTTGAATGGTCACACCATAGGATTTCGTCCACAGACTCAAAAGTTAGAACTACACTACGTGTCTTCATAATTGACTCTGGGAGTGAAAGGAGTGAATGCTTCCACTTTTTTCTTCTGGAGGAAAGAGAGTATTATCTATAACTTTCCGTCTCACAAACATAATCTGACCACCAAGACTTGTACCGACAAAAGCTTGATTGAAGATATGGCACGGGAGTGAAAATATTGCAGTGACCCTTAACCTTTTCACTCCAAGAGTGCTCATCAGTTTAAATATGAAGAAAAAAATCCCAAGCAAATTCCGGTTATAAATATTGTGAAACAGATAGCACCACGAGGAAGTACCAAGCACTGGCAGTCATTTGAATGGTCATTACGTAGAGAATTCATCCAGACTTAAAAGTTAGAACCACCTTGTACAGCATAAAAAACAGTGCCACAAGGAAGTACTGTTCAACAGCTTTCATTTGAATGGTCACACTTCAGGATTTCATCCACAGACTCGAGAGTTAGAACCATCTTGTACAGCATAATAAACAGTACCACAGTAAAGTACTGCTCAGTAGCTTTTATTTGATCATGAATAGGTGGCCATAGGTCACACTTTAGGATTTCATCCACAGACTTAAAAGTAAGAACCACCTTGTACAGCATAATAAATAGTGCCACAGGAAAGTGCTGCTCAATAGCTTTCATGGTCACACTTTAGGATTTCATCTACAGACTTAAAAGTTAGAACCACCTTGTACAGCATAATAAACCGAGCACCACAGGAAAGTACTGCTTAGTAGCCTAGTTTCATTTGAAAGGGCACACTTAAGGATTTCATCCGCCACAGACTCAAAAGATAGAGCCACCTTGTATAGCATAACAAACTATAATACCACAGGAAAGTACTGCTCAGAAGCTTTTAATGTGAATAGGTCACACTTTAGGATTTCATCCAGACTCAAAAGTTAGAACCACCTTGTACAGCATAATAAACAGTACCACAGGAAAGAACTGCTCAGAAGTCTTAATGTGAATAGGTCACATGCCCACTTTAGGATTTCATCCAGACTCAAAAGTTAGAACCACCTTGTACAGCATAATAAACAGCACCACAGGAAAGTACTGATCAGTAGCTTTTAATTTACTTAGAATTTCATCCACAGACTCAAAAGTTCGAGAAGAACCACCTTGCACAGCATAATAAACAACACCACAGGAAAGTACTGCTCTCGATACTGCTAGGTAGCTTTTGGCAGTCGTTTCAGTGAATAGTCACACGTACCGATTTCTCTAGCAAAGAGTTAGAATCCGGGGTTAGAATCAGTAAAACTAAAAATGTACCTTTTGAAAAGTTTGCACGGCAAATTACGCCAATTTAGCTTGTCCTATTTGCTGCTTTGAAAATCCTGCGACGCCAGAGACTGTAGTCATGTATGACGCATAACTTGGGTGTTATTTGAAAGCGAGTTATCTCATGCAGACGGTTTTTGGTCTCTGCATTAGCCTGGATGAGCTCAAATCAAATAACACATCATCCGCGTATGTATTTGATGTGAAAGGAATTAAGGTCAAAACTACTGAATAAATATTTAGATAAGCGTTTAAAGCCAATGTAAAAACATTGACCCTTAGTTAGCATAAACATCCCTCCTGGCTGGCTTGCAGGTATTTATATTGTTTTTCATTGCCATGTCTGCGAACTAAAACGTAGACTTTATATATTATCAAATTAAACAAAAAATGGCAATTACGGTCGATGAGAAGTAGATTCACCAATCGCAAAGAAAAACGTTTTGAAGTGTTCAATTATGAGGAATACCGAGATCCCTTCTCATGAATACTTAGTCATGTATCAAGTTGAGCAAATTATAACAGCCTACAGATTCCATATGTTTATCCTCTGGAAATACTGTCAACTCTCTCTAAGATGGACACCTGATCGAGATCATAACCAGCTCAGATCCATGTGAGAGAGGTTTCCTCTGATAAAGACTAGTTCAGTTACAGAAATGTGAGTGAGTGGTCGACTGAAGTACGGTGGAGGACAACTTTTTTTCCACCGTTTGAAAAAGGTGTCCGCCTTAGAGGGGTGTCCGTTTGGAGAAAATTGGCTATTGATTCACAACTTAATGTTTATCTTTAATTAGATTTTAATTGATTATTTAACTGAAGTTAACTGGCACGAGTACAAGTTGACTCTGCATCAATTGCGAATGGTTTTAGCGTCAAGCACGTCTGCCATATTTAGAAACAGAGTTTTAAAACAAACGACAGCATTGCTGAATTTACTGATAGCAGGACGTTTAAGCTTAGAATAGGGGATTTCTTACTCCAAAGATCTTCTCTCTTTATCCAATATCTGAGAAGTCTGAGAACACAAAACAAGCATGACAGTATGATTGCACTCTTATTTCCGTCTAAATTTAATCACATGAACCACAGGCTAACCATTCTCCATTATTGCACACTCCGTCATTACTTGCCACAAGCGCGCGCTTTTTCAGAACTCACAAGCTCGTTCCCAGAGTCCGCGTTACCCTTATCCAGCGGTACGGTTCCGCTGGACAAGAGTGACGCGGACTCTGGCTATGCTGAGCTTATCAAAGAATGTATTGAAGTGGCTGTTAATGTTCTCCTAAAGAGCACGGGTACCCCACCTTTTTTTGCCATGAATTTTTATCAACTACTCATAACCTTTGCAAAAGAAAAGACTGATTAACTAAACGAGTTAAATAGAAGTGAACTGCAGTTTTTCTGTTTTGAATTTTGGTTCCCAGGACAACAAATTTTGTCTGATATTTAACTAGTGCTAAAATGTTACGGGGAGATTTAAAATAAATTGCTATACACTTCTATAACTGACACTGCATAATGCTAAGAGATGATTTGATGGCTTCGATGCCTGACAGCTCCTAAATTAACCAACAGAGGCAAACCCATTTTTTATTTCGAAATTGAAATTCACTTGTGACGCATATCCAGTAAGCAAAGTTTAAACAACAATCTATTGTTAGTGCTAAAAGGCGAAATTTAAACATAAAATAAATAAAAATGGTGATTTGTTTTAGTGTGATAATAGGTAAAAACAGGCAAAATTCATGAAAAATTCACCGATCGGCAAAAATGCCGATCCACCTCTCCATACGCATGCCGTGGAAGGACGGCTGTGCTGTCCCCAGCCAACAGCTACCACATGTATCGTGTAGAGCTGGCGCTTAAACGGATGCTTGTATCGGCCTTGGCGGTAACGTAAAGTAAAGTAAAACTTTATTTCAGCAGATAAATGTTGAGCCACGTAGCACTGGTGACACAAACAAGGAATCAGAGAAGTAACTCTGTGTGTAAATTATAGTGCTAAGGTAAACCCATAAATTTCCCTGTACTGAGCGTTAGCCCTAGTAAGGAAATGAGGGACCACACGAGGGAAAGAAAAAAATCTTTGACCTCGGTGGGATTCGAACCCACGACCTCCAGATTAGATCTTCCGTCGCTCTACCGCTTGAGCCACGAGGCCGTACGGGAGCAGATCGTGGGTAATAAGGTGGTAATTCGTGGCAATGAGAATGTGAAGGGTACAAATCAGCCAACATGTCCTCGAGACGAGATTATCTCATATCAATAATTGCTATTTGACACCGAATTAACGATAAAAGTTAATTCCGAACACTGTTTCCCAGGACATTTCAGAAAAGAAGAAATAAAAAAAACATGTTATTTGGACTGCGGGATTCGAACCCGGAACTACCGCTACTGGGAACGTCTTCTTACCCCTAGACTACCGAACAACAAGGCGATGGGAAATTATATCTGCAAGATATTTATTTGAGTCTTGCATAGAATATAACTGATCTACAGTGATTAGGCCTAAGCGCTGATTTCAAATGGTTTGCTTTTTGTTGAGGTTTGGTGATCAAGCTTTTCCATTTACTTTCTAAAATTATTTTCAAGCGAGTGATTTTATAGGCTTACTACAGGGTGTAGAATAAGCGCATGAATTTTATTATGTTAAAAAATTGAGGTTTGCTCAACCAGCAGCGTGGTGGTCTAGTGGTTAGAAGAGAGGATAAGTCAGCGAAGGGTCGTAGAGGCCGTAGGTTCGGGTCCTGTCCGAACACTAAGGATTGTTCTTTTTCAACAAAAATGCTGATTTCCCAGAATTCCTTTCAGACTGTCAGTGTTCGGAATTAACTATAATCGTTAATTCGGTGTCAAATAGCAATTATTGATATGAGATAATCTCGTCTAGAGGACACGTTGAATCAGCAGGGTGGCCCACAACCTCGTTCCCAGGGCTTTTCCCTTCGAGCCTCTGTCGAAGGGAAAAGCCCTGGGAACGAGGTTGGGTGGCCCATTCAGCTCGAAGGCTGGTATCCAGAGGCGTGGCGGGGTCGATGATCTTATGTGAGATACTACCTGGCTATACCACGCTGATGAGTCCTAACTAAGACGAAACATCTGTCCATGGATGCCATTGCCAGGATGATATGGCTGTGCGCATGTGTAAGGTACTGGCCAGACCGCGGTGTTGGTGTTCGAGTACTGTCACTTGCTTTTTTCGTATTTTTATGAAAAAAGATTGCGTTTCCAAATGAAAACGCATTCAATGTGTTACAAAAACGATACTGAAAAAAATATAACAAAATATAGATATTTCTGCCTTTTGGCGGAATAAAAACACGTAGCGCAGCGCATTAGTGTTGGGGTACCTCACCCCCTCTCCCACGGGTGTTTCTATGTTTACAGATTTAATAGAGCAAAACAGCTGTGACGTCAAATATGTCACGTGTCCTGTGGATTATTGATCGGAGCAGATCGAGATGGCGGGAACAGAGGTAAGCTATTTTTCTCCGTTTGTAAGGACACGATTCTCATTTGGTCGATTGAAATGTTTCTTTAAATATACCACCGAGACTTATGCCCAAGCACCGTTTCAGATTTCCATGCAGAAATCGAGATTTGAACAAAGCTCGCAAAATGCTATTGTTTTCACACAATGTCCCGAAGTTCAAAATCTTTTGTGTTGTTTGGGAAATCAAAGCTCAAACAGCTAAACAGCCTTACAAATTCGCTTTAAGATTGATCTAGATATATTTGTCATTTTCGGGGTTTAGTTAAACGAAGTTTGTTGAAAATATTTTATTGGCCGCTTGCATGAATGCAATATCATTAAATATATATAAAGTTATATTGGTCACCATCTTTTCAGAAAACATTCATTTTGATGATATTAGAGTTTAAGCTTATATCACAAGAGTATTACTGTAAAGTATGAAACTTGGAAAGCCATATTAACACTTCATTTATTTTATTATTATGGAATTCGCACAACAGTGTTGAGTGTGAATATTCGAGAACACGAACCTCCGCGTGACACGTGTTTTCACTGGACGGATGATTGAAGTCACGCAATCTGAATAACTGAAAGAATTAATTTCATTTTCGTTGTGATTTTGTTTTTACAGAGAAAAAATGCTTCATGTCGAATAACCTCAGTATTAATTTTGCGGTATTTTTGAACTTCTGCTTCAAAAGATCAATAAATTTCTAAGCAAAGCATGACAAACAAAATAATTTTAGAGCAGGGCTGTGCTCTAGCAGTGCCCAGGTGACAAGGTGACTTCCAGCAACAAGAGAAATCCCTTTGATAACTTTTAGAGTACAGCCTTGTAATAAAGTGTTTGTAATCCAGAGACCATGACATTTTTTTGTTTCTTGTGTAAAGAAGCACTGGGTTATTCTTTTATTATTGTCATGTAAAACAATTAAGCACTTTTTGGTTCTTGTTATTTATTTTAGCACGACTATGAAGATGAGTCTGTTAAAGACCACTGCCCAGCATTTAAGGAAGGCTGCCCTTATTCCAAGCTAGCACAAGATCTTTTTATGGAAGAACTTAAAAAGTGCCCCAAGTTCCAAAAAGGATGCCCCTTCAAAGATGCCCACAATGTGAAGGAGGTGCTTGAAGAACTGTCCAAGATGCCGGAGTCAAAGCACCATACTGGTGCAGCACATGAGCAATTACTAAGCATGCTAAAGGCTGTTCATGCTGAGTCGAAAAGCTTAGAAGAGAAAGTTGGAGAATGCCCTGTGTTCAAGACAAAGGAAGGCTGCCCATTTAAGGATGCCAGCAAGGAAGGAAAGCCGTTGATTGAGCCACCGACTGCCGTCCTGGAAAGTCTGACTGCCTCTGACATCAGCAAGCTAAAAGAGAAGTGCCCTGCTTTTAAAGAAGGATGTCCATTTGCCAAGATGGATAATGAAGCCCTTCTGGAGGAAATCAAGAAATGCCCTGAGTTCAAAGAGGGGTGTGCCTTCAAAGATGCAAAATCAGTAGAAGAAATCTACAGTAAGCTGTCACAGATGCCAAGCAGTGACAAGGATTGCCATCATAAAGAAGCTCTGATGCAGACCATGAAAGTTATTCACAGTGTTGGCCATGAAAAAGCTGATGAGTGCCCAGTGCTTCAGAAAGAAGGATGCCCATTCAAATCTGTCGAGAGTGAGGGAAAGCCACTTGTGGAGCCTGCTGAGGCTGTGTTGCCAGCTGGCGTTAAAAGAAAGTGCCCAGCCTCTTCTACGGGATGTCCTTTTTCAAAAGTGGGTAAGGAAGATAAAGGAGAAAAGGCAGAAGATGAATAGAGTGAAGCTGGTCATTTTTCTAACAAGAGCCATGCGACACAAGAAGTTTTTTTTTACTTCATACAAGAAAACTGACTTTTAAGTTAAATACTGTGGTGATGAACAGTACACCATAGTTTCTTATCCAAGTCTAAGAAAAAATTCATTTTTTGTTCTTTTTTTTTTGTAATCATATGTAAAGGTAATGTAATCTTTCTATGTATGTAGGTAAAACAAAATAAATTAAACAAGAGCAAAAGGAAAAAGTAGAGTAAGTGTAATACTCACACTCGTGTTTCTCGCATCTCTTCAATCTTGTGCACCTTTTTAGATTTGAGAAAGTAGACCTATTTAAAAAATGGGCACTATTAATTTCATCACCCAATTAATTATTGTCAACAGAAACAGCCTCTAAAACCATTTTAACACATCTCAACTTTCCACGACAGTATATGCTTTTTTCACATAATCTAATTGCCAATTTCTTCAATCTTGGGAAACTGACAAAAAAATGAAATTCACAGCAGCTAGGTTTTAGTAAGGTCTACAGATTGGCTGTAGTGATTGCCAATGACTGATCTGGCTGGTGCACTAACTGTGTTGGGAACCGGGAGGGGGGTACTCCACGAAGTTTTGTACGGGGATGCGTCGCGTCAAGGTCCAAACCCTTACCCTTTCATATACCGTTTTTGACAGAAAAGGTACCCCTTTCATATACCGGTACCTTTCATTGAAAATGGTACCCCTTTCATATAGCCTTTACGTGCATCTGTTTGATATATTTTGAAAGGCCTTTTTTATAATACTTAAATGGCAGTTTTCCCTACCTTTTTTACACTTCAACTCGTGTTTTCGCTGCCCGTTCCTCTTCTTTGTGAAATCCCTACCCTTTTAGATACTTGAACTCATGAAATCCCTACCCTTTCATATACCTCCAGCCCCAAAAAGGTACCCCTTTCAGGCAGACCATCCCCTTATATACAATAAACTGCAGGGCTGTTTTGACTATGTAAAAAAAGACTTTGCGAGACACCATCACGACAGAAACCGATAAAGTAGGATCGCAACCGTGGACAGCTGTTTCGTTATTGCAACTAACAACGAAACGGCTGTCCACGGTTGCGATCCTACTTTATCGGTTTCTGTCGTGATGGTGTCTCGCAAAGTCTTTCTTTACGTAGTCAGATCAGCCCTGCAGTTTATTGTATGTTTGTTCATTTTTTGGCTGGTTAGGTCTTCTGCAGATCCTACGTATACCGTTAGCAGCATTATCGTTTGCGGTCCTTTGCAGATTTCACGTTCATCCTCTTATAGCCCATTATAGGGAGTAACCCCCCCTCCAGGGTAGGGGACTAGTAACTGTGATGTTTGAGCCACAAATATTATGAGAGTAAAATTATAAGCCACCAACAATGTCCCACTTTTAGTGTGGTATCTAGGGAGGCCCATTCCTTGTTGGCAGAAATTGAAGGCGTAAAGGGCCTAAAGTTATTTTGGCTTCACTACCACTGAGACTGGTTTTAATTTGCATTTTCCCATTTCGATTTAAACCTTGATTCCACATTTTTTCTGTTTAAGGTAACATCATTAGTTTAGATGAAATCCTGAAGTGTGAACATTCACATGAACAGGACTTTCATGTGGTGTTGTTTATTATACTGTGGTTCCAACTTCTGAGTCTGTGGATGAAATAAATGACAAAATGCTGCAATGGACTAGCATCCCATCCACGGGGGAGTAGCAATACTCCTAGTTGCTTCATGCTAAGGAAACCAGGTTAAGCTCGGTTGAGTGGGCCACCTGTTGCAGGGTCCGCGCAGGGGGAGGGGCCCCCCACTTTCTGTGAAAATAAATAAATAGTACAGAGTTTTCTAGAGTCTGCCCCCTCTCTTCAACTGAAGAGGTGGAGCAGCCCCCCCCCCCACTTGAAAAACTGCTCTGCGGGCCCTGTGTTGCTTGTGTGCGACTTTACCTTGCCCACCTAGAAAGAGGTCCTATTCAGTATTGGACTATTGCAGGAGCCCATGTGCATCAGAATGTAGGTGAGGTGGGGAGGTGGGGGGGGGGGGGGGGGGGGGGGGGGGGGGTGGTTCCAGAAAGGTGGTTGTCTTTCATCTCTTAGTTCCTAGTTCTCTGTTTTATTTGGCCAAATATCTCTTATCCCGACAGCCCCTTCTTTTGCGGTTGTGGTCATCTGCCTTGTTGTAGGAAACACGTCCGTTTTCGCCTTCAAACGCAAAAGAAACTGGGCAGGGCACTAGTGGTAGTAAGTTCGTGTTCCAGTACACTAAAGGAAAAATCACCTACAATATCTTCACTTAAACCATCACCAATCATAACTACACGTCATCCAACATCACTGTACGTCACCCAATGTCGCTAGACATCATCTAACATCACTATTCGTCATCCAATGTCGCTAGACATCATACAGCATCACTAGGCATCATACAGCATCACTAGGCATCATCTAACGTAACTAGACATCATCTAACGTAACTAGACATTATCCAACATCACTAGGCATAATACAGCATCACTAGGCATCATCTAACGTAACTAGACATCATCCAACATCACTATGCATCATACAGCATCACTAGGCATCATCTAACGTAACTAGACATCATCCAACATCACTAGTCATCATACAGCATCACTAGGCATCATCTAACGTAACTAGACATCATCCAACATCACTAGGCATCATACAGCATCACTAGGCATCATCTAACGTAACTAGACATCATCTAACATCACTAGACATTATCCAACATCACTAGGCATAATACAGCATCACTAGGCATCATCTAACGTAACTAGACATCATCCAACATCACTAGGCATCATACAGCATCACTAGGCATCATCTAACGTAACTAGACATCATCTAACATCACTAGACATTATCCAACATCACTAGGCATAATACAGCATCACTAGGCATCATCTAACGTAACTAGACATCATCCAACATCACTAGGCATCATACAGCATCACTAGGCATCATCTAACGTAACTAGACATCATCCAACATCACTAGGCATCATACAGCATCACTAGGCATCATCTAACGTAACTAGACATCATCCAACATCACTAGGCATCATACAGCATCACTAGGCATCATCTAACGTAACTAGACATCATCCAACATCACTAAGCATCATACAGCATCACTAGGCATCATCTAACGTAACTAGACATCATCTAACATCACTAGACATTATCCAACATCACTAGGCATAATACAGCATCACTAGCCATCATCTAACGTAACTAGACATCATCCAACATCACTAGGCATCATACAGCATCACTAGGCATCATCCAACGTAACTAGACATCATCCAACATCACTAGGCATCATACAGCATCACTAGGCATCATCTAACGTAACTAGACATCATCCAACATCACTAGGCATCATACAGCATCACTAGGCATCATCTAACGTAACTAGACATCATCCAACATCACTAGGCATCATACAGCATCACTAGGCATCATCTAACGTAACTAGACATCATCCAACATCACTAGGCATCATACAGCATCACTAGGCATCATCTAACGTAACTAGACATCATCCAACATCACTAGGCATCATACAGCATCACTAGGCATCATCTAACGTAACTAGACATCATCCAACATCACTAGGCATCATACAGCATCACTAGGCATCATCTAACGTAACTAGACATCATCCAACATCACTAGGCATCATACAGCATCACTAGGCATCATCTAACGTAACTAGACATTATCCACCATCACTAGGCATAATACAGCATCACTAGGCATCATCTAACGTAACTAGACATCATCCAACATCACTAGGCATCATACAGCATCACTAGGCATCATCTAACGTAACTAGACATCATCCAACATCACTAGGCATCATACAGCATCACTAGGCATCATCTAACGTAACTAGACATCATCCAACATCACTAGGCATCATACAGCATCACTAGGCATCATCTAACGTAACTAGACATCATCCAACATCACTAGGCATCATCTAACGTAACTAGACATCATCCAACATTACTAGGCATCATACAGCATCACTAGGCATCATCTAACGTAACTAGACATCATCCAACATCACTAGGCATCATACAGCATCACAAGGCATCATCTAACGTAACTAGACATCATCCAACATCACTAGGCATCATACAGCATCACTAGGCATCATCTAACGTAACTAGACATCATCCAACATCACTAGGCATCATACAGCATCACTAGGCATCATCTAACGTAACTAGACATCATCCAACATCACTAGACATCATACAGCATCACTAGGCATCATCTAACGTAACTAGACATCATCCAACATCACTATGCATCATACAGCATCACTAGGCATCATCTAACGTAACTAGACATCATCCTACATCACTAGGCATCATACAGCATCACTAGGCATCATCTAACGTAACTAGACATCATCCAACATCACTAGACATCATACAGCATCACTAGGCATCATCTAACGTAACTAGACATCATCCAACATCACTAGGCATCATGCAGCATCACTAGGCATCATCTAACGTAACTAGACATCATCCAACATCACTAGGCATAATACAGCATCACTAGGCATCATCTAACGTAACTAGACATCATCTAACATCACTAGACATTATCCAACATCACTAGGCATAATACAGCATCACTAGGCATCATCTAACGTAACTAGACATCATCCAACATCACTATGCATCATACAGCATCACTAGGCATCATCTAACGTAACTAGACATCATCCAACATCACTAGGCATCATACAGCATCACTAGGCATCATCTAACGTGACTAGACATCATCCAACATCACTAGGCATCATACAGCATCACTAAGCATCATCTAACGTAACTAGACATCATCCAACATCACTAGGCATCATACAGCATCACTAGGCATCATCTAACGTAACTAGACATCATCCAACATCACTAGGCATCATACAGCATCACTAGGCATCATCTAACGTAACTAGACATCATCCAACATCACTAGGCATCATACAGCATCACTAGGCATCATCTAACGTAACTAGACATCATCCAACATCACTAGGCATCATACAGCATCACTAGGCATCATCTAACGTAACTAGACATCATCCAACATCACTAGGCATCATACAGCATCACTAGGCATCATCTAACGTAACTAGACATCATCCAACATCACTAGACATTATCCAACATCACTAGGCATAATACAGCATCACTAGGCATCATCTAACGTAACTAGACATCATCCAACATCACTATGCATCATACAGCATCACTAGGCATCATCTAACGTAACTAGACATCATCCAACATCACTAGGCATCATACAGCATCACTAGGCATCATCTAACGTAACTAGACATCATCCAACATCACTAGGCATCATACAGCATCACTAGGCATCATCTAACGTAACTAGACATTATCCAACATCACTAGGCATCATACAGCATCACTAGGCATCATCTAACGTAACTAGACATTATCCAACATCACTAGGCATCATACAGCATCACTAGGCATCATCTAACGTAACTATACATCATCCAACATCACTAGGCATCATACAGCATTACTAGGCATCATCTAACGTAACTAGACATCATCCAACATCACTAGGCATCATGCAGCATCACTAGGCATCATCGAACGTAACCAGACATCATCCAACATCACTAGGCATCATCCAGCATCACTAGGCATCATCTAACGTAACTAGACATCATCAAACATCACTAGGCATCATACAGCATCACTAGGCATCATCTAACGTAACTAGACATCATCCAACATCACTAGCCTACATGTGAAGCAGTGAAGGGGTCAGTGAACTTGCAGTCGGTTGTAAACGAAATTGTTGCCGGCCAAAAACTCCTAGCTTTGAACCTCCAAAAGCAGCAGAAATTACTGGCTGACCATATCAGGAGCCAACAGTCAGCTCTTGACAAACAAAAGAAAACCATTGCGCAGCTTATGTCATACGGTCAACAATGCTCACTACGGCAACCCGGCTGTTTTGGGTGCGGTTCAACCAGTCATTTTCAGAGAGACTGCCCTGCTAGCAATGGAAGAAACCAACGAGGAGTTGGCGGAAAGACAAACAACCGACAGAACTTCCAGCCGCCAGCGTTAAACGAGAAGACTCCACGGCAGTGAGCCATGCCGTGGAGGAGGGGAATAGTGGCTCTAAACCTCTACCAAAAGACGAATGCACGCCAATACACATGGTTGGTGGTACCCCAACGGTTCAAGCAAGGCTTGCTGGTGTTGACGTGCTGTGTGTGGTGGACTCTGGGTCAATGGTGTCCTTCGTGACGGAAGAATTCTATAAAAAGAAACTCCAGCCAACCTGCGGGCGCATGAGACAAGACGGGCGAATGCTTACCCTGCGTGCTGCTAACCCGGGCTGCTAATGGGCTTGAGATTCCGTACCTGGGGTACCTTGAACTAGACGTAGAGGTTGATGGGGTGAACGTACCCGGCTGTGGAGTACTAGTCTTAAAAGACACCCCTGCCACTGTCAAGCAGAGACGAGAGGTGCCTGGGCTCCTTGGAACTAATGTACTGGCGCAAATCCCCAAGTTTGGTGGCCTGCTCCAGCAAAGGACCACTGCTGAGCCAAGGACTGCAGGAACCTGTACCTCTGGCTTTGTCCGAGTCGCTGGAAAGTACCCAGTGCTGGTGCCCCCAAACTCAGTAGCAAGTGTAGCTGTCACTGCATGGTCCCGCCTGTGGTCACTGGTGGAACCCCTCAGTGTACCAGTACCAGGAAACATTCAGGTAGCGAATACCCTGGTTAATGGCGCTAAGATGTGCTTCCTGATCCAAGTCGTGAACCCCTCCCCAAAGGATGTATGGCGAAAGCCTCGAACACGCCTTGGAACGGTACGTGGTGCAGCAAAGGTGAACAGTGGAGATCAGCTGGAGTTTGATGTGCGCAGCAACGAGGTGATAGTGTCCTGCCTTCTGGGAGCAGAGGACCAGAAGCCTTCCTGATCACCGGAGCCTGGAAAACCTGCAACCCCCCAGAGCAAGCAAGATCTCCCTGCTGAAATAAACCTGACAGATTTCCCCGGGACCCCAGCTGAAAAGCAAGAGGCGTTGCGAATCTTCACCACTTATGCAGATGTGTTTGCTCGTGAAGGAGATAGCCTTGGAAGAACCACCACCATTCAGCACAAGATACCAACATCTGATGACATCCCTGTGAATCAGCGTCACAGACGGATCCCTCCAAACCAGCTGGCTGAGGTGAAGGAGCATTTACAAGATCTGTTAGATAAGGGTGTTATCAAGCTAAGCCAGAGCAACCATGCATCCCCAATTGTACTTGTCCGGAAGAAAAGTGGTGCGCTGCGCATGTGCGTGGACTATCCTCAGCTCAATTCCAAAGTCAAGCGTGATGCTTACCCTCTTCTTAGGATAGATGAGAGCCTGGATGTCTTAGGAGGTGCCAAGTACTTCTCCACCATTGATCTGGCCTCCGCCTACAACCAGGTAGAAGTTGACCCCGCAGACCGGCACAAGACAGCTTTCACCACGCCCTTTGGACTGTTCGAGTACAACCGAATGCCGTTCGGTCTCGGAGGTGCCCCTGCCACCTTTCAGCGTGTTATGCAGACCATTTTCAGTGATGAGTTACTGGAAGTTCTGATTGTCTATCTGGACGACATCATTGTCTTCAGTCAAGACATCAAGACCCAACTGCAGCGCCTGGAGATGGTGTTCCGTAGGCTGCGATAGCATGGACTGAAGATCGAGGCTAAGAAATGTCAGTTCTTCCGGCCGAAGGTGACGTACCTTGGACATGTAGTGTCTGCTGACGGTGTCGCCACCGACCCTGTTAAGACAGAAGTAGTAACAAACTGGCCACAACCCAGAACCCTCAAAGACCTGAGATCCTTCCTTGGCTTCGCCTCATACTACCGAAGATTTGTCCCACACTTTGCGCAACTGGCAAGACCCCTACACGAGTTGGTCTCCAAGCTGTACGAAGGTGGCAAGCATGGGAAGCAGAGAAGCAAGTCTGTTGGAGGTGATTGGAACCAGGAGTGCCAGAAAGCATTCGATAGCCTTAAACAAGCTCTGACCAGCCCACCAGTGTTAGCTTACCCTATCTACACAAAGCCTTTCATTGTCGAAGTAGATGCCTCTAATGATGGTCTAGGAGCGGTGGTGTCGCAGGAACAAGATGGTAGAATCAGGCCAATAGCCTACGCTAGTCGTGCCGTCAGAGGAGCTGAGAGGAAAATGGAGAACTACTCTTCCAGAAAATTGGAACTCCTAGCTCTCAAGTGGGCCGTATCAGAAAAGTTCCGTGAGTACCTGATCTCCTCCACCTTTACAGTAATGACCGACAATAACCCTCTCACATACCTGCAGTTGAAGAGTAAGCTTAAGGCCGTTGAGCAGCGATGGGTGTCCGAACTAGCTAACTTCAATTTCAACATAAAGTGCCGTGCTGGAAAGCAGAATGCCAATGCTGACGCACTCAGCCGCCTCGACCGGCCGGAAAATGAAGAGTGTGACATTGACCAAGTAGAAGTAATTCTGGCTTCATCCCTTAGCACTACTGCCGTACCTGAATCTGTAAGGGAGCAACTACTCCAGTCAGCAGTGTTCCTGGCAGAGAACCCTACCGCAGCAGTTGAGCAGTTAACAGTAGACCCTCCCCAAACGTACAGCACAGGCCCATTACCTTCCTGGAATTTAAAGCAGTTGGCCAGATTGCAGAATGCAGATACCACCGTAAAGCGTATGATCCATTACCGCACCATTGGTTGCAAGCCCTCACCACGTGAGAGAAGAGCTGAGTCTCGTGAGGCGAAACAACTTCTTAACCAGTGGGACCGTATCATAGAGAAGAAGGGCGTACTCTACCGCAGCAACTCTGACAACCATGGCAACCAGCACCTGCAGCTAATCCTGCCTGACAGTATCCGTGGGGAGTTCCTCAATCGTGTTCATGACCAGTGTGGTCATCAGGGACTAGAGCGAACAGAACAGTTGGTTCGTGAACGCTGCTGGTGGCCTGGACTGCACAACCACGTCAAACAGTACCTGTCGGAATGCGAGCGTTGCGTCGTAGCAAAGGGACCCTACCTGCCTGTCAAGACACCAATGACGAGTATCGTCGCTACAAAGCCCCTGGAAGTACTAGCCATGGACTTCACCCAGCTTGAGCCTGCATCAGATGGCAGAGAAAATGTCCTGGTACTTACTGATGTATTTACCAAGTTCACTGTCGCAGTATCAACCAGAGACCAGCGAGCGAGCACCGTCGTCAAAACCTTAGTTCGTGACTGGTTCCTGGTGTATGGTGTCCCCAAGCGGATCCACTCTGATCAGGGCAGATGTTTCGAAGCAGAAGTTGTGCAAGAGCTTTGTCAGATGTATGATATCAAGAAGTCTAGAAGCACACCCTACCATCCCCAAGGAAACGGCCAATGTGAACGCTTTAACCGTACCCTGCATGACCTCCTACGTAGCCTTCCAGCTGAGAAGAAGAGGAAGTGGCCTGAGCACCTTAAGGAACTGTGTTATGCATACAATGCAACACCACATTTCTCCACAGGTTACTCTCCTCATTACCTCTTATTTGCAACCGATCCAAGGCTACCTGTTGATCTTTTGCCTCCCTCTGACCAAGATGACCCACCAACTGATAATGGAGAATGGCTAACCCAGCATCAGAATCGCTTACGTGATGCTCACCAGCAAGCTCAGAGAAAACTGAGGGCTGAAGCTAACTTCCGGAAACAGCAGTTTGATCGCCGCCGACAAGTAAAGCCTGACGAGATTCCCATTGGAGAGAGAGTTTTCACCCGAAGCCACCCACAGGGGAGAGCTAAGATCCAAGACAGATGGAACTCTAAGGTCTACAAGGTTGTTAATCGTCGTGACAATGTTTACGAAATTGAACCAGCTGATGGTCATGGCCCAAGCAGAACTGTCAACCGCTCAGAACTTCAAGTGTGCCCCAAACCAAGGCCCCTACAGGTGCAACCCCCTAATCACAGACGGAGCCGAGTACCCTTGCGAAGAGTCCCCTCTGAAACCTCTGATGACTCCTCAGACGATGCTGACGATATTGAGATTGCATTTGATGCCCCACAAGTGCCCGTACCATTACCAGTCGCAGAGCCAGACGGACCAATACTGCGTCGTTCTGCCAGGCTTAACAAAGGACAACATAGCAACCCTTATAATCAGCCTAGGGCTTCATTTAAGTAATTTTTATGTTTAGTTTTATAGTTTTATTGATTTTGTTTAGCTCGCATGAGGACATGGCAAGCAAAAGCAGGGAGGAGTGTGACCAGGTCACATTTTGTCTTGTTTAGTTTTCATTCAAATTATTCCAAATTACTCCCAAGGATTCTTGTTAGTCGTTATTCAGTTATTTTCCTAAATTACTAAGTGTCCTTTCACACCTTGTTTTGCTATCATTTTGTTATATTATTCCCACACATTTCTTGTACCTAATTCCCGTTGTGTAGGAGTAGTAAACACTTAGTTCCCTTAGGTAAATCCTGTATTTGTGGGCTACAAATTCACTCTCTAACCTTATTTGGTTTAGAGTTAAGTTTATAGTTTCCTGAAATATATTATAAATTGGCTACCTTTGCTCAGTGGATTTAGTTGGTTTAGTTGGTTAGTCTGTGCAACAACAACAAGAGCAAGTTCAGTTCTCAAGCAGACGTCCTAAGTTCAGATGCTTAATTCTCAATAACCCTTGTGTTACTCGTTCCCGTTTTGTATTATTTGGCTTGTTTGTGGATTTGTAATAAACTCGTAAATCTTACACTCGAATCTGTGGTTTCTCTCGTCGACCGTTTTGGCCGTCTTACACTTGGAGCCAGCGAATATGCGAATTAATTAACGTGAATTAATTTCGCTTTTCCTTGCAAATTGAAATTTTGTTACACCTAATTGCAATAGGTGGTTTTCATGTTACGTCATCGCCGCCATGCTGGTGGACATAAACAATAGTTCTCTCATTAGCTCCTTTTGTTCGTCCACCAGCATTTGTTTGTTTCAATATTGTTATCTATTGCCCCATTCACACCAACGGTTAAACATGTTTAAATGTTGTTTAGTTTAACTACGTTTTAGCCTCTATCTTGAACGTTTTGAAATGTATTTGACTCAAACTACCTGGAATGGTAATAAAGTCAATAAAGTTTCTTTTAGTAAAGATTTCACTCCAAATATTACGGGAGGTTAGGAGGTATTTTTCTAAACCTGTTTTAAACTAAACAACATTTAAACATGTTTAAGCGTTGGTGTGAATGGGGTATAAGTCTCTAGAGATTGGTTGCAAACCACCTATAACGTTGTTATAAAAAATGACTCGCGGCTTCTGCGTATCAAAGACCGGCCGAGGCCCTCAAAGCATTGCGCTAGTTTCTAAAGAATGTGTAAATCGACCAATGACAGTCCAGCTACGGACACGAGGCATTGTTGCTTTAGCGTCTGTTTTACGAGAACGAACTCACTGTAGTCTGTAAGCTGTAGTCGTAGAAAGCAGATCAAGATTAAACACTGACTAAAACTTTGGTTCCATCTCTGTGTACGTGGGCCCAAGCAAGCGAGTACCCCAACAGCACAAAAAGCCCCGTAACAACGAGGTTATGGTTTATTGCCTCATAGTATTGTCTATTGATTAAAGTTAATTTTAATATATCGAAATTGGGCTATTGTGGTTAATTCATTGGTAATAGCAGCACATGATTTACTAAATGTGGCTTAATTCAGCCTTTTGCAGTTCAGAGAACTGAATTACAAGCTAATCACAATTTGTTTGGTAAATAATAAAATGTTTGGTAATAAAGCTACTTATGCATATTTCGGTTATCGTCTTATTTGATCGTTGCACTTTGTACATAAATGCATGCAGATAAGAATTAAGGTGTCACCCGCGATCTTAAAGTGCCTATCACCCCATAGAGAGATATTTTCAGAATCAACTCTATGTGCATTGAATAGTTGAATGGCAGAATATTTCTTGTTTTGAACGTCGCGTTTGTGAGTATAGAGATTTGAATTTACAAAATGCTAATTAGATGACGTCAACCCAGGAATTTGTCTTTATTTCTACGCCAATTTACAATACGTACTTTAAAGCTTGAGGATAATGAATTTGATAAATACTAAAAATAAACTGTGGATAGTCAATTGATTCGTAAAAAATATTACTTGGAGGTGAAAATAAGTAGTTGTATAATAAATGATTCCCGGGTTGACCTCATCTAATTAGCATTTTGTAAATTCAAATCTCTATAACTCACTAACACGACGTTCAAAACAAGAAATATTTTACCATTCAACTATTCAATGTACATAGAGTTGATTTTGAAAATAACTTTCTAGGGGTGATAGGCACTATAAAAATGTCAAGGATTTTCATGGCGACTAGAATTTCCCTTTCTACATTGTATGTCATCAGAAAGTACTAAGCAGTGTTACTTAAAGGTCTTTTTTAGTACAGATCTACAGTCACTGTCTTTCGGTTACACTTTTGTAAACAAGCGTCTGTTAAAAAGACGTAAAAATATTAAACAATTTTTAATTAGTTATTGTCGGTTGCTGGGTTTATTTGACTCGGGGAACGTTCTTAAGTTTGCAGGGGCACCCAACGAACAATCTTTGGCAAAATGCGTTATTTTACTCAAATATATTAAAATAATTGATATAAAAGCATTTCCAGGTGTTCTTCTAGGTTGCTGGTAAAAATATATCTGTTCCTTTTTCCCAGCATAACACATTAAGCAATTCCCAGGCAGCAGGATAAAAAAGCGTCTTCAGCCAGCAATTAAAAAAAATGAATAAACAAAAACAAAAAATAAGGATAAGTTACAAAACGGGACTTGGAAACAATAATGGCAAACTATTTGAAGCTTTTTCGTTTATTGTTTTGAACATGTACTGCCGTCTCGAACTTAATCCTGTTTGGCTGTCTCTTAGCACTGCTTAAATTTGTTACTACGAAGCTGAACTCTTTTAAGCATCAAACTGACCAACATCAAACTTCTCCTCACATAAATAATCAGTCTCTTTTCGATCTGCTCAAGATAACCAGCACAGCTTATTCTTGCGAATCCTTTCTCAAGTCAACCAGCGCAAAAATGGTAATTAAAAAAATATAAACATAATATTTTGCCAGCCGGCAAGAATTCCGCTGGAGAACAGATAAAGTGAGGAACAGATTCGTTGGGTGCCCCTGAGTTTGGCTAATTTAAGTACTATGTACGCGCCTTTTAAGCAGCTGGTCTGGATCGACTCTCGCCTTACTCGTCCTTACTCTCGCCTTACTTGTCCTTTGGAGCTATCTTTTTCGTGAGTTGATTTGTTCGTTTCATTTTTTGTTATTTCATCCTCAAACATCTACCAGCAAAGAACACGTTTTTTTCTCTCTCGGGGTAACCTTAAGGCTCCCTGGGGTCTTCCGAACACGTAAAATTCTGTAATGCCAAGTATAGTACCCTGGGGCCGTATTCACGAAAGCATCCGACATATAACTTAGGAGATTACTGGTATTCACGATCACCGCGGTGGAGATATAAGTTTGCGTGTACGTCCGAGGGTTAAGACACTCAGGTAAATTAAGGCACGGCTCGCCAGTTATTTCGCCCAAAAAGTGAGGGGGTGGTCTATCTTCTGAGGCTTTATTTGTAACAGCGTAAAACTTTGGAAGGCTAATAAGTTTGCAATTATTGTCATTGTGACATGCAAATGTTATGCAAATTAAGTCACGTGACTTATTGCGGCCAAAAAGTCTTTAAAAATCTTTAAGCAAAGATGGCACCAGTTTATACCAATAGTCATCTATTTTTACTGCTTTTAAGTTCCCAAAGTAAGCAACAAAGGATCTGTGGCCGGACCTTTTGAAATATTTTATTAATTTTGAAATTGAACGACATTTTTTACTAGTGCCCAGTCCCCTCAAAACAAGTAATTTAAATTTTCAGGCTTTTATTTTGATTATCTTAAAAAGTCCGGGCACAGAAATGATGCACCTAATGGGCAGAACATTATAATCCCAAAGGCAGCTTCTGGAGAATAAGCAAAACTGGTGCCATTTTGCTTAAAATAATTTTGAACTAAAAATATCCCTGTCTGGTCACGTGACTTAATTTGCATACGTCATGGATGTCAATATGACAACTTTGTCAAACATATTAATCTGTCAAAGTTTTACGTTTGTATACTTAATCCTCAGAAGATAGACCACCCCCTCACTTTTTAGGCGAAATAAGTGGCGGCCTATGCCTTAATTTTCTTGAGCATGTCTCAACTGGTATTCACGAAGTCCGCCTAACTTAAAATATGTATTAAATTTTCTCCTAAATTTAGGAGGTCAATATTGACCTCCTAACTTATTAAGACTTGTCTTGACGGGGCTAAATTCGATTGTTGACGAGTTTTACGTCGATTTTCAGCATTAAAAATTTTCCCGGGTCAGTAATGTAAAACACACGGTCGGTTACACCTAGGCTTGCAGAGTTATATTTCCGTTTTCCGTGAAAATTAAACCCTTGTACGACAAATATCGAAGTGGACCCTAAACGATGATAGATTTGTATGTTGCTTTCGCAGCTGACCATGAACAACAATTTACACAAGGCAAAATATTCATTCATGTAATTTTCATAAATTACTATTCATAAGAGCACGCCATAAAAACCATTTCTGATTGGTTTACTTTTACTAATCGATAACTGCCCGCGACCACTAAACTTAGGAGACTGCTAAGTTACGCCTAACTTAGGATGGTCATAAGAAATCGTTCGTGAATAGCACTTATGACATATTTTTGCAAGCCCAAAAATTTTTCTCCTGGTCCCGGTTGTTCACTATCCAGTGGATAACTATTAACAAAATCCTACGAAAATGATGCGTTTTAACTCATTTATTCCTGTCAACAATTACAATTTTCGCGCGCAAATTGCTGGGAGGTGAATAGCACTTGCTATTCCGAGTTTCAGTAGCCAATCAGAGCGCGCCAACAATGCTATCCACTGTTTCAGTATATACTAAATAGCTTTATCCACCTTTTGAACAACCGGGCCCTGGTGTTGGTATATGATGTCTAGTGACGTTTGTAGATGTCTAGTGATAGTAGATGATGTCTAGTTACGTTAGATTATGTCTAGTGATGGTAGGTGGTATCTAGTGATGGTAGGTGATATCTAGTGATGGTAGAAGATGTCTAGTGATGCTGGATGATGTCTAGTTACGTTAGATGATGCCTAGTGATGCTGTATGATGCCTAGTGATGTTGGATGATGTCTATTTACGTTAGATGATGCCTAGTGATGCTGTATTATGCCTAGTGATGTTGGATAATGTCTAGTGATGTTAGATGATGTCTAGTTACGTTAGATGATGTCTAGTGATGCTGTATGATGCCTAGTGATGTTGGATGATGTCTAGTTACGTTAGATGATGCCTAGTGATGCTGTATTATGCCTAGTGATGTTGGATAATGTCTAGTGATGTTAGATGATGTCTAGTTACGTTAGATGATGTCTAGTGATGCTGTATGATGCCTAGTGATGTTGGATGATGTCTAGTTACGTTAGATGATGCCTAGTGATGCTGTATGATGTCTAGTGATGTTGGATGATGTCTAGTTACGTTAGATGATGCCTAGTGATGCTGTATGATGCCTAGTGATGTTGGATGATGTCTAGTTACGTTAGATGATGCCTAGTGATGCTGTATGATGCCTAGTGATGTTGGATGATGTCTAGTTACGTTAGATGATGCCTAGTGATGCTGTATGATGCCTAGTGATGTTGGATGATGTCTAGTTACGTTAGATGATGCCTAGTGATGCTGTATGATGCCTAGTGATGTTGGATGATGTCTAGTTACGTTAGATGATGCCTAGTGATGCTGTATTATGCCTAGTGATGTTGGATAATGTCTAGTTATGTTAGATGATGCCTAGTGATGCTGTATGATGCCTAGTGATGTTGGATGATGTCTAGTTACGTTAGATGATGCCTAGTGATGCTGTATGATGCCTAGTGATGTTTGATGATGTCTAGTTACGTTAGATGATGCCTAGTGATGCTGTATGATGCCTAGTGATGTTGGATGATGTCTAGTTACGTTAGATGATGCCTAGTGATGCTGTATGATGCCTAGTGATGTTGGATGATGTCCAGTTACGTTAGATGATGCCTAGTGATGCTGTATGATGCCTAGTGATGTTGGATGATGTCTAGTTACGTTAGATGATGCTTAGTGATGCTGTATGATGCCTAGTGATGTTGGATGATGTCTAGTCACGTTAGATGATGCCTAGTGATGCTGTATGATGCCTAGTGATGTTGGATGATGTCTAGTTACGTTAGATGATGCCTAGTGATGCTGTATGATGCATAGTGATGTTGGATGATGTCTAGTTACGTTAGATGATGCCTAGTGATGCTGTATTATGCCTAGTGATGTTGGATAATGTCTAGTGATGTTAGATGATGTCTAGTTACGTTAGATGATGCCTAGTGATGCTGTATTATGCCTAGTGATGTTGGATGATGTCTAGTTACGTTAGATGATGCCTAGTGATGCTGCATGATGCCTAGTGATGTTGGATGATGTCTAGTTACGTTAGATGATGCCTAGTGATGCTGTATGATGTCTAGTTATGTTGGATGATGTCTAGTTACGTTAGATGATGACTAGTGATGCTGTATGATGCCTAGTGATGTAGGATGATGTCTAGTTACGTTAGATGATGCCTAGTGATGCTGTATGATGCATAGTGATGTTGGATGATGTCTAGTTACGTTAGATGATGCCTAGTGATGCTGTATGATGTCTAGTGATGTTGGATGAAGTCTAGTTACGTTAGATGATGCCTAGTGATGCTGTATGATGCCTAGTGATGTTGGATGATGTCTAGTTACGTTAGATGATGCCTAGTGATGCTGTATTATGCCTAGTGATGTTGATAATGTCTAGTTACGTTAGATGATGCCTAGTGATGCTGTATGATGCCTAGTGATGTTGGATGATGTCTAGTTACGTTAGATGATGCCTAGTGATGCTGTATGATGCCTAGTGATGTTGGATGATGTCTAGTTACGTTAGATGATGCCTAGTGATACTGTATGATGCATAGTGATGTTGGATGATGTCTAGTTACGTTAGATGATGCCTAGTGATGCTGTATTATGCCTAGTGATGTTGGATAATGTCTAGTGATGTTAGATGATGTCTAGTTACGTTAGATGATGCCTAGTGATGCTGTATTATGCCTAGTGATGTTGGATAATGTCTAGTGATGTTAGATGATGTCTAGTTACGTTAGATGATGCCTAGTGATGCTGTATTATGCCTAGTGATGTTGGATGATGTCTAGTTACGTTAGATGATGCCTAGTGATGCTGCATGATGCCTAGTGATGTTGGATGATGTCTAGTTACGTTAGATGATACCTAGTGATGCTGTATGATGCCTAGTGATGTTGGATGATGTCTAGTTACGTTAGATGATGCCTAGTGATGCTGTATTATGCCTAGTGATGTTGGATAATGTCTAGTTACGTTAGATGATGCCTAGTGATGCTGTATGATGCCTAGTGATGTTGGATGATGTCTAGTTACGTTAGATGATGCCTAGTGATGCTGTATGATGCCTAGTGATGTTGGATGATGTCTAGTTACGTTAGATGATGCCTAGTGATACTGTATGATGCATAGTGATGTTGGATGATGTCTAGTTACGTTAGATGATGCCTAGTGATGCTGTATTATGCCTAGTGATGTTGGATAATGTCTAGTGATGTTAGATGATGTCTAGTTACGTTAGATGATGCCTAGTGATGCTGTATTATGCCTAGTGATGTTGGATGATGTCTAGTTACGTTAGATGATGCCTAGTGATGCTGCATGATGCCTAGTGATGTTGGATGATGTCTAGTTACGTTAGATGATGCCTAGTGATGCTGTATGATGTCTAGTGATGTTGGATGATGTCTAGTTACGTTAGATGATGCCTAGTGATGCTGTATGATGCCTAGTGATGTAGGATGATGTCTAGTTACGTTAGATGATGCCTAGTGATGCTGTATGATGCATAGTGATGTTGGATGATGTCTAGTTACGTTAGATGATGCCTAGTGATGCTGTATGATGTCTAGTGATGTTGGATGATGTCTAGTTACGTTAGATGATGCCTAGTGATGCTGTATGATGCCTAGTGATGTTGGATGATGTCTAGTTACGTTAGATGATGCCTAGTGATGCTGTATGATGCCTAGTGATATTGGATGATGTCTAGTTACGTTAGATGATGCCTAGTGATGCTGTATGATGCCTAGTGATGTTGGATGATGTCTAGTCACGTTAGATGATGCCTAGTGATGCTGTATTATGCCTAGTGATGTTGGATAATGTCTAGTTACGTTAGATGATGCCTAGTGATGCTGTATGATGCATAGTGATGTTGGATGATGTCTAGTTACGTTAGATGATGCCTAGTGATGCTGTATTATGCTTAGTGATGTTGGATAATGTCTAGTGATGTTAGATGATGTCTAGTTACGTTAGATGATGCCTAGTGATGCTGTATGATGCCTAGTGATGTTGGATGATGTCTAGTTACGTTAGATGATGCCTAGTGATGCTGTATGATGCCTAGTGATGTTGGATGATGTCTAGTTACGTTAGATGAAGCCTAGTGATGCTGTATGATGCCTAGTGATGTTGGATGATGTCTAGTTACGTTAGATGATGCCTTAGTGATGCTGTATGATGCCTAGTAATGTTGGATGATGTCTAGTTACGTTAGATGATGCCTAGTGATGCTGTATGATGCCTAGTGATGTTGGATGATGTCTAGTTACGTTAGATGATGCCTAGTGATGCTGTATGATGCCTAGTGATGTTGGATGATGTCTAGTTACGTTAGATGATGCCTAGTGATGTTGGATAATGTCTAGTGATGTTAGATGATGTCTAGTTACGTTAGATGATGCCTAGTGATGCTGTATGATGCCTAGTGATGTTGGATGATGTCTAGTTACGTTAGATGATGCCTAGTGATGCTGTATGATGCCTAGTGATGTTGGATGATGTCTAGTTACGTTAGATGATGCCTAGTGATGCTGTATGATGCCTAGTGATGTTGGATGATGTCTAGTTACGTTAGATGATGCCTAGTGATGCTGTATGATGCCTAGTGATGTTGGATGATGTCTAGTTACGTTAGATGATGCCTAGTGATGCTGTATTATGCCTAGTGATGTTGGATAATGTCTAGTGATGTTAGATGATGTCTAGTTACGTTAGATGATGCCTAGTGATGCTGTATGATGCTTAGTGATGTTGGATGATGTCTAGTTACGTTAGATGATGCCTAGTGATGCTGTATGATGCCTAGTGATGTTGGATGATGTCTAGTTACGTTAGATGATGCCTAGTGATGCTGTATGATGCCTAGTGATGTTGGATGATGTCTAGTTACGTTAGATGATGCCTAGTGATGCTGTATGATGCCTAGTGATGTTGGATGATGTCTAGTTACGTTAGATGATGCCTAGTGATGCTGTATTATGCCTAATGATGTTGGATAATGTCTAGTGATGTTAGATGATGTCTAGTTACGTTAGATGATGCCTAGTGATGCTGTATGATGCTTAGTGATGTTGGATGATGTCTAGTTACGTTAGATGATGCCTAGTGATGCTGTATGATGCCTAGTGATGTTGGATGATGTCTAGTTACGTTAGATGATGCCTAGTGATGCTGTATGATGCCTAGTGATGTTGGATGATGTCTAGTTACGTTAGATGATGCCTAGTGATGCTGTATGATGCCTAGTGATGTTGGATGATGTCTAGTTACGTTAGATGATGCCTAGTGATGCTGTATGATGCCTAGTAATGTTGGATGATGTCTAGTTACGTTAGATGATGCCTAGTGATGCTGTATTATGCCTAGTGATGTTGGATAATGTCTAGTGATGTTAGATGATGTCTAGTTACGTTAGATGATGCCTAGTGATGCTGTATGATGCCTAGTGATGTTGGATGATGTCTAGTTACGTTAGATGATGCCTAGTGATGCTGTATTATGCCTAGTGATGTTGGATAATGTCTAGTGATGTTAGATGATGTCTAGTTACGTTAGATGATGCCTAGTGATGCTGTATGATGCTTAGTGATGTTGGATGATGTCTAGTTACGTTAGATGATGCCTAGTGATGCTGTATGATGACTAGTGATGTTGGATGATGTCTAGTTACGTTAGATGATGCCTAGTGATGCTGTATGATGCATAGTGATGTTGGATGATGTCTAGTTACGTTAGATGATGCCTAGTTACGTTAGATGATGCCTAGTGATGCTGTATGATGCATAGTGATGTTGGATGATGTCTAGTTACGTTAGATGATGCCTAGTGATGCTGTATTATGCCTAGTGATGTTGGATAATGTCTAGTTACGTTAGATGATGTCTAGTTACGTTAGATGATGCCTAGTGATGCTGTATGATGCCTAGTGATGCTGTATGATGTCTAGCGACATTGGATGACGAATAGTGATGTTAGATGATGTCTAGCGACATTGGGTGACGTACAGTGATGTTGGATGACGTGTAGTTATGATTGGTGATGGTTTAAGTGAAGATATTGTAGCTGATTTTTCCTTTAGTGTACTGGAACACGAACTTACTACCGCACTAGTTAAAGAAGAGCTAGTCCCAGTCTTTCACTGAATTAGAATTCAAGATGGCGGATGAGTTGATATCGTTCCCGAAACAGATGCTCAACGATAGTCAAATGAAAATCAACTGAAGTCTGAACATGGACAGTCAAGATCCTGAAAGGGTCATATTGCATATTATAGTGGTGGGATTCCATCATCAACGAGGCTCAGAGGTAAAAAACATCAAAATTTAATACAAGGAAAAGTTAAGCTAATAACAACTTCAGAATACCCCGCCACTTATTTACATTTCCCTAAACGTTTTATAGAACGAAGCATATGAAAACAAAAGAAACCATTCATATTCAATGACATGCAAATAAGTGGCCGGGTATTCTGAAGTTTAGCGGAAAAAATAAATATTTATATATTTCCAACCATCCCCATCCAAGGGCCCATTTTTTCGTCTCTTGTTGAGTTCACCTCGGTATCTGGTCATTTCCTTTTTTCTAAAGGGTTGGAAAGTTAATTTTGAGAGCACTCGCCATTTGTGCCACTGTCTTTCAGAACTGCACCAAAAAATGTATTTTCTTCCATTTCTTCAGAAACTTGAGCAGTAAGAGCTGGGCTTGATTGAAGGGCCTTGATGCCCGGGGGGGGAGGGGGGGGGGGGACTCCCATATAAAAATGACGGGGGTGCTCGTCGGAAATTTTCAAAAAACACCCTAAAAGGTACCAGAATCTCGTTTGATGGGCATGGCCCAAAATAATTTTTACCCCTAAGAGGTACCAATTCTAAAACAACACGTGTTATATTCTGTCATATTTTTTCGGCTCATACCCTAAAAGGTACCGCGATAATTCTAACGGTGGTCATTTTAGATTTTAGTACCCTAAGCAGTACCAATCTGCAAATTTTGACCCCTAAAAGGTACGACGAGCACCCCCGTCATTTTTATATGGGAGTCCCCCCCCCCCCCCCCCCCGGGTCTTGATGTTCAGCTGAGGCTGTTGTTGAGTGGATTTCTGCTTGCTCTGTTTTTGCAACTGTGCGTGTAACGCTGAAGGGCGTGTAGCTCAGCTTTCAATCGAGCCACCTCCGTCTCTCTTTCCAGGGCATCGTTTTCAGCCCTCACGCTTGCAATAGCGGCAGATAGTGTAGCTATGTCGTCTTGAGAAGGCCCCACAGATGTCTGTGTCCCCAATAAGGGCATACTGGAGGTCCGAACCTGGTTTGGTGCAGGCAGAACCGGTGCTGGCAGTGGCAGATCTAAAAACTGTTGTGAAACACCTCTCGTTCATTGTCAATATTCTGCCCTTCATGCATCGCCGTGTACTCAGGAGGAACACATTCTCGCAAATTATAAGACATCGCAAAGGCTAAGGTCAACAGAAAGCTAAAAACGATAAAACTAACCACTAGAGCTGCGCCTAAGAACAATATGGTGAATAAGCAATGCTATCCTATCTAGACACACATGCTATCTAGAGTGTAACTTGAGCTAACAGACACGTGAGCCGAAAGGGACCAATGGCAATCGGGAAATTAACTGTTTTGACAGGGCCTTCCAAAACAAAACAATTTATACTTGCCCATGAGGATTTGACACTTGCCTGGGTGAGTTGGAGGGGTGAGTAGGCAAGTGCTAATTTCCATCCCTGTTAACTGTTTACATGGTCTCATCCCAGGATGATTTCATCCCTGTCCTAAGCTCCGGGATCGATAAAATGTCGTCCCAGGATGAATCGTTACAAAAAATGCCATGCAAACATTCTCCTAAGATGAACATGTTTGATCAGTCAGTTTGTTATGCGTGGTGAACTCGATTTTACCAGTTGATGATAGTTAACTAATAACCATCAAGGTGATCATTTTGTAACTTCTGTGCATATTTGTTACACAGGGCTTGAAATTGCGCCGTATCGGGCGCATTTGCGACTAAGATTTTGCTTTTGCGACTAAAATATGTCTATTAGTCGCGATTTTACAATTGTTTTACGGCCTAGTTAATAAAGGATTAATATTATTTTGTAACTGGTAGTTGTATTTTTATCCGAAAAATCCCGCGAAATTCACGTTGAATGTTACGTTACTTAATCGTCGATTTTATGCTCCATTAATGCGGTTTCCAAGAAGTGTATCACGGGCGCACTTTTTCAGACTTTCTCAGAAATTTCTCGTCTCTCATTTTCGGTTCCGATAGTAGTATTTAGTTGTTTTTTTTTGCGACTAAAATTTTCGAACTTGCAGCTAAATTTTAAGAATTACTCGCAAATTGGGATTGAGAATTTTTTTTAATTTCGAGCCCTGTTATATTGTCAGCATTGTGTCCAATTCAAAATATTAACGTCTTTGGATATGGGGATGAAACCACTCATGTGAAAAAAAACAACAGGATAAGACTTATCCCAGGTCGACACTCAGCTTTCATGTACATGTAAATGGGCCTTAAAGAACAATTATTTTGCAATAATATTAGTAGGGGAGAATTTTTCCCTCTCATTATAGTGTCAGTAATCTGGACATGTACCTTATAAAATAGCCTGTGAACAGGCTTCTTTTTGGGGAATTGGGTTAGGTTAAAAGACTGGGGAAGAGGGAAGGGGCGGCGAAGCCTGTGGACTCGCCTTTGATGCCGCCGTTCCGCCCCCAAGTAATTATCCTGTTATTATAATTGTGAACAAGTTAATTAATATGTCAACAAGTTGTCATGTTTTTATTCGGTTGAATGCATCGGTAGTAGTATAAAAATAGACAGGCTAAACACGACTCCCACTCTTCGCTAAAAAGAATTCAAAAAGCCTAAAGTATAAAGCTTTCCCAGTAAGAATTCAGAGAGAATCGCGCCTTTAGATCGCAGTTATGAATTTGTTCTCTTCGATGATATTGACCTTTTGATCTCGGCGGATTATACAGTGTAGTGTTTCCGACCACACGGTATAATAGGCATATAGATCCGAGTCTCAAAAAGCCGTAGTCTATAATTCCACTGCAATGAAATCATGAATTATTAATTTAGCTCCTTAGTAAGTTCTGTAGTTGAGTAGTGTGTCTCAGTGGAGCTAGGATAAACCTCTGTTGTTTTGTAATGGCGTTTGATTTGGCATCCAACAGATAATCTGCACATGGTGACTGTTTTGTAAATCCAGTCGGCAAAATTCCAAAAACATCTTGCTTTTTTGCCACAGACTTTAGACACAGCTTTTGCTCTTCTTTAAGTCTCGGTATATGCGAAAAATTTCGCAACGAATCGTTCAAAGCTTTCTCCAAATCGAGATCTGAAAATTGCATGCAACGAGTCGCCGTGTTTTTTTATCATTTGGCCAGCAAATGGAATAATTATGCAAATGTAGGGCGCCAGGCATCTGAGATGTCAACATGTGTCGTCGATCACCACATGCCTGTCAACACCAAGTGATCTGACCAATCAGCTCATGATACCAGACTCTGGTATCATGGAACGGCGGCATCAAAGGCGAGTCCACAGGCTTCGCCACCCCTTCCCTCTTCCCTAGTCCGCGCTTGGCTCGCTTCGCTCGCCGATTTTAACCTAACCCAATTCCCCAAAATGAAGCCTGTTCACAGGCTACTTATAAAAGTACAGTCAACCCTCCTTAATACAGACACCAATGGAACTGGACAGACCCAAGTGTCTCATTATTGAGCTCCCCATATTATAGAGGTAGGGAAAGTATAAAACTAATTTTGAAAAAAGAGAGAGCCATCCGTAAGGTGAAATTTGATTGTAAATAATTCATTGTATAATCCCTTAGCTATGTTCTCAATTTTGCATTTATTTTCTCTCCTTTTTCTGCTCATTCAGGTCGAGTTTTCATTTCCACCTATTGGAAACTCCCAAAGCACCAAACTTCCTATTGAATGGAGGTTCTTACCTTTTTTGGCATTACCAGATGGTGCCCATAACTGTGAGCAAGGTACATAGTTGCTTTAACCTTTTAAGCCCTAATATCAAAATTTAAATTCTTATTTCTTGGGTAATAGGTCCATGATAACCGTCACGTCACCAAATGAAGAAACCATAACGAGGGAAAATGTTTCTTAGACCTAACGAGGAAACACCTAACGAGGGAAAAGCTTTTCTAAAACAGGTTTTCCCTCGTTAGATTTTCCCTCGTTAGGTCTAAGTAACATTTTCCCTCGTTATGGTTTCTTCATTTGGTGACGTGACGGTTATCATGGACCTATTACCATTTCTTGTCCCTATATACATTGTACATTTCCTATAGAAGTATTTGGGAGAAATAGTTTAGATATCAAAAGAATTCATCTTGTGTGATCATGTCCTTAATTCTCATGACCTTTTTGCTCAACAGAACGAATTTCTTATGTTTGTGAGTGAAGAAGCGTGACAGTTAAAATGATTCTGATGCTGACATTATTTTAGCAGTTGAAAGCATGCGATATGTGCGAAATTGTTTTAAAATCAGTTATTTATAATAATTATAATATTTAATTTCAAGTTTTCTCAAGGAAGAAAGTGAAATTTCAATTCAGGAAGATTTTGGTCACATGCTACAATCTGTAGGCAATGGGTTCTTGGCAGATTCCCGTTAATTAGTGTACAATGTAGCAATACACACGTGCAAATCATGGAAAGTGAAAATTAGTGATTTATAGAATTGCCATTTCTGTCATTTTGTTTCCTGTACATTCAATGTTTAATTCCTTTAAGTACTGTAGAAATTCATTATTTTTGTTGATGATTCAGAGTACAGTACGTGCTCATTCATTGACAGCCGGGAAAAATATTGAGCCTTGACAAAAAAAGCCTACAAATTCAGGCTAAAAGCTTTGATTTTATTTTAAACCCCGCCAAAGATGAACTGCCTTGGCATATTTTACACAACTTCTCTTGACTATTACACTTCTACAACCCTGGCCAATACTCTTGGGACACTTCCGAAATAACTCTGCAATTTTAAGCATTCCCCTTCCCCCTCCTCCTTCCCCAGTGCAATGTTGACCTCACAGGTAACAAATTGTTTTCACGGCAATCAACATTGCTGTGGGGAGGGGGGAGGACTGAAATGGCATGTGATAACGACATTCAGAAGCATACTGAATAGTAGGATAAAAATATATTAGGGAAGCGTATTTTTGCGTGTAATTTCAGTGAGTGTCCCAAGAAGTATTGGCCAGGGTTGTCTGAAATGGGCTTTGTACATGTAATAGAAATAGACTTTCTGTTCTTCTATGGTGTTATTTTCGTTGGTATTACTGTCGAGGTAGCCATGTTTGTAATCATGATCGCAAAGAATTGACATTTATCTCCACTGGTGAACATCGCAATATTAATATGCACTGAGCTATGTGCATGACTCAGTTTCATGGGCCTGTTAGCGAGAAGATAGCTCATATTTGGATTGTCGTGTTCTTTACATAGTCCGTTATTGTAACTAAGCTTTCATTTGAAACAGTGGTGTTACAAGTTTGGCAGTCAATTGCTATTATGTGCTTTCATTGATTGTGTGTCGCCTGTTTTTGTGCCTACTTTACGAGATTTTAGAATTCTGTATCGCGAAAATGAGGTCCAATTTACGCGCGATTCGCACGCCATGGCGTCCGTTCTTTATGCGTAAGCGTTGCCACTTAGGCGATTCTGGAGACAAATACCACAGGAGAAACAGCAAGACTTAATTCCATGTGGTCGCTGCTTCGCTAAGTTTATTTTCAGTTGGATAACGCAGCTCAGATAGCGCATGACATATGTTGTGTCCATCATGTCGACTTACTTTATTTGTGACATTTCTCGGCAACATTTCTCACCAAAGAAAAGTAATTTTTGAAATGCTTTTAATCAACTTCTGATCTGTCGAAGAGCGTCAATAGTGTCGCTATCATCTGATCTTGTTCGTGAGATGGATTTGTCTACACATTAGGGTCGGTATGTATGATTTTCAACATTTCTCACTTCAATAACATAACAAAAAATGAAATTTAATTAAATCATTTTAATTACTGCCATTTTGGTGAGAAATGTTCATAAATAGCCACACGGTTCCTGTGCTATATGAAAACGAGTACAAAACAAAGATAACACACAAGCGATAGAAATTCCATGCCAGTTTATTTTTAAAAAAGCTATTGGCTGTCCAGCAGGGCTCTTCCAAATAGTGAGAAATGACTAGAAATGATAGTGAGAACTGTTACAATGTGTTGCTGTCACGCAATGCTTTCAAAGTAAATATATAATGTGGATGCTAGGCATTCCACTCCATTATTTTGCCGCCCCAAGGCATCACTCCTACCATACAATTCGCAATAGCGATTTAACATCGGGACTTTCATATTTAAAACGGCGTAAAACAGTCTTGCAATCAGCCGCATGTGAAATCATTAAACTTTTGTCAAAATTCTAAAACGAATGATCGAACGTTAACCCGGCGACCCGCCTAGGCACGCACAGTACTGCAATACACACAAAGAGAACACTTAGCTACTTAATGTGCACTTCCCTTCCCACAATTTGCCCACCTTTCTTTTTTTTTTTACGATTAAAATCTTTTCCTTACAAAGACGTTTTCGGACAACCCTGGCCAATACTCTTGGGACACTTCCGAAATAACTCTGCAATTTTAAGCATTCCCCCTTCCCCCTCCCCCCTCCCCAGTGCAATGTTGACCTCATGGGTAACAAATTGTTTTCACGGCAATCAACATTGCTGTGGGGAGGGGGGAGGACTGAAATGGCATGTGATAACAACATTCAGAAGCATACTGAATAGTAGGATAAAAATATATTAGGGAAGCGTATTTTTGCGTGTAATTTCAGTAAGTGTCCCAAAAAGTATTGGCCAGGGTTGTAGTATCATAAGAAATGCATAGAGGCCAGTAAGGAGAATTTGCCTGTTGTTTTTTTTTAACCCTTTCAACTTGCACGAGTGCCAAAAATCCAAATAAAGGAAAAATCCCTTATTGAAATTTTATTGTAAAATATTGAAAAACAATATGGTACCATGCAAAAGTACTACTGAAGAGGTTTCATTTGAATGGTCACGCCATAGGATTTTGTCCACAGACTAAAATTGAAGTTAGAACTACACTACATGTCTCCATAATAATTATTGACTCTGGGAGTCAGTTTTAAAAGGGTTAAAACAGCTTCGTAGTGTTCAAAACAAGATCGCAAAAGACACAAATTAAAACCTTTTCATCCTGCTTATATTCAGATGGTGCACACCAGTGCAAGACTGAAAATTGAAAAATCAAGAAGACTTGATTGGCTTCTTTGCTTAAGCTTAGCTCTAGTTGACTATTTTGTGGTTCAAATGTTCCTTTGGTTTGATCTTTTTGGTTTTCCTTCTCTTCTTCTTTCATTAAACTTGCCTCCTTCACTTCTGAACATTTTTGCAAGCGTTAAAAGTATACACTTACAACAATAATAGTAAAACTTTATTTATAACAAATCAATAAATAAAGGAAAGGAATGGTCATGTCTAGTAATCAAGACTGGCAAGCCTCTGTTTAAAAGAGGCCAAGCTCAATGCTTGCACTACATTATCGGGAAGACTGTTCTGGGACGACTGGCTATGCATTTGAGACAAAGGGGAATAAAAATTAAACTGATGTGAAAATTTCAAACCAAAGAAAAATTTGATCCACAACATCTATCTTGAAAAGTTTCAATGTCTCATGCTTTTTACAGTATTAAAGGCAGTAGTGAGAAGTTTGTCTTCATTATATTCTTTCAGACACAACTCTGTTTCATATGCCGAGTCTAAGCACGACTGTAAGCAAGCACAACTCACAATCCATGGTGTTTGGAATTTCTTGTTACAAGCAGATTGACAGCAAGGTGTGTCATGATTTCTGAACTTTGTATTATTAATATAATTAATAATAAACTTTATTGTCCTATGGAAATGCGAGACAGGGGTTCCAGCTTCCATATTTATAACATACATGTACCTCAAGAAAAGCATGGGCTCTGACTGGTTGATACGCGCCATCCATTTGCCTGTGGGTTGCATACTTGTGTCACTCAGCTTGTTTTGCCAGCAATATTGACATGTTGTCTTATGTTATGTTATAAAAGAAATGGGAAATGTCGCAGCTGTGCATACATTGAGTTGTGGATGCACTAAATGGGAGGTTTGCTAAGCACTCAAAAAGCTATCACCTCGAGTGACGCTTACACTTCTTTTGCAACCTCCCCCATGCATCCATAACTCAATGGCGGCATGCTGCACATTTACATGTACCATTTCTTAAGTATGCTTCCTTAGTCTTCCCTTCTTTGGGCTGCCAGCTACTAATGACAGCCCAGCTTCCACAGGTCCTACTGGTACAGTCATTCCCTTCACTTTCATCTCCTGCCCCTTTGATAGATGGTCCCATCCGTCTCCTCTTCCATCACCTCCCAGCCTTTTTTGTCTCCTTCTGTAGCTCTCCTGTCCCACCCCTTAAAAAAAATGTGCATGAATCTATATATTATGAGCTTTGGTGACTGTATTTGTATGTTTACAGGATTTGATAAATAAAAAGGATGATGTAACAAGAAGTACCGTTCAGAAAAGTGTTTGCATCCTCTCCTGTCTGGTGAGTTTCTTTTAACCCTTTGACTCCCAAGAGGGCCAAAGATCAAAATTCAAGAAAAATCCCAAATTTCATTTTGTAAAATATTGAAAAACAAATGGTACCATGCAAAAGTACGGCTGAAGAGGTTTCATTTGAATGGTCACACCACAGGATTTCGTCCACAGAATCAAAAGTTAGAACCACGCTACATGTCTTCATAATTGAATGGGGTTAGTTTCTAGAGAAACTGTGGTGCTGCGTCGGTGGGGGGATGAAACACGAGAATTTAGTTTTATCGAGTGAGTCGATAAGGTAAATTGACCACCGTAAAAAGATTCAAATAGCTGACGTTTCGAGCGCTAGCCCTTCGTCGGAGCGAATCAAGGAATTGTGGGTAGTGTGTGGTTTTATATAGTAAGCGGTGGAGCTACGCTATTGGTGGAAATTTGGTGACGTGAAAAACAAATGTAGATTAGTTGAATGAAAAGCGTTCGTTGATTCCGTGGGGTTTGAGAGTGCCGATTTGAAAGATGATTTTTTGTTCTAGGTTTTTACGGCTTTCTGTGTTACCCTGGTGTAGGGAAAGGCCGCAGATTGTCATGTGTTGTTTAGAATGGTTAGTAAGATTAAAATGGCGCGCGACTGGTTTGGATGCGTCTTTGTCATTTTTTTCAACGTCTCGGAGATGTTCACGAAAACGGTCGCCCAGTCTCCTCCCTGTTTCGCCAATGTATATCTTTTTGCAAAAAGTACATGTAATGCAGTAGATAACATTTACGGAGGTGCATGTAAAACGATCAGTGATTTTAATGGATCGTTTGGGTCCTGTTATTTTGTCCGCGTTGTGAATGAAAGGACAAGTGTTACATCGTGTGCGTGTGCATTTGAAAGTTCCCGGTACATCGTCAGATTTCAGTGCGCTCGTAACTAGAAAGTTGCCTATGTTTTTGTCACGTTTGAATGAAATTAGTGGGGGTTGTGAAAAAATTCTGCCAGTTTCGGGGTCGTTTTGGAGTAATTACTCCAAAACGACCCCGAAACTGGCAGAATTTTTTCACAACCCCCACTAATTTCATTCAAACGTGACAAAAACATAGGCAACTTTCTAGTTACGAGCGCACTGAAATCTGACGATGTACCGGGAACTTTCAAATGCACACGCACACGATGTAACACTTGTCCTTTCATTCACAACGCGGACAAAATAACAGGACCCAAACGATCCATTAAAATCACTGATCGTTTTACATGCACCTCCGTAAATGTTATCTACTGCATTACATGTACTTTTTGCAAAAAGATATACATTGGCGAAACAGGGAGGAGACTGGGCGACCGTTTTCGTGAACATCTCCGAGACGTTGAAAAAAATGACAAAGACGCATCCAAACCAGTCGCGCGCCATTTTAATCTTACTAACCATTCTAAACAACACATGACAATCTGCGGCCTTTCCCTACACCAGGGTAACACAGAAAGCCGTAAAAACCTAGAACAAAAAATCATCTTTCAAATCGGCACTCTCAAACCCCACGGAATCAACGAACGCTTTTCATTCAACTAATCTACATTTGTTTTTCACGTCACCAAATTTCCACCAATAGCGTAGCTCCACCGCTTACTATATAAAACCACACACTACCCACAATTCCTTGATTCGCTCCGACGAAGGGCTAGCGCTCGAAACGTCAGCTATTTGAATCTTTTTACGGTGGTCAATTTACCTTATCGACTCACTCGATAAAACTAAATTCTCGTCTTCATAATTGACTCTGGGAGTGAAAGGGTTAATTACAACTTTATGAAAATGTTTTTTGTCAAAGTTAACCTTTGTCTTTGACAGACCTCAGCAAGATAACACCTCTTAGAACCAAAATTTGGTTCTAATGATCCTTTCATGATAATTAGATTAAGATATAAATTACAAATGTAGATGAGTGTAGCGCTGTTTAGCATCCCAGATTTATTTAGTTTTCTTTTCCATTCTTTAACAGCCACTCTATGGATATTTGAGGGAAAAGCTTCAAGTTGCAACAAGAGTGTATTTTGATGAAAAGGATTTCTCTAGGACAGGAATTTTAGAGGTAAAATCATTAATAACAGTGACTATGTAGTGCATGACTGAAAATTCAAAAAATTAAGTAGACTTGGCTTGCCTACTTGTTGTTGAAACAACATACCACTTATGCCAACTCTCCTGGATTATCCATGAGTCTCCCGGTTATGGAACGAATCTCCCGGTCTCCTGTACGGGTCACCAAATGTCCCGGATAAAAGCGACTTTGGATCTTCTCTCTACAATAGGCTAAGATTTTAACCCAAATTTTCCCAAAATCCAAAAAAAATGCAGTCTTTCATCATGTCTTACTTCACAAACGTTTTTCGGGTCTCAGAAATGCAGAAAATGGCACTTTTAGAGGGTAAAGCCAAAAAACATTTCTGGTGCCCCCTAGATGCTCACGGCTACCTTGCTCGATTCACGCCTTCGGCACAAAAACATTTCACCATAAGAAAAAACTCCCTATTTTCAATCTCCAGAGGTTGGCATCTCTGACATAGTAGCCTTTGAAACGGTATATGGTAAAGACTCTGATCAATGCATCAAACATTAATAAAAGGCTGTCATGTTTGCAAAAGTTAATATGAATGAGCTGTTAAAGAGACAGAGCCCAGGCTGATGAATCATGTTTTCATGAGAATGGCTAGTAGCTTGTTTTAGTTTACATGCATATCTTGAGATAGGAAGAAATAGGAAGAAAAAAATAAAAGAAAGAAAAGAAATGTAAACTAATTAGAGTCAAAATGATGACTAAAAGATCAAAATTCAGCCAGAAATAAATGGCAATTTTGATTTCTTGACTGCATGGCCTGTCACGAAATCGAATTTGATGAACTGTAATCCATTTCAGCTGCATTTTATCTCCAAACCTCATGATTGTACTTTCTTCTGTTTTTCTTTGTAGAATCTTTTTATCCAATTTTGTCCTTGGTGCAAATTTTATTTTCCTTCATTTTTGGGTATGGAAATGTATGATAATGTATGATAATGATTTTTAAACAAAGGAAAATAAAATTTGCACCAAGGATGAAATTGCACCACAACATATTATATTTGGTAGCATTCGGCAATATAATATGTTATTTTGGTATAATTATTTGTTTTGTTTTGGGCCCCCCTCAAAACAGTTAATTTCCCCATTGCTATCGGTGTGTGTCTGCTAGCTCTAGTTACAACAGCATGATTATGCTTCTAGTTCAGATAGCGTTGTGTTTATTTCTGGGGTTCACCATACTGTTCTAGGTTGCTGCTTTAATATGTAGTTGTTTGTCTTGTTATCCATCTATATAAAATAACAAGGCGGTCAAAGAGAAGCCGGTTTCTGCACTGTCCTTTTTCTCTGACTGTTTCTTGTTTTCTTCCCTAGGAATTATATCAAAATTTAAACATGTCTCTATCGCCAAGTGTAATGGAAGAGTCTTTGCTGTTTGTTGGTGAGTGCTATTAATTAAACAAATATTTATATTTAAATTTATGTTAAATACTTACTGAATGTATTTTTTCCAGTTTAGTAATAATTTCATGCACATACTTTACATAAAGTACACTGTCTGTGTTATTTACTGATGTGTAATTTTGTATCTGGGCTAAATATTAATTTTTTCATTTCTTTAACAGGTCTTCCAGTAGTTGAATTTGTTAGAAAATTTAGACATAGGGTGAGTATCTTATACTTTTGGATGTAATTTTAAGGTTTATGAAAATAAATATCATCATAGACTATGATGGAGAGAGGGCAGCAGCAAGCAACACGTAATCTGTATTTGTAAGAGCAATGCAGTAGAAAGCTAGGAATAATATTGCTTTGGGCAGCTTTGAAGGCCTTTAATTTTGCCAGAATACATTGCATAAGATACCAGAATTCACAGCGTAAAATGCTCTGTGTGGCGAACAATAACTGCTTTTCACTCTGTTATAACCATAGATTTCTTAGAGGGAAATGATTTTGAGCACAAGAAATTGACTATTGCATAGAAATAATATGCTGCTTTTCATGCAGTTATTTGTGTCTGGCTCGCAAGAATGACATCAGTCAAGTGGTAAATTCACTGACCCTCTCATGAAAATAGTTTTTTTTTCTCCTAGCTTTGAAGCTACAATATTGTGAAAATGGCATAGTTTGCGATGTTTGGGGGGACTTGTCTTTCCAGGGGTACTGATTGCAAGTTGGTCTCCACAAAGCTGACATTTCGAATGCTAACCCCTCCTCAGTGATTTGCTCTGACGAAGGGCTAAGTTTTTAATACTGATAGAAAGGTGTGAATTACCTGTAGCCAGGTGTTAGAATGATTATGGTATCCAACACATGATAAAAACTCATTCTGCATGGTTTTGCTTTTCAGGTTTTAGTTCTTTTTAAACTACTTCTTTTAGAGAAAAAGGTACAGTTTCTTAATTTCAATTAGCAGTGACACACCTTACCATGAGCACCTAACAAACTTTTTTACAATTTTTGTTTAACAAGTTTTGTAATTTATTAACTTAACACAAATTAGCGACGAGATTACATTGGATCATGCTCAACTGTGTGAGGAGGCGTGCTCGTCAATGGAATTCACACTCTCTGATTGGCTAACTTGTTGAGTGCTCATGGTAACATGCTTTGTACTGTAATAATAATAATAATAAAAATAATAATAATAAATGAAAGTTATAGGGTTATCATTGTCAGAGGCAGAAGTTTTAAGGAAACGAATCTTATCCTCTGAATTTCCTAGCTGCTTTATCCTTTCTGGAAATCCCAGCTGACCTTATTTTGTACTCAACATGACATTTTTTTATCCCTCCGAAAACAAAAGGGGTTAAATTTTCAGATGTTATGAAAGTTTGAGGCAACATTTTACTAAAGAAAACTATGGATTTTAGTTTAATTAATAATGATTTTTTAGGATGACTAAGGCCTTCCAAACAGATATATTTCCACCAAAATGATTTTTTTAAACATTTCTCTATGAACAGTGCCAGGCTTTCGTTGTGTACCATAATTGAAAATTTGATAGTTTACGTACTTTGCATATTTTGTATTAATCTTACTATCCCTGTGTTTAAATAGGTAGGAAAAATTGGGGGCAGTACGCAGCTCTTACAAGGTCTTCTCTGATTTGCTGAGAAAACAATACAACAAACAACACAACAATGAACCCTAGACCTAAAAACAATAGAGCTGCGTGATATACAGGTCCAATGAAATTAGAGGTTGTAAAGAGCTGCGTGGTATCTGAAAAATTGGGCTCTCATGATGTTGAAATATTGGTGAACTTACATGTATTTGTGAATTGTAAAATGTCACTGAGCTTGTTTTTGTCAAATCTATATAATTATGAATTTTTTTATTTTGACTTGGGCCTATGTGATAATTACTTGCTTTAGATATAATTTTCATATTTTATCTTTTGTGTTTAGGTTATATTTCATGGCTTCCCAGTTGGCAGTCTTTGTACACAGCTTCTCTCACTTGTATCTCTCCTTCCAAGTATGTCTGCGTTATACATTATTGTGTATAATCGATTTCTTTTTCCAGTTTCTCCTTACAACAAAAGTGCTTTCAAAACAAGGTCCTGTGCATAACAGTAAACTTTCAAATTAGATCACATAAAGATGTTTACTGTGTGGCTGTGGGCACAAAACCCTTGAACACTTTGATTTGATTTTTGATATTCCACTGTATAACTACTGATCAGATACAAGATGAAACCACAAAAGAAATAAACAAACAGTTAGTCATGAAATCATTCTTGGCTTTTTTGAACAAAAAAATATGTTGTCTCCTCATAGTTTTTCTATTTGTAGTCCACCTTTTTTTATCTGTGTTAAAGCCTAGTGGAATTTGAATTCATAGAATTTACATGATTAACAATCAATCAATGACTTTATTTAAGTGTCAAGAAACTGGAAAAAAAAAACATTGTATATGTTGTGGTTCAATTTTACCCTTGGTTCAAATTTTATTTTTCTTTGTTTTGGGCTATGGTAATAGGAAAATAAAATTTGAACCATGGATAAAATTGAACCACAACATATACAATATGCACATATCCCTATGTAATAATAATAATAATAATGATAATAATAATAATAATAATAATAATAATAATCTTTAAACAGGGAGCTCACTTCACTATTATAGTGGCATTCTGTGAGGCCCTGTGTAAATAAAGAATAAAAAATAAAAATAATGGTTAAAAGCCAACTAAGTTAAAAAGATTAAAAATTACAAAATTACGCTAAGAATTATATATCATACACTAAAAGCTATAAAAACATGTAAGTTGTAAAAAACTTAGTAAAAAGGTAATGCTTAGGGCTACATGTAACTATAGATTTAAAAGAAATAGTTTTTAGCTTTTTGCTTCTAAGTTCCGTAGGATACCAACTTCTTTCATGGGCGCCCACCCCTGTTCCAGCCACAAGACTGAAATACTTCCTCTAGTAATCTTCCTTACTAGGTCTTTTACAGCACGAGAGCGTAAAACAAAATGGAGAAAGCTTTTCATGTTAGGTTGAAAAATCTTAGGCCTAAAAAGAGAAAGATTGTTTGCTACTTTCAGTCTACATGCAAAGTCTTCTATTTATTGGTTTAAAATTTTCTTAATCATTCTTGGTTTGATCTTTTTCTAGAAATGATTCAAAGCGGATTGGTCTATGCAGTCTCAAATGAAAATGTACTGGACAAGTCTGAAAACGTAAGGACCCCACCCCCTCCCCCCTCCAATAGATTTTGTTATCATGATAATTGAACAATAAGTGCAGAAACACCTGGGATATGTGCCCATTCTAATTCTGTACAAAAATTCATACAGTCATATCCAAGGATTCCTTCATAAACTACATGTTGCTCACCATCATGATTACATATGATTTATATGTTTAGTGATTGACATAACATACTATACTTTTGCCTCTTTTAGTTTGTAATGTCGAACACATGCAAGACTGCATTTAAAAAAAGTAAAGATAAAGTTATGAATGACATGTAAAGTTGTTTTGCCTCTTTGCACTCAATTAGTCACTTAGTGTGACATAACACAAGGGCGGATCCAGGATTTTTCTTAGGAGGGGGTGCACCTCTAAGGAATGACGTAACTGAAGGGTGACGTAAACAAATTTTAAAAGCGAACAACGCAGACTAGGCAGTGGGGGGCGGGGGGGGGGGGGGGGGGGGGTGCACCTCCTGCACCCCTCCCCTAGATCCGCCCCGTGACAACAATAACAACATTGATGTTCTTTTTATTTTACAGGATTTTTTCCATCCGCTACATGTGCAAGAATGCGAGGACTTGTCAGTGGATATATTTGGATTACCGTTAGCAATTTTTACAAAGGTAACTGAATTCATACGGGAGTTTTTTATTTAAAGTCAGCGGTGGAAATTTTTCCGAAATGCCTTCACGAAATTAACTGCTCCATAAAAGTGAACACATACGCATGGAATTTGTGCTAAATAAAAAAAAAATGTACATTATATTATCCTTACCATTCTAGACATACAACGTAGTAGTTAACAAAAGCTATAACATTGTGCTCGTTCAAATGTTTTTTGCTCGTACACAGCAAATTATCCAAGCTTTTTTTTATTATTATTTTTCAGAATTCTATATTTCATCCTTATTTATCTTTACAACAAATGCAACTATTGAAGAGCGATCATGTGCGTAGCTTTGTGGTAGGAGCGTCAAATTTTTTGTACAAACGACAAAAGGGACTATCAGAGGTTTTAGTTGATGTAAGTATGGAAACATAAATGCATCCTACATGTATTTAGTGCTGGAAAGCAAATTTAATTCCTGTTGAAAAAATCCATTTAAGTTTTTTACTTGGAGGATGACGTTACAATATTTGTGTAGGTATTGGTATCGCAAAAAATTGCCAGATATCGGTAGTTATCGTACTCATGTCGCATCCATTTGGAAAATGGTTATTGGCCCATGCTTACCGATAACTGTTAAATTTATGTTTGTGTTGCTGACAACTGATGCTATCAAATGCTATCAATAGATCAAAAGCTTGTTTATGGTTTTTTAGGACTGGTTCCCAATAGCGACGGATTGGAAGCGGAATCGGAATCGGAATCGGAATCGCAAGAAAGTTACGATCCAGTGGAAATCAATACGACTGAAGCGGATAGTAAGCGATGGAAGCAGAAGCGGAATCGTAAGAAAAAGGAAACCTTTTGATCCTTCCAATTCCGATTCCGTCGAGCTTCCGATTCCGATTGCGACTTCTTTTTTATTTATATACACTAGAACGTAAGGCTCTTTACACTTCCGACTCCGACATCACTTCCGATAACGTCGCTAGTGGGAACCAGCTATTACCAATCAGAACAAAGGTTTCGTCTTCTTTACCAATCACACTAAACTTACACGTTTTTCCCGCGCTTGCATAGATGGCAATGGTTTCCCTTATTTTCCGTCTTTGGCACCCGTTGCATGTTTTCCCGCGCTTGGCACTGGTCGCATATTTTCCCGCGCTTGGCACTGGTCGCATGTTTTCCCGCGCTTGGCACTTGTTGCATGTTTTCCCGCGCTTGGTTCCACTTTTTTTTCTTTTACCGCGCTTGGAACCTTTGTTTGTTTTCCCGCGCTTAGAACTTACTGGTTGTAATTTTTTTTTATGCTAGACATCAGTTGCAAAAAACCGATACCGCTCGCGAATGTCGATTCTATAATTCAGCTTTCCGTTGTATTGAATATTTGGTATCGATGTCCATCCACCCTTAAATTTACGACAGTCTCGAGGAAACACTCTTACAGACAGCAAACGAAGTGTTCACTCAATTTGTTTCTTCTGACAGCTCGAGAGCGGTGCAGTGGAAATTCATGATCCTGTACTAAATGAACAGCTCTCATTATCAACGGCCGACCTGAGATTTGCAGACTATCTTATTCATCACGTCAATGATTACGTTGAAAAAGGCGAGCAAGAAGCGGGTAAGTTACTCGGTGTTTACACTGGCCAGTGAACTGGCGTTCTGGTGAAAACTGTTTGTCAAATGTCGCCCTTGGCTTTATATCATTAGGCCCAGCGAACGTAAACGAAAATAACCTAAAATGAATTAAGATGTAACCCATTTGTTTCCTTTGTTTAACAGGCTGGGATGGAAGTGACGAGTGGATACGAGCCCAATTTAAGATGTATCTCATGTCTCTACTGTCCACTATACAACACACAGGTTTGTACAAGAAATTATCGCAAAGACCGTTTATTTAGCGAATACACAAAACCGATAATGGCCGTTCATATCCGTCTCAGACAAACTAAGCAAGTAAGCAAACAGACAAACTCTTCGCTAAGCAAACTAAGTAAGCAAACATTTGTAGCGCGTCTGACTATACGTCTCTTAGTTCGTCCAGTGTAGAGACGGGTACAGGACGCGTTATGCGTCTAGACCAACTGCCTTCTTTAGTTTGTCTTAAAATAAGATAGTTCTCATCTAGAGTTGTGCCCATTGTTCCCATCTTTATGCTAGACGACCTACGAGACGAATAACCAGACGCACTGCGAGTGTTTGCCCTCCAAGTTCGTCAGAGAAGTATAATGCATCTCTAATATAATCAAAGGCTCCTACGAGACAAACAACCTTTCGGACCCTTCCCTCTCCTACGCGTTTTGCTTCACCAACCCACCCCTCCCCCCCCACCTCCCCACCCCACCCTCTGCATCCAACTCCCCACCCTCCCCTCCCTCCAACGCTGTCACCATTGGTAAGGCAGATGACCTTACGAAACAACCTTTCGGACCCTCCCCTCTCCTACGGGTTTGCTCCACCAACCCCCCCCCCCCCCCCCCCCCCCCGCGCCCCACCCTCTGCATCCAACTCCCCACCCTCCCCTCCCTCGAACGCCGTCCCCATGGGTAAGGCAGATGACCATTACCTATTGAATTTGGAACGTGCAAAACATATGCGCAAGCCTTATGCACTGGCCAGCGGAATTACCAAGAAAAGTTTACAGCCGATAGGAGAAAGGAAGGAGTGAAAATTTGCATATTTTCACCGTCTGCTATAACTCGTTCAACGCTTCGCGTATAAAAACGAGTTAAAAACGGCCATTCTCTGCTATACTTTATAGCAGTAACTTGCGTTTGCTTTGGTTTTGCGTAACTATGCCCTGTGTTTGGTTAGAAAAGCTCGCGTCAATAGCCCAACCAATTGTGGCCAAATGCGGCCATTGCTGATGTTAACGTTTCTTGTTGTGTAGATGGAGAAGGGATGGCAAACTACAATGAACAGTTCGTGGAGGCCTGGAAACAAACCACCAATTGTCAAGTGTGGCGGGGCAAAGAGCATGCTGGGATTGACGATGTACATGCCGGGTAATCACGCGACTTTTCAGTTAAAGTACCATGATAAAGGAAACAGTGTTTAATTAATCAATCAACCAACCAACAGCTTTATTGTCTTGTCAAAATGCCTATAACGGAAGGAAATACTCCCTATACTGATAGACCATTTCTGAGTTGCTTTGCGTCTCGTAATTAAAGCGAGGCTTTGTGCACAATATTTCATATGAAAACGAGTTTTGTTTTCATATGAATGAATGAGAACTTATTTTCATTTGAAAAGTGGTGAATCAGCATAGCTTTGATAACGACGCATAAAGCAAATCCGAAATGGCCTACTGTGGACACTAACTTAAAATCACATTAAATACTCATCTATTTCATCAACACGTATCGCCTAAAATTATTTTAACATATCACTGTATTTAAAAATTACATAAAATATTTGTCTATGTTATCTGTCGCCTAAAGTTACTTAAATACATAGAATACTTATCTAAACGTCGTTGTAATTGTTTTTGGTTACAGACATCCTTTCCAAGGACAGATGGGACTATCTGACATAAAGATTCGACTTTCCAAGTAAGTGAAGGGTTAGTTTCTAAAGAAACTGTGATGCTGCGTCGGTGCCGGAATGAAACACGGAAATTTGCTTTATCAACTGAGATGCTAAGGTAAATTGGCCACCGTAAGGAGGTTCAAAAGCTGAGGTTTCGATTGCCAGCACTTCGTCAGAGCAAATCAAGGAATTGTGGGTTATGTGTGATGATTCACTTTGATGAAGGGCTAGCGATCGTAACGTCAGCTTCAGAATCTCTTTACGGTGGCCAATTTACCTTATTAAACCAGTTGATCAAACCAAATTTTCGTGTCTCTAAGTAAGTGGCAATTGTCGTCATTGTCGCAATGAACACAACCTTGTTTCTACTGATACCTTCCTTATACACCTGTCAATAAAAAAAAAACAGTTTTCTTAAACTAAATGCTTTTGGGGCGGGGAGCAAATCTCAGCTAAATTTAATGGCCAGCGACCCTCGCATATCTTTTAGACATTTTGTTTTTGTCATTATAATGACAGCGTTTTTGCGTTGTTTAGTGTTATGAAACTAAATGCTTTTGGGGGAAGCAAATCTCAGCTAAATTTAACGGCCAGCTACCCTCGCATATCTTTTAGACATTTTGTTTTCGTCATTATAATGATAGCGTTTTTGCGTTGTTTAGTGTTATGCAAGATGTAGCGACAAAGAGTGAGAGAGGACGCAGGATTGGTCAGGCTGTGGCCGACACAGGGAAGGCAGTAGGTACGTCATAAGTTTTCCATTTTTCGGAGGTTCAAAGATATTGTAATGTTTTGGAATGTGTTCTGTACATTTTGTTCCACCGGCAATTCAAGGGCATATCGCGCTATCGATGTCTATCAGCGAATATACAATGCCGATTGATCCAATCAGTTTCCGCTATTCAAAAGAGACCGCACTGAATGTCTACCAATAAAATTAAGACTCTGATGTTCCCTGATAGAAAGGCAAGACAGCAATATATTCATGATGTTTGTTGGAGGAGTCCTATACGAAAAATCGATGAGTGTTCTGCCCCCCCCCCCCCCCCCCCCCCCTGTGTTTCCAGTGTTAACGTTTAGCTCTCTTTTGGGTAGGGGTGGGGGTGGGTAGGTGGGTTCCTTTCTCGCCTACCCACCCTCCACCTCCGTGTAACTTCCAAGAGTGCCAAACATCAAAATTCAAGAAAAATCCCAAATTTAATTTACAAGATACTGAAAAACAAATTGTACCATGCAAACGTACTGCCAAAGAAGTTTCATTTGAATGGTAACACCATAGGATTTCGTCTACAGACTCAAAAGTTAGAACTACATTACATGTCTTCATTATTGAATGAAAGGGTTAAGCTTTGTGATTCACTTCGTCTGCAGGTGGCGCTATCAACAGCGCACGCTCATTCGTGACGTCATGGCTTTCAGAACTGACGCAATCAACATCAGAGGAGAACGTTGAAGAGGAGCATACAGATGAAAAACAAATGGAGGAAGAAAAAGAAGAGAAACTAATGACAAACAATGAAGAATTATGAGGATGGTGAAGTGTTAGGATTAGAAATGTTCTTTGTTTTCAATTCAATGAAAAGCTTCTTATCTTAAAATTACGAAAAGGAAAGGAAGAAAACAGTACCTTCTGTGTAACAAATATTAAACAGTTATAGTGCGAAAGTGAGCGCAATATCGCCGGATACTTAGCCGACGAGGCCGTAGGCCATCACTGGATATACGTCACGTAGACCAACGGATATCGAAAGCTTTATGACCATTTTTGGGCAGTGTATCAATGTTTTGAATTATAAGTTTATTTATGTGTCTCTTATCCGGAGAATTGAGTTGCGGAGGAACGAGAGAGTTTAGGTCTAGGTTAGTTTGCCAGGGAATCCTTGCATAATAATATTAATATATTTAGGGATTTTGAAATTCTGTGGTTTATTGAAACTATATGATCTCCCCGAAAAGTTTGCAAAGCTAAATATTATTAAAAGTAAACCGTTTTCGACTTAAATGAAAGCTGGATTTCCACTGTCGCGTAATTTTTACGTGTGTTTTACGTTTGTAAGTAAAATAAGACACGATGTATGAACTTTTTGCGTTTACGCAAAATGTTCATTCATCGTGTCTTATTTTATTTACGGACGTAAAAATTACGTGACAGTAGAAATGCAGCTTAAATAATCTTCAGAGAAAAAACGTTCGGGTTTTTCTTTAAAGTAATTGTAATAATTTTTAGCCGCACCGAACATTTTTGAGCGGCCGTTTAACTAACTTTCCTTTATTGAATTAGTACTGATGAAACTTACACAAAATATTGTACTTAGTTTGAAGTTTATGAGTGAAAACATATGGTAAATCGCATTTAAAATTGCGGAGATTACGGAGAAACATTGAAATCACTTGAGTCTAAATTCCGAGCGATTGCGATGGCATCTAGAAAAACCAAAACTATTACGACAAACTATGGCACATGGCAAACGAAATATCTAAAATCTAGAAACTTTTGTCAAGCCGATTTTGAGTAAATCGGAAAAACATTTCGAACTTGTGATTTTGCATGCGAATGAGCGCATCCATAAGTTGCTCAATTAAGCCTTTAAAAGTTTAATTTCTAAATCTCAAATTTACGCCAAAATGCTTGTTTAGTGTATGAGATGAAACTATGAAGGTTTGAAGGCGTTTCTCGTTTTAGTTTTGGAGATTCGATTTTTTTTTAGGAAAACATAGTTTTTTGACCGAGTCCTTGATATTGTAGTTTTAGCGCTTTTTTACATATTTCAAAAACCGCGAGATAGATTTTTTTACACTTTTATGATCGTTTCTTTATTATATGAACAACATTGTCACGAAGTTTCGTCTTGATTGGAACATTGCAACATAGTCAAATAAAACAATATAGTTCACCTAAAACGCGATTGGGACTTTGTGCTTTGTGCTTATGGATGCGCTCATACGCATGCAAAATCACAAGTTCGAAATGTTTTTCCGATTTACTCAAAATCGGCTTGACAAAAGTTTCTAGTTTTTAGATATTTTGTTTGCCATATGCCATAGTTTATCGTAATAGTTTTGGTTTTTCTAGATGCCATCGCAATCGCTCGGAATTTAGGCTTAAGTGATTTCAATGTTCTCGTTTATCTCCGCAATTTTAAATGCGATTTACAAAATTGTTACACTCTTATAAATTTCAAACTTTAAGTACAATATTTTGTGTAAGTTTCATACTAATTCAATAAAGGAAAGTTAGTTAAACGGCCGCTCATTTATCGGTGCGGCTGCATGAAAACTGGAGGAAAACACCTTAAAGTGTTTCTAAACCTTAAGCAAATATTATGTGTATATGTATTATATATATATGTGGCCTTCGTTTATTGAGGTATTCGAAACTTTTTGTTAATTGGATACGTTATGATATTTTTTATTGTTTATCAACAAAAAAAAATCATCTTGTTCAAGGGGTGTTCAACATCAACGTCAATAGCGGTAAATTTAATTATATTATTACTGTGCAATGTCTGTAAATAAACATTTACAATAATTCAACGTCTGAAGAATATCGACCTGCAATAAATAAAAAATGCTTATGCGGGCAAGCATAAATAGATCTGTAACAGTAAATTATGCTGAGAAATAAATTAAAGATAAATATCATCATCGGTCCTTTTCAACGCCATGGAACGCATAAGGCCTCAAAGATAAATATCACCTCTCTGTTTTTTGCCATAAGTCAACTGGATCTTAAAATACATTTTCCTTAACGTTATATTTAAACTGAAATCAATACCAGATTTTGTTAAGTTTTTGCGCGATTCATCCCATGTCACGACGCGCCGCGCGGCGCGCGTTATAAAGTGTGACCACCTTTAAATAGGTCGCATCAGTACTGTGTACTTTTGTCGAGATCTACCGCCCAATCAGAATTTAAAGGTAGCTCCAAGGAAACCAACTTATTAAAGTTGACTTGTGGCCTTAAGTTGGCTTCCAGGGAACTATCTTTGAATTCTCTACGAAAGAATGCGAGTTAATTAGTTGCTCGCTGCAATGCAACGGGTCCTTCCTGCAACCTTTTCGTGAAAACAAAACGCTGGCGAAAAATAAGGAATAAGGAGAGCCCCTTAAAGTAGCTATGTCATGGTGATTTTGAGGTTTTCGGGTCAAAACCGTCCTAAATTAAAACTAAGTACCTTTGTCGTACATGAAATGGTTAAAGAACACTAACAGGAAGATATCAAATGAATTTTAGCAGAGAAAATAAACCATAATCGGAGTTTTAGCGAGTTTTCTAAGACACAAGCGATAAACTTGAAAAAATTGGCCCAATTTTTTCAAGATACAATCCATTTCCATCCTGGCCATCTGCAGCCCAAGACACTTATTTTTACTTTTAGAGCACTAGTAGAATAATTTGAAACAAAACTGGACTATTATTTTTGGGTTTTCACTGATGTAAAGATGTATTTTGACTTTTTACAGTCAAACCGGATGTTCTTTTGCGGGCAACTTTGCAAACTTCCGCCGCAACATTGGTATTTTGATTGACAGTTTGCTTCGAGCAAGTTGGAAGTTTCGCGAGCAAGTTCCTATTTCAAACTTGTTGTCAGTTGCAAATTGCGAATATTGTGAAAACACGTCCTTCTTCAGTTATGGCTCACGTACATCGCAATAATACCACCTCGGTTGAGAACAGAGAAAGAATAATGGTAGTCTGGTGTAAAACAAGAACAAATATAATCGCAAGCATTATTGGATTATCAAGGCAAACTGTATCCAATATTGCAAACAGATTTTTACAACATGAGATGTATTTTCCCGGTAAACCTGGCTGGAAGGAACGAACAGTTTCTACTCCTGACATCGTAGAGTTTGTGAAATACTGCAAGGTAACCAAACCAAGTACTTTCAATTCAGAAATCCGGCAACTGACAGCAAGTTTGAAATAGGAACTTGCTCGCGAAGGTTGCAACTTGCTCGCACAACTTCCAACTTGCTCGAAGCAAACTGTCAATCAAAATACCAATGTTGCGGCGGAAATTTGCAAAGTTGCCCGCAAAAGAACATCCGGTTTGACTGTAAAGTAAAGCTAAAATGGTGACATAGCCCCTTAAATTAATTTCATTGGTTTTGTCTTGAAGTATTGATAGAGCGATTTCACAAATGAGTGTTGTAATTACTCTGACCAATCAAAACGCAGACAATCCAATAAGCCTTAAGCAAGCTGGTGTAGGAAGCGCACAAGTCGATTGATTGAAGAAGTGGTAGAAGTTTGTTTTGGCAATCAATAAGCCCAGTCAATTCAAAACCGCGCAATATATTAAAGTTGCAATCGTCAATTATTCACGCGCCCTCGGAGACCAAGTTCTTTGACGAAGAACATCAGTTGTTCCGTCGATACCAGTTTCCGTGGAATCTTCAGTTGATTGACAGCAGTGGGCGTGACTTTAAGGAGAAATTCTCGAAACTTCTGGAACGTGCCAGGTTCAACCAAACGAACCCTGAGTCTCTCAATGAAGCCGCCATTGTCCCTCCGAATGCGATAAAATGGATTAACTTCAGAAAGAGCTTCGTCCAACTATAAGGAAAAAAGAACAATCTTAATCTAGTCGCTAGGCGTTCTATTCCTCACCTTGTAAGGTCACTGCCAAACTCGAAGTGGTCCTCGGAGCCTGCTCTGCAGGAAACTCCGGGGTCTTGGGCAAAATAGGACAGAAAAATAATGGGATAGGATAGGATAGGATAACTTTATTTAGACACGGTAAACTCATCAGTACAACTATAAAAACCTAATTAATACAAAATTATTATAGAATATGTAATAGCTAGAACTACATTACTAAAATTACCCTAAATAATCAATAACTATACAACAATAATATTAAATGCGAAATTTAAAAACCTTCTTTACGTGAGTGCCGTGTGTAAAAATTCTAAATTTTCATGACGAGAAGAAACGCTCGCAGCTCGCAGCTCACCTGGGAGGTGAGGTGAGCGAGAAGCGGAGTCTTTATTTTTGCTATCCTCCCACTCCCCTCCCTACTCAGTCAGATTTTTGTACTCTTTACTAGTTTCTTACTAAGCCCCTTACTCTCCAATTCAAATAGTTGCCTGCCGACTTGACCATAGTTTTCACCAGAGCCTTCGATTCTTTTGGCCAGCGACTCCCAAGTGAAAGCATTTTTCAAAGTTATCGCTGCACGTAAACTCTTTAATGTTTCCTCTTTTTTAAGTTTGCACTAACCTTTTGTGCAAGCATTTCAGTTTCCACTGCAATGCGCCTCAAAGTACTCAGCTCCAAAAAAATCAAATAGAATGGCTTTACACTGTTATCAAGCTTCGTATGTTTTTTGTGATTCTTTGCTTCAGTTTCCTCAATGGCTGCCCGACTATTGGGAACAAAGTCCAACAGAATACTCTCTACGCATGTGTAATCCACAAGTTGAACATTCTTTCCTTTTCTCCGGATCACCATAGTGATGGCTTCGTACATCATCGTTTCAGTCATTTTCTCTGAACGCATGTTAAGTAGCTGTCCTTGTCTGTACTGGAACTCGATCACCGGACAGCTGTTGTGAAAGCGAACAACTTTTACCACGTCTCCGATCCTATATCGACAAAGGCCGCTTAGCGTTGTAACAACGAGTTCGTACTGGACACCAATTTGTACTTGCTCGCCAAACAGTGTCTACCAAGTAAAAGAACATATGTTTATTAGGGCGGAGGGAAGAATGTGGAATTGTTGACGTTGTGGTTACCTAGCAGCCCCTTTCGTCGTCCCTATCTGGATAGTTGGGCGGACGAGGTAATTGCGCAACCTTCGCTTGTAGGCGTGATTTGCTCACCCGCTAAACTACATGCTAACCTCAAGGTCAGACTCGTACCCAGTCGCCACTAAATCCTTCCCAGCAATCACAGCGCGAATACAGAGAAGCGACTGGGTACGAGTCTGCCTCAAGGTAGCCTGTTCCAGGCGTTCACGTGGTGGGGAGGGCGCGAAATAGCGGCGTGACGGAAAATTATGATGCGAGTGGAAATAAAAGAGAGGAAACTGGGGAGAGAGGGTGTCAGCCCCTCTCCTTAGTCTCCCTTCGTTTTCCCCGCTCGTTCGAGCGTCCGTTTTTAGCTGCTCCCCAACCCCACGAAAAAGCTAACCAGGCTTGTTTTCTTTCCGGCTCTACTTTTGATATTAGGAATAATAAAGGAAAAGGTAGAAAGTATTCTGTCCTACCTTGGGTTGTTCCTCCTGGCTGTTTTCCAGTGGTATGAACTCAAAGAACATCGATCGAGGAACAAGTAGATAACAAGGCTTGTCCTCCAGTGGCCAAAGATTCACTCCCATTAAGCCTTCTGTGGCGCCGTAGATCGTGGAGCAGAGTGGAACGTTTTTAAGACACCGGGATCGCAGCTGCGTGGCATACAACTCCGAGGAACCTAAGTTTAAATTAAAAATGGACACGGATCATTCTCATTCTGTTTGGATAAGCGCATAGTCTGAGATTGGGAACTTGAGATTCAGGGTTCAATTTCTCTTTTATGACCACTAACTTAGAGATGGATTTGAAATTGGTGGGGGCTTTGCGTTCACCCCTTAAATCCACGCTTGTGGAAGAAGAAGAAGTTGAAACTGAAACTGAAAATTGAAACTGAAACTGGTTATTGTTATCGAGGGATCAAAATAGATTTATAGGATACAGTTAAAAATCGAGGTGGGATGCGGTGTCCTAAACATTTGATGGTGTTACAACACGGGATGAGAATACGTTAGTGGAAGGTGCAGAATATGATATACTGATCTTTTAGGCGAGATGCGGGAAAGTATCGAAGTCTTTATTAGAAGGCGGGTTTCAAAACAACAAGTCACGAGTCCTCAGAATTCTTTCTGTGTTACAACGTGTTTCTGTGTTTCTGTGTTCTGTGTTCTTTCAGTATATTATAAAGAGACCAAAACTTTTTCAGCAATGACTGGGCATTTGTTTGATACCTATAACTGTAGCATAACTATAGCAACTGGTATAGTATTGATCCATTAAAGCAAAAGTGCTGGAAATGCTGGGACCTATAGCGCGCGAGCCACCTCAATTAAGCCTATATAAATGATTTCTCACCTGACACCACTCCGTGCACATGTGTCAGGTGTGGCCAAATTCTCCTCGCTATTCCATCAAATCCTTTCTCAAACTCCCGCCTGAGCTCATTTGCCCGCTGTTTGTCAGGCTTAAGCAGCTTATTCAGTTCACTGTCAAAGAAAAAGAAAAAATGAAGCGTTTTTATAAAAATAACACCTTTGCCTCTTTGTTGAACCAAGTGTATTTTGGTTCACTGTCCTAACAATATCAGTCCCATGTCAAACAGTCACGAATAAAGAAAGATTTGAACCTCATATAAGTCCGGTTCCATTGTTGACCATAATAATGTCAAACTCAAAACAATCGTGACTTGGCTTGTACACGTTTTCTCGCGCCTGGCACCGTTGCACGTTTATCCACGGAAGGCACCAGTTGCACTTTTTCCCGCGCTAGGCACTGATTGCACTTTTTCCCGCGCTTAGCGCTGGTTGCACTTTTCCCCGCGCTTGGCACCGCACGCTTTACACCGGTTTCACGTTTTCCCGCGCTTGGGACCGATTGCGTGATTTTAATTCGAGTTCTGATTATTCTATTGTGTCATTTGTGTTTGTTTGTCAAATGATACTTTTTGCTTATGTTTTTTCGAAGAACAGCGCTATCAGGAGAGAACTCGGTGATGGGATATTCAGTATTCAATTTCTCCGTCATCTGAAAATGATTATTTACCCCCAAGCTGAAATTAAACAGCAATTTACTATAAAAGGCAGATTTTGTTGGCCCTATCTCACCTTCGCACATGATCTGTTATTTCAAGATCAGAATTAATTTCTCCTTTTTCCAAATCTCGCACCATAAGTTCCCAGTTTTCCTCCAGAAAAACAAACACCCCGTGAATCCAGTACGCAAAGTTACCCCAAATAGAGCCCAGATCTCTATCTCTCAGTGCAAACAGCATGTGAATGTAGAGTCCCGCGGGTAAAGACGGGACGTCCAGAAGTGCGCGGGGTGTGGAGAGAGCATGGAGCTGAAGGGAAGGAGGCATTGTTGAAGGTCCTATTGAGATACCTCCCTCAGAGCATTTTTTATCAGGAGCGTGGAACAGTTTGAGGGACTTCTGTAAGTTGTCTGCCTGTGATGTAAAAACATAAATGGCTGTCAAATAAGTAAATAAATAAATAAATGAATAGAAAGTGAAATTGAACCTATTTCAGACGCTTGGGATTTTGACAAATAACAGGCTGTGACCATGAAATTACATTTCTAAACCTATTCAACCGTACTTTCATAGTGTACTGTTTAGACTGTTTATTTATATGCTGTACCAGTTTGTTGTCACTGATAAATAAAGAAAGATGGTAAAAGGATAAATATAATAGGCCGGTTCTCACTAGGGCTCTTAACTGCACTTGACGTGCACTTGGTACGTACTTGTAGTGTGAACTCCTTTCTGAGAGCGTTTTCTAAGTCTGATTTACCTTTCAATAGAAGCACACATCTAATCTATTTTCACGTTTAAACTGATCTCTTTGTAAAATGTATCAGAGGTTAAAACTAATATTAGCTGAATGTAATTAAAAAGTTTAATAATTTGCAGTAGTTCGTTTTCTATAATATTTCCCTTCTTTTTTATCAAAAACGTCTTTCTGAATGGCACGTGCTGTTGGTTTGTGCGGAATCACCCAAGTGTAGCTCATGTACTTGGAGTGTGAACGTTTTAATGACCGCACTTTTTGGTTTCTTTGTTGCCCTGGCGATAAGCGTAAAACAAAAGGATCCAAGTGCACTTGAAAGTGAGGTCCACCCCTTATTTGGGAGCGCACTTGACCAATGACAGTACAGCCTTGCAGCTAAAAACACGTGGGCGTGCAACTTAGAATTCCACAGGAAACAAACTCTCTGCGCCAGTTTGGTTTACGATTCTGGAGTCACGGGCGACTTCAAAATTTCAGCTGTTGTATTTGAAGGCTTATTTCAAGCATTTTGTCCCCGCGACATGTCTCACGGAGTTCAACTTGTTGAACTTCATGGGACACGTCGCGGGGACAAAATGTCCCCAAAATTGATGTTGCACAATTATGATAGTATCAGTTCACACGAGGGGACGTGTCGCTGCAACATGTCCCTAAGACAAGTCCCCGCGACATTTTCATGTGGTGTGCGAGCGCTATGATTTTTTCCCTACTACATGTCCCCGCTACACTCCCTGCTACATGCATGTCCCTCGATCAGTGCGTACTACACAAATTTTTGTCGCTGCTAAATGTCGCTGCGACATGTCCCTGCTACATGACCCCTCGTGTCTGACCACCTTTAAGAATACATTGATGAGATTGTCACTGGTTTACACTTCGAAAGCGAGAGGCTTGGGGGTGAAATTAGCTGGTCTGACTAAACAGGGCTGTTAAGCGACTTTTGTAACCAAGTTTGCGTGCTCTAGATAACCATTTATTACAACAACAGGAAGGACCGACAGTTCTGGGAAAAGAGACTAAAATTATGCAGCCGAACTAAAATAAAAACAAACGTCGGACTCGTAGTCAAATCTAAAGCTTGCTAATATTTTGACAAACAATCCATTCATTTCCTGCATATCTGTTGTTCCTATATCACAGCTGCTAATATTTTTTTTATTGTTTAGCGTTTTTATTGTCTTGCGTCTCACCTGAGGTAAAGCATCAAATATGGCATGATAAACACCAACAGCGAATCCATACTCAACGAAAGCGCGGGAGTTGTCACGTGTCTTGGGAATCAAACAGCTTTTTCCTGTTGTCCCGGATGTGACCGCGAGCATCCAAGGCTGCTGGCATGTCATTACATTCTTCTCGCCCTTAGCAATTCTCTCTTTTGAAAAATAAAAACATGTTATTCAGCTGTACTTAATGGTAAAGCTGTTTTAGAGAATGCTAACAGGAAAAATAGCAGCTGAAGTTAGTTGCTCCTCATTTACTTTAATTCTCAATATCAAAATACAAATTCTCTTTTCTTGTCACCTTACATTTAGAAGAAGAAGTGGAGATAAAAAATAAAACACAACGGCGGTGATAAACATGGTAAACCAGCGCATTTTTATAATAAACTTGACGTTTCGTATGCTAAGCAACATACATTTCCAAAAGTAACTGTTGCAGTGTTTGAAAACTGTTTAATTATATAGTTCAAAAAGGGGTCTGGAACCAAGATTAAGAAAAAACAATCTTAACAGTAATTTCGAATAGTACGGACTGTCAGCCCTAAAAAAGCTACAGCTAATAAAGAAGCAGCTTCACACTGCTGACGTTAACATTTAAAGAAGGCTGTAGTTCTTGAATGAGCAAAGTCTCCTTAACTTTACAGTGAGTCCGTTTTGCCGGACAAATCAAAATGATCACAACTGATGTTTTGAAATATATAAACAGTTTTCAAACAATGTAACGGTTGAAAAAATCTGCAAAGGACCGCAAACGATAATGCTGTAAACGATACGTAGGATCTACGAAAGAGTTATCAGCCAAAAAATGAACAAACACAATAATAAATAACCTGTTCCAGGCGTTCAGATAGTGGGGAAAGCGCGAATCAGTTGAGGAAGGCGCGAAGAAAAACCCTCGTCTCCCCGCATTATTTTCGCTCGCTTTTCTTCTGGCGCCTTCCCCAACAATTCGCGTTCTCCCCACTATCTGAACACCTGGAACAGGCTAAACAATAAACTGCAAGGCTGATCTGACTACGTAAAAACGTTGACTTTGCGAGTCACCAATACGACAGGACCCGACAAAGCAGGGTAGCAACCGCGGACAGCTGTTTCGCTCTGATTGGAGCTCGTCAGCGCGGTGTAGCAAACTAAAAACGACTGCAAGAATACAGTCGTAAAGAGATTACACAATGACCCGTTCACCATATAAAAAAAATATATGTTGCTATGGATACGAAACGTCAAGTTTATTATAAAAATGCGTTGGTTTACCATGTTTATCACCGCTGTTTGTGTTTTATTTTTAATCAAGTTACGATGGCATCAGAACAAGTGGGGAGATAATTGTTAAAATATCACAGCAATTCATCTCAGGTGATCATATTCTTAATTCTCATAACCTCTCTAATTAGTTAAGCATTGATATTACAAGGAGAAATTTGAGGCTGATCACTTTAAAGGGTTAATGAGGTTCTGGCTTTTGGGTCTGTGGGTAAATTCATGTTGTTTACTACCCTGCACAGTGTGAGCTTTTTGGCTGTACAACTGCGGGAGATTCTATTCTTAAGCAACTAAGATGGCGACGGCAGCAGAAACGGAACAAAACAATAAGTTTATTGATCAAAAACAATTCTTCTATACGTGCGTTTTACATTTTGGTACATTTTTTGCCGTTCCCTTAAAGCAACAACGTGAAATGATCAAATTTTAGATTTTGTGCGGAACGTGACATGCGACGATTAATTTGTCTTTTTCTATTTGAACGCAAAAGCCATCCCTACGAATTCAGCTCTTTGAACGATCGGTAAGTAGATGCTGTGACTTTCGCTGATCGCTCCAGATAATGGAAAACTATTGACTATTACATTCCTGTTGTGCCATCAGTGATTGATGTACAACTTGGTTTAATTTTTGGCGTTTGTCGATTGGTGAAATCCTAGAGTGTAACTCCGGAGTTTAACCATTCAAATTAAAACGGCTATCGACTGATCGAGTGCAAGTTGTAGTCGTTTATCAAATTTTAATCAGTTCGGGATGGTTATCATTTTTGATAACCTTAAGATAACCTTAAAAAAAATAACGAAAATCAAAAACAAACCATCAACCAATTGTTGCCCGAATTGCAGTTCACTTGACATTTTATTTTTGATTTCCATGGGGTTCCTTTTAGGCGTTTTATTTTCAATTGTAACTGAAGTCAAGTTACACTGTACTATTAAAAAGTTGTTCAGTATCTTCCTTATGGTATTTTGAACTTGGCCGCAGACACAATAACCACATAACAAGTAATGTAGCTTAATGTCACGGAATGTCGCGTGTTGCCCTTGATTTTGTTACTATAAATTTACTCATGATGTCACAATTTAATAGAGATCACTGAAGAAGACAGAATGGAATCAATAGAAATAACGAACAGATGGTCTCTCGCCCTGTGGTTATTTCAGATTACAAACTATTCATCTCAACTCAATGCAGGGATTGCACTCAATACAGACCACCGTGAATTTCAAGTGGAGACATCTGAACAGAATTGGCAGCTCAGCAGCTTAGAATCCTGGGGAAGCGTCTCCCGGGATTTATAGCTAAAGCACCCAACAAATCACTTCGGTGGAAAAGAGTTTTTTCGGAAAGGTGAAATTCCCCGGGGGGGGGGGGGGGGGGGGGCGGGGGTACTCAACAAAGTTTTGTACAGGGATGCTCCGCCCCGAGGTCCAAACCCTTACCCTTTCATGTACCGTTTTTGACAGAAAAGGTACCCTTTTCACTATACCTTTCATTGAAAATGGTACCCCTTTCATATACCTTTCGTCGAAAATGGTACCCCTTTCATATAGCCTTTGCGTGCGTCTGTTTGATATATTTTGAAAGGCCCTTTTTATAATACTTAAATTGCAGTTTTCCCTACCTTTTTTATGCTTCAACTCGTGTTTTCGCTACCATTTCCTATTCTTCGTGAAATCCCTACCCTTTCACATACTTCAACTCGTGAAATCCCGACCCTTTCATATACCTTCAGCCTCAAAAAGGTACCCCTTTCGGGCGGAGCATCCCCGTATAGCCCATTATAGGGAGTACCCCCCCCCCCCCCACCCCCCCGGGTGAAATTCGGGGGATGAGATTTCTTTTCGCTCAATATTTTCCGTGCTGCTGAAATATTCAGCTAAAAGAACCGAATTAGCTTTCATGTAGTTTTCTTTAAAGAATAAAGGTGATGTTACACGGGACGATTCCCAAGGAGGATTTTTTAACGCAACATGGGTGCACGGACGATTTCCTTCGCAATTCTTTCGTTGCGAGTTTTTGATTCAGCTTCACGAAACGTACAACGCAAAAACACGAATTTTGCTCAAGTTGTTTCGTGTAACATACCTGTCGTTAATTTGTTGCGCTAAAAATCGTCGTTGCGAATCGTCCCGTGTAACATTATCTTAAGGCGGATTAACAACAATGACAGATATTAAACAAAAGATACAAAAAAACAATTAACAAAAGGGACTCAAAGTAACATGCTGGTTTTGTTGATTTAACGCGGGCTTTTCCCAAAGGATATATAAAGAGGGGGACATTGGGGTTTGCGGTATTGCGGTATTGGACAATTTTTCATGCGGTATTTCGGTAATTCTAATCTAAAATTGCGGTATTGCGGTATTCTCAAAACCTGCGGGATTCGTTTTTTAAGCGTTTTGGTCGGTATCAAAAATTAACCTCCAGTATTTTACGACCTTTTTCCAGTTTCCTGTTGACCCGTGTCGTTTCGGAAACGCTTCGAAACATCTCTAAGGATCTCTAAAAGTCCTGAGGTCCTCTAATCCGTCACGCGAGTTTTTATAACATGAAACGTGATAACAATTTGATCGTTTTAACAACCAATTAAAAGTCACGGCACCGACGTGCTGACATTTAATATTTAATATCGACCTTTGTCGACCCCACCAAGGGGTCCAAGATCATGACCAAACCACGCGCTTTGCCCAGAGCCAGACAGACCAGACATTATTCAACATGGCTGAGGCAGCGAGATCCGTGATCGTTACGAGAGAAGAAGTCGAAATGGCCGTGATCGATTGTGTGGCGCTTTTCTACGAAGAGGGACAAGGCGGCGAAAATTACCGAAAGAAAAACAAGTTTAGGTGTCGGGTGAGCAAAGGAGAAAAACGGCTCGCCAAATTTCGGGAGAGTATTAGGTAAGTTTTAATTTGGATTGTTTCATTGCACGTCACCCGGGACATTACCTGATTTGACCTGATTTTGGACAATTTGGCATTAAAAGTATCTAATAGGTGATAAAGACAAACACAACAAACAAACAGTGACCATAGTTGTAACGTTTGCTTGTGGTAGTGCGTCGTAGTGCATGGCTTTATTTTCTTTCATGATGTTTCACAAGGATTGTGTGACTCTCCATGCTCTCGCGATGTGTTATTTATTAAGTCATTAAGTATTCAATTGCCCCGTTGGACAACGAAGCGCGCGTTGACCTAAATTATGGACCCTAATGGACTTGTTTTTCCTTATTGAGTCGTCACGTTAACCCTGGCCCTGGCCATTTAATTTGAACTATTTTCAATCAACGTCATGATGTCAGTGAACACTCCAATGGTAGGCGAAAGACATCCCTTTAACATCATTTAATCCCTCGCAAATGACAAATTTGGTAATGCCGTATACTGTCTATACTGAGCCGACTGAACCCTATCCTAAAATACATTTGATGGACCTTGATGGCCTTTCTAGATGTGTTAATAAAGTATTGACGGCATCACTAATGCATTTTATATTGCTTTACTTTAAGCGAATTTGCCGGCATTAAAAACACCGCAAAGACGCTTGGTTTAGGCGACAATCTGCGTGTGGAGCTGAATAGGTAGGTGAAAGTATTTTAGATCTATTTTAAATCATGAAATATCATGTCTTTTTTTTTTGGAAATGTGTTACAACAACAACAACAACAATTTATTCAACAACAAACAATAACAACAATGTATTCTTAGTTGAGAGTTGAATGATTTGTTTGCCCTGCAAATAGCTGGAAAGCTAATCGGGGCGGGGCAAAACAAGTACATGAATAATACAGTTATCAACAAAATCAAAAACCTTATACTATTGAAAAGCCTTGCAGATTGCACATAATAATGAATAACATTGCACATAATAATGAAGATTCGTTAAAACATTTTCACCGTTCTAATAGGACTGGTCAGGACTGCGGATTAGTTTTTATTTACATACCTTGTTAAGGTTTTAAAGAAATTTATTACAATATATTTTTTCAAAAGGGAGTCGAAGAAAGATGGGAGAACGGAAAGAATCTCAATTGAGACGGACCAACAACTGAAACTAGAGTTACCCTCCATTTTTAACGGCCAAGACAAATTACAACGTAAGTATGTGGCTTGTTAGTTATGCCTTATGGCCTTTCTCCCTATTACACTATTTTTCCCTTTTTTTTTCTTTTGTATTGCAGTTATTATTTACCCGATAAGGACCACATTCTCCAGTAATTGCCCCAAAATTGTAATAAAAGAAGCAAACTCTAGCAAGGCCCCGCCTACACCTTCAGCAACGTCGGGTGATTTAACCGAAGACGAAAAGGCAAAGCTTGATGAAGGTAACTTTCGTAACTATTTAATAGTTTGCGAGCTTTATTATGCACCAAACAAAGTGTGATGCTCTTGAATAGTACACATCTTTAGAATGTGTTTAGGTTGTATTATAATTTGAATATTATTAACTAATATTTTTAATAAGATGCCTTTTCATAACATGATTTTCAAAGAGGTCCTACAAAATATAATCAATTAACTAAACACATAAATTAATAAATATAAATTTAAAGTCGAGGCCAAACGTGTTACGGGGTAAAACAGTTGTTGTAAAAGTTAGTTTTAAAAGAAGCGCTAGTAGTACTGTTTCTTACATATAAGGCTTGAGAGTTCCAGTCTTTAATGGCATGATAAGATAGCCGTTGCTTGCCCCAGTTGGATTTGACGGCAGGCAAACGGAAATCCTGTGCATTTCTGGTGTTGTAACGGTGTACATCGTGTAACGTAACTAATCTAAGGTGTGACGCTAATAAATCGTTTTTACACTTAAAGACGTAAAGACACCTATGATATAGTCTGCGCTTACTTAGGTTAAGCCAATTAAGTGAATGGAGGGCATCAGTAGCAGACGAGTGAACTGGACGGTCAAGAATAATTTCAGCAGCTTTTCCCACACGGGGAGAAGGAACTGATGATGATGATGATTCCATTAGAAACCTTTTTGTTAATTATCATTGAACTAATTGATTTAATTTTGTCATCTTAATTTACTAGAACTGTTTAACAGACGTGGCAGCAAATTAGTTCGTTGCGACACACATAAGCATGTAAAAGTGAGAGGAAAAGTGTCAAAGTTGGTGGAGTGGCCTTGGAAAATTTGTTGTGGCAATTGTGGCAGGAATTTGCAACTACGTTATGACGCTGACGTCAAGGGAAGAATTTCATATTTTGAAAGACGTAAGTAAAATTATTCTATCAATTAAATTGAATAATATTAATGGACACGGGAAATCTGGCCTTCTTGTAACTAACCTTAATATAAACATAGGACGTCTCGCACAGGCAACGTGAGGAAAATCCAACCAAAACAACTATATGAAGAATCAAGGGATTGTGGGTATTAACAAACGCTTTTCATTCAACTAATTTACATTTGTTTTTCACGTCACCAAATTTCCACCAATGGCGGAGCTCCTCCTACTATATAAAACCACACACTACCCACAATCCCTTGATTCGCTCCGACGAAGGGCTAGCGCTCGAAACGTCAGCTTTCTCGAATCTTTTTACGGTGGCTAACTTACCTTATCGACTCAGTCGATAAAGCCAAATTCTTGCAAAACAACTACAGTTTGTTATATAAAAATTGTAATGAATTCCACCGTTAAAAGCCGTTTATTTATTTTTATAGATCATTACTCTACATGCAGCACTACGAAGAACAAAGACGATAAAGATATGAAACAGAAGACTATCGCAGATATGTTTAAAAGAGGAACTAAGAGGAAGGCTGACAACGAGAAGAAAGCTAAAAGGCAAAAGCAGTCAGTGGATGTGGACTCCGACATTGACATGTCTGATTGTGAAAAGTAATGACAATAATTATGTTTCAGCAGTTATTGACTGTTATTGAAAAACACTACTTGAGATAACGATAACCGAGATGATGCACTCCTTAAGTTTTATACCATTGCCCGACATTCACTTACTGTACCTCAGTTTTGTGTAACGTTGTCTTCATATTGATTAAATTTGTTTTTAATTATTGTTACTGATCAAAACTCGGATTATGTAAAATAACCTATATATGACTGTAAAAGCAGTCACGTGTAATATGCATGAATATGTTTATAAGCGACATTAAACCAAGTCATACTCAACTGTTCTCGCCTAGGACCTATGACACAAGCGGAAGCGAGAGCGAGTATGACTCCTATGGTGGGGAGAGTGACAGTTCTGGAGACGAGTGTGACAAGCATGCTATGGGTATAATGGAAGACTGTATGTGTATGGAAGAAAGTCAGTCCGATGATGGTCATGATGATTTGGAAAATGTTGACGAAGACGACCTTTTCACTGTCTACGTAGGAATAGAGGAGGCTGATCCGTTATGTACCAAAATTCACGACCTTCTCCAAAGAGGAAAAATTTCGAAGGACAGGATCTTTTATAAATACCTACGTGATGTTGTGGAGATCATGTATAACCCATTCCATGAATACGATCGCGAGGTCGTTGAGTTTTTCAATACCATCACGTACCTTGGTGGCAAGCGCACCGCATGTTTTATAAGAGGGCCGATGAACTTGGGAGATGGCCGAAACAGTAATGTTGAGAAAAAAATGAACCTTGGAGGACCGTCAGAATCTGTGTGTGCTAAGCATCAAGCCGGATACACCCCAGACTCTGGTGTCATCAAACCGTTATCATTAGGACACTTGGAACTCTTGAAAAATTCTAAAGCCAAACGACTCATAGAAACCCCTCAGCTAACCGTAATTCCCTGTGCCCTGGCTAATGATGGAACCGCTCTGAAACCGGCCATTGAATTCGATTCTCGACTAAAAGAAAATGTTGGATTGAAAACGCCAGTCGATATCAACTATGTTAAAGCAAATTCCTCACCTTCACCCGAGTACCTTAAAGAGAACATAATTACAGAAGCAATGGTCTCATCACTGACCTCTTTAGATAACCAATACTCCCTACCTGTGGCAGTAGATTACTCAACCAAAAGCGGAAAAACGGGCGAAGAAATGATCAATCTTTTCAAAAAGCACATCAAAACTCTCCAATCGTGTGAATCATGCCAAAAGAAAGCTCAACATCGGCGTCATATCATCACTCCTGAGAGAATCAACTGCACTAGTTTTTGTGAAGGGTGCTATCAATCAAAGACGGTGTGTGGGGAATGCAAGGTACTGGGACAAGTCAGTCATATTCCATCTTTACGGTTCTGTGACTCTTGTCGTGATAAAAATTCCAGCTGTGTTCGTCGCGTCATCATGGTGGTTTGTAGTGACTGTGAAACGGGAAACAAAACAGCCTTTGAGACCATAAAGGCTAAACTAGAAGCAGGCAATGAAGACCCCGAACTGGCGTTTCTGTCTATTTTACCGGATTGCCCTCATGTAGGAAAAAGTATGAAAGCAGCATTTTCTAACTGGTGGCTGAAATGTAGAGATGAGAGAATAAATTTAGCTTTAATTAGAACTTTACGAAATCGCTCAGACAAATCTACGAAAGATAAATTCAGGAAACTGATTCCTAAGAATGACCACGTAAAGAATAAGGATAGACAAGATCCATCTGCCGTCCTTACCTTGACCAGCAACAGATTAACCGATGAGCTGCAAAACACTGGCTACGTCTGCCACACCATCATACCAGAGTTGGACAAATATTCCGCAGATAACCAATGCGGGATGTATCCATCACCGATAAGTGTCGCTGTCCCATCTTATGGTTGGATTGTATTTTTGTCCTTCGATGTAAAGAGTTCCTTGTGTACCCTTTTTAAGGCTCGTCTGCATAGTCCTGTCGATCACATTGCTGCTATTGCCAAAAATCTCAAGGCTAGGGATGTTCAGTCCTCTGACGGCATTCTTTTTCTAACCTCTGAAAGTGGTCCTATTAAGGTTGTACAGTTCGTGGAAGGGTCGATTTCCATGATTGTTAAGCAGAAGAAGAAAGAAGATCTTGTAAAGCTGGCTGATAGACTTCATGTGCCATGTACAGGAACTATGGCAGAGATTACGCAAAGACTTAAAACTTACTCCCAAACGCTGGCTGCTAAATATTCTCGCAACAACGTCAAAGCTGACGAAGTTCACTTCTGGGATTGTGAAAAACAACCATCCTTTGAAGCTATGGCATGCGCAGACAGCGAGTTATTTTACGCTGCGGAATGCGTCCAGAAAGCGATAGTATCGTTTCAATTGGAGAAGGATGGCGTAGGATTGAAAGGTAATAATCTGCAAATGGTTAGCCAGTACAGTCCTGAGTGGCGTAAGATTAACAGCATGTGTCTGTGTGAGGGTAGCATATTCGCATCTCACTGCCAAGGAATCAGCGTAATGAGCTTAGAAAGTGGAGAGTGTATGTTGCTTGTTGAACTTTCAAATCAACCGTGTGTGTTGACGAAATTTGGTTCAGACATCCTGTTTACCAATCAAAAGAGGGCGTCTGTGTGGCAACTAAAACAAAGTGGTGACGTACGTGTGTTTGCTGGCTCTGACAGAGAAGAAGGAAGTGTTGACGGACTAGCCAAAAATTGTCGATTCAAACAACCCATCGGCATATGCACTGAGTTTGACAGTGTTGTCTACATTTGCGATGCACAGACAAACTCGATCAAGATCTGCAGTAAGATGACAGAGTGTTCCAAGTTCCTTAAAGGCATTGGTGCATTGTATGATGCATTCTCCGTGCACAGTAAAGGAGCAACATACAAGATCAAGTCGGCCGATGAAGCTCTTTTACTTGTCCGACAGTGTAAAGACTTGCTCAATGAAACCACTACTGACATAAGAAATAGCACAGGGATAACAGGGACATTAAATGGGCCGCAGGGACAAGTTTCTGCTAAGACAGTGGGATCAGTTAGAATGATTGAATGGGGTCTTGAACGACTGTTCGCCAACCTGAATGAGTTTGATTACCAGGCTGCAAATTTGCTAAGCTGTATGACCTTGGACGTCGAGAATTGCCATTCAACTGTGCATATTAAGCAGCCGAACTTGTCTATGATGGAGTACTGCCGATCATTTGGGCTGACGATGAAGGAAGCCATCAAACGAACAACCGAGTGGGCAGCGTACTACCACACCAGTAGGAGTTCATGGTACCCTAAGCCAGAGGAGACAATGTCGTTTTCCAGCGTGCCCATCATAACACCCTTACCTGTCGTTGAAATGTCTCAAGCTGACTGCGATCTTTTGCGAAACTGGGCTTCCTCCTTTGGAGCTGCTGTGAGACAACGTACAGTGCGCCAAGAAACGACAATGGCAAAGCATGGCACTCTACCCGAGTTTGTGTACCAACGAAAGTGTGTTTTATCAGACAAGCCGGTAGCTTTGACCACTTTACCCTCGGGACAGATTAGAGAAGACAGCATGCTCCACATAAACGAAGAAGTGAATGATGAAGAAATCGCAGATGAGTTCGACCCCAGCAGCGACGAAGAGGTTGAAGGGGAACAAGCTGACGGAGGGGACTCACTGTTCCAAGGAGAAATTGGAAGTTCCGCAACTTTTCTCCTTGGTGCACGATCTCGATTTGGCAGAGTTGTTCGCTTCAACAATCGTCTCTTGTTCTGAAAAAAGGAGGAGATGAATCAACACAGTTACCGCCAGATTGTTTTCTCGCCTAGTGGCCTATCAGGCCTTTGCTTATTTCCTGTTTCCGTAGCGTGAGGCGATTACGAGGGCGTGTGCCGCCGTCCCGTGGATGGGAAGCTACTCCTTCGCAAGGTTACCCACCAGCATTACATTTGTTGGTACCTTTCTGTACACCTGGTTGGAGAGAGGCACTGTGAGGGTAAAGCATCTTGCCCAAGAACGCAAGACAGTATTTGACCAGTACTCGAACCGGCAATTCGATCCGGAGTCCAGTTCGCTAATTGTTAGGCCACTGCGTCTCCTACAATTGCTTGTAGAGAAGTTTGCATTTTCGACAAGACCCTTGTTAAGTACAAAATCACATAACAGTTTGACGTTGCAGTTGGAACCACATAAAAAGGAAATCAATGTACTAGACCTCTGGGCCTTCACAAAATACTATGAAAAAGCGAGGGCCACTAATAGTGAGAGAAGACGTTTCTTAGGACTATTAATAGTGCACCAACACTATGTAAGGAACGCTGTTACCTGTAACAAACAACCGCCAGCAAGCATGAAATTAAGGCCAGCAACCAATACATTCGGCTCTCGAGAATGAAAATTCCTGACGAACACGTAGCACTGAGTTTGGAAATTGCAGTCCCTTCTTTCACAATTAAAAAAGTGGAACAATAAAGGTACGTTGATTTTTGTTCACTATTAGCCAACAAGATACTGGACGTTACTGCCGTTACTCGTTTTGTTAAAACGAACTTAACTTAACAGCCTGACTCGAAAAAACAAAATCTAAGCGGATATTTGCGCGAAATTTAACGAACAGAGTAGCGGTTTAGGTATTCTATCGATTTTTGACAAGGTATTACGGTATTGCGGTATTTGGCGATTTTATTTGCGGTATTGCGGTATTTGTCGATTTTTTTTGCGGTATTGCGGTGTTCATAACCCCCCAATGTCCCCCTCTATAAAGCCTCTTTGATTTTTTATAGTAAAAGTAGGTGCAGAGTCCAATATTGTGAAAGAATCCGAGAAACACGCGATGTTTTTGCTGTCAACTGTGTCGTTGTTCTTGGGCCGGGTTGTTCAAAGCGTGATTAAGCTAACGGCAGGATTCGATTAGCATCAATTTTGAATCCAGTTAATTAAAATTAATCAATGGAGATTTTTCGAAAGTATTTCTGCCCTTTAGTTTCGACTTTGATTTGTCTTCACATGTAGCTTAAAAGGAGCTTTTGAAAATATTCTAAATGGAAATTAAATCCTTAGTTAATCCCGGGTTTGGGTAAATCGGCTTCCGAACAACCGAGACCTTGTTTTTGGTGTAGCTATTATAAATTCAAATTCAACTTTGTAACATTATTGTCAAACTGATGGTGTTAGTGGTAACTACCGAAACACGTCTTTTACACATTGTTTTCTAGACCTTTTGATACCAACAAGGGAATTTTGATGTATAACATGGGGAATTTTGTCTGATGACAAACAATGATTGTACTGCTGTGTAGGTCAACTTCCAACAATGCCAAACATCAAAATTCAAGAAAAATCCCAAATGTCACTTTGTAAAATATTGAAAAACAAATGGTACCATGCAGAAGTACTGCTGAAGTGGTTTCATTTGAATGGTCACACCATAGGATTTCGTCGACAGACTCAAAAGTTAGAACTACATTGAATTTCCCCAGAATTGACTCTGGAAATTGAATATCCCACTCAAAAGATAAAATCCAGAATTAAATTTAAGTTGTGACTAGCCGATGGAGAATTAACAGCTCTACTACATAAAATTAAGTAAGAACGAAGGAGTCTAAATACCTACCAACAAAATTCTTGTAGTGGTCGTATTTTGTAACAGGATGACTGTTTACGAAATCACGCCTATTCGTTATTCGTCTAAACTTGAACTCCTCTCCATATTTTGTCCCTGAATTTTTCTTTAGAATGTTTAACAAAAATTGTTCCTGTACTTGTGGAAAATTCGTCGTGTCATGTTCCAGCTTTCTCCTCGCTTTTGCTCCCAGAAAAAATACATAGCGGTTGAGGAGAAAATGGATTACCAGGCTGCGTAATGTGTGGAATAAAGAGTGACCATTGTTCCATACACGAAGAAACTGAGACGCCAGATAAATAAAACCGGCGAGAAAAAATAAAACCAAGGTAAAAATAATTGCCGTTAACATCCCGTGATCTTATCGTGTTATGGTTTGAAATGAAAGTTAACGTTGTGTTTGATAAGTGTCACAAGTAACTGTTATCTTTGTTTGAAGTCTCAACAATAATTTTCGGATGTAGGTAATTCTGTTTCACAATACTTTCACAACTGCACGTTTTTATGAAGATACCTTGTAAAAAGCTCAAACTTCTTTAGTATTCTAAGCATTTCCCATAAAAACCCCCAAATTACTTTCATGCTTCCATTTGAGTTTTTTATCCTGACTGAGTGATATAAAATGGAGATAGGCCTACAGTGCACGTCCAGGCCATCGTGACGTCACAATAAAGGAAGAGTGGACAAGTTTGCTCGCCTACACAAGTTCAGAGCATTTTCTTCTTTTGCTCTTTATTCTGAAAATAGTTACATTTCCGCGAATATGTTTTTTTTAATTCACTCCGAGATCATTACGTGTTCCCTGCAAACCGCAAGGAACGGGAAACAGAGAATTTGCGAACAACGCGGCTTGGGCAAAGCAGAAGTTAATTGAGCAAGTTACATCCTCTTTTAACTTGTTTAAGCGTAAATACTTCCTCGGATAAAGACGTTTTGAAATAAGCCACACGAGAGCAGTGTCTGATAAGCATTTAAAAGAGCTTTCATTTTAATGTTTCCTTAAAATACCCAAAGAAAGCGTGCCTTCTTATTAAACTCAGCCCGAATCCAGGCAGATGGAAATATGCACAGAAAAATTTAAAGTTGATCAATGAAGTTTGTGAAAAATCAACACAGCAGTGAAATTTAGTCACTGTAGTTAACTCGGAAGGACACAGCTGATTACCTACCCAGCTATTTATGATAAATAATCTCCAAAACGTCCGGTAAGATTAGTCAAGACAGAACCAAGAATGTCTATATACCCCATCTCGGGCCTCTAACATCTCCATTCATGGGGTAAACAAGAGTGAACTCAACCCAAGTGGTCCCTACTTTGAATCTATGAAACTTAAGACGCTTATATTAACCAGAAAGATCTGGTGCTTCTACCACAGATCTACAAGAAACTTGTGGAAGTTATTAGCTTTAACTCCCAAGAGCCCCGAAACTCAAAATTCAAGCAAAAAATCAATCCCACATTCATTTTGTTAAATATTGAAAAACAAATGGTAGCTACACCAAGTACTGCCAAAGAGGTTTCATTTGAATGGTCACACAATAGGATTTTGTCGGCAGATACGATGCTGTAAATAATAGCCCGACTGTAATACATCGGTTCACTGAGATATGACATTTCTGGTGAGATTTCGAGTTGACCTTAGCAGCCACGTATTATCTTCTATGTACAAGATGGTTTAAATTTTGAGTCTGTGGATAAAATCCTAAGTGTGACTCGGTTTTTAAATGAAAGCCGTCGAGTGAATTGAGCGGTAATTTCCTGTAGTGGTCATTGTTATCACACACTGACAGAGGTCACAGAGGTGGTTCTAACTCATACAGTCGGGCATAAAAATTTTGACCATTAAAATGGAACTCATGCCATCCGGAGCATTCGTCTTTTGGTGTGCAGAAGGTCGTAGATTAAGCCATTCACTCGGTTGTGCCTAATTCATACCGTCCAGAAGGACGTCGGACACCTTATTGAGACTTATATAACGTAATGTCGACACTTAGAATTTTATTTTCAATAAATTTTTAGGTGTAAAAAAGACAATCTAAAATCCCCACTCAGGATTGAACCTGTGACCTCAGCTAGCTAGGCTCAGGCTTACATAGCCTACCGTACCTAGCTTCTCGGGTTGCTTAGTCCTAAATTTAACTATATAATCTGCTACTCCTATAAACCTGAACTGAAAGCTAACCAGTTACTCCGTTACGTAAGTCTCAATAAGGTGTCCGACGTTCTTCTGGACGGTATGATTTGAGTTTGACCCATTCACTCCCAAAGTAAATGTGGTTCGATCGAGTAGATAACTTTATTTTATAAGGGGAGTACTACCTTATCTTGCCTTAACGGGGACATGCGGCCCGATAGGGTATGGTTTTTAGGGCCGGGGTTTTTGTCCTGAATAGGATATCGATTTCATCACTTTTTGCCTTTAAACTGGGTATCTTTACATGGCGCGAACAGTATAAGAATATATATTAATTTATAGTATAGAAACCTCACCACAAAATTTTACCCACCCTGTTAATACGACAATATGTTCAGTTCATGGGCCGTCAGATCTTGCTTATGAGCGGTATTGTGTTGCAAAGATTCTACGGTTTGTATGGGAACGCAATGATTTTGATTCGTTTTGTTTTACTCTTTGTTGTTGGCCCTTTCCTCCGATCGATTTAACGCGATTTCGGCGAGATATTGTTACTTGGGTGTTCAACTGCTACGAGAATCTTTGCAACACAATACCGCACATGCCAAAGCGTCTGATAGTGAGCTTGGGCGGCCTGTGCAGGAAATACGTGGAAATCTGGATTATGAGATCGAGATGGAAATCTTCCGGCTATCAAACAACATTCTTGACCTTTTTCTGAGTTACGTTATCAGCACACGCGCATGTCACGTATATAATTATAAACTTCTGTTTTCAAACGTTAGCTGTGCTCACATGTATAAGATACTCCATTGACGGAAGTCAGTACGTAAAACGTTTTCTGATAAGTGAGGTGTACAACACCTACGCCACCTACTGTAGGCGCACGTTTCTAACCAAAACGTGTTTGTGTTAAAATTTAAATTAAATAGTTGCATGCTTTTTTGTTTGCTAAATAAAATTCTAGCATTTTGCGTCCGTTTTTTTTCGACTAGAATAACTTTGTGGTTTAGCTACTCAAGTCCTCAACCATTCCAATGCTCACGATTTCTGCTCCAAACGTTCGAGTGCCGACTAGCATTAATATTTACCAACAGCATAGTTTATGCCAACAGGGAATTAACTTTTTATAAATGGAGACAATTTGCCTAAAATAGTTACAGAAGGCTGGTATCTTGAAAACCAAACCTGCTGAATTCATCTTAAAATTTAAGTAAAAATCTTGAAAAGTTTACTAAAACTTCTGAACATCACTCGAACACTTCAGACTAAACATACTACAGTCAACTACCGGGTCTTCCGTGTGTACCGGTACTCATTGTCTTCTATTGTTTGTGAGGTATTGTATTTTTGGTCTTGTTTTGCATTTGTATTATTGTCGTTCTTTGTTCCTTTTGTTTTACGTCATCTGTGCTCCGGTACACACAGAAAGAACCCAACTACCTCTAAGGCCTGGGGCAAACGTCGAATCTTAGTCGAACTTAATTCGTCGAACCTATGAATTTTGAAATAAGCGCATGAATGGTGCGACGTCTGCCGCAATTAAGTTCGACTCAAATTAATTGGTTCGACTCCAGCATAAGTTCGACTTGCTAAGTCGGATAATTCGACAGTGGTTCGGCGTTTCAGCAAACGCCGTTCTAAACACGCGCTGAACTCAATTCATAAATCATGCAAATTAAAAAATAATTGATTCAAATGTGATGGACTGCGCAAACGTCACAAAAATACCGACTCCCCCATCTGCCAAACGCTATTTCCCCCCTGACGAGCATGCGCTGTACAAAGACAATTTCACGACCGGGAATGGTGAGCTATCGAAAGTCATTGCTGACATCGCACAGCGTGATGGAAATGTGTTTTTCGTGTTTCACGAACACTAAATATAAATGCTTGAGATGCGAATTCCCTATTTGCAATAAATGTTCAGTGTTGGAAGAAAACGAGGACGTCGAGGGATGGACAGCCGGTAAAAGCGTTGCATACTGCGAGTCTTTTCTTTCTATTTTTCGCAATTAAATACCAAAGAAAGGCCCGACGAGTACTGTATTTCGGCATTTCGCTAGCAAGTCCTAGCAGTATTAAACTAGCCGTGCATCGAGTGAATAGCACGGGGACACGTGCTTATTCCCGTGTTTTAATGAAGTGCAACTTGTGAAATAGGATCAACGCAGGTTTGACGTTTGCTACCACGCTGGAATTAAGTCGACTCTTTGTCCAACCTATTTTTAATAAATTCGACGCGACTTAGATTCGACGTTTGCGCCAGGCCTAAGCGGACACCTTCGAAAGGCAGACACCTCTTTAAGGTGGACACCTCTCTGAGGCGGACATTAGTTGTTAGCTGGTTCTGGCCGAATTTCACTTGTTTGTCTGTAGCTAAACTCTCTTTAAGGCGGACACCTCTCTAAGACGGACATCGATTATTGGTTGTTCTGACGGAATTTCACTTGTTTGTCTGTAGCTAAACTCTCTATAAGGTGGACACCTCTCTAATCAGCTTAAGGGTGTCCCGGCTTCGAAAAAGTTCCTGACTGCCCGTATTATAGATTGATAAGCTTTATTTAGACACGATATCAATTCACACTTGCACGCTCCTCCACTGATCGAGCTGTGTCGACAGTGTTCGCTGAAAAATTTACAAACCTGTATAGCGGACACCCTCGGGACCCAGTAGCTACTGTCCGCTTGACACAGGTTCTTAAACAATTGCGCAATAATAGTTATTATTGACCCTCTCATATCTTCACATTTATTAAACCCGCTCATTATAAATGCATGTTAATTCACAATTCGTTAAGTAATTTATAACCATTTATAAATGTATTATAATTTATAATACATTTATATTTATCATTATAATTTATTTATAAAATCGTAATTTATTCCCTAACTACAACAATCTACGATATACGGTACACAAAAACCCGCAAAACTGATACCATCAAGTGTTGACCGACCACAGATGTTAAACAGGGTACAGCGTATGGCCAAACACCGTGCACATAGCAAGCACAATTCCAGCTTGTCAATACTTCAACCTGGGATGTTGTTGCCTACTTTAAAAAAGTCATCGATTCGAGACTGTTTCTGCCTCTCAACAGATAACTACATTTTGTTATCGCTTGTCTTTGACCAATGCTAAAGGCAGTTGCTCCTTTCAGGGAAAACATGGTAATCTAGAAGTCTGAAGCATTTCCGTCTTTTTCAACGCCTTACTGTCACACTTTGTTTATGGCTACAGTATTTCGCCTTCGTCATCAATCTCATAATCTAATAAAAATGCATTCTTTAAACACTTAAAGTGTCCGCTTAATACAGGTTTCGTGTAACAAAATTAATAGAGGGGTCCACCGAATACAGGGACGTTTTACAGTAAATATGGGAGTCGAACATTGGGGTCTACAATATTTTATCGCAGCTTCAATTCGGTATTACACCAACACCTATACTATTGCATTAGAGCAGTTTTCAATTGAGTGTCGTAAAACCAAAACCAAAGTAATTACTCTGACCAATCACAGCAGTCGTAAACAATCCAATGGACCAATCAGAGCTCGAAGCAATTACATGTCGCCGGCGCCAAGCGCGGGAAAACGCGTGCGAGAAAGCCACGATTGGTTTTGGTTTTACTTCTGATTGGTCGAGAAAATGGCGCGAGATTTTTTAGCCAATCACAAAGCGTAGCAATGCAAAACCAAAGCAATTGTGTAATTACTTTCGACAGTCAATTGAAAACTGCTCTAAAATAATAAGAATCCGCTCTGGTTGTGTTAACTAAATCACGTGTCTGCGGATGCAAGTTTGCAAATAATGAGAATCTCCTATGGTTGTGTTAACTAAATCACGTGTTAACTAAATCACGTGTCCTGCGCATGCAAGTTTGCAAATAATGAGAATCTGCTATGGTTGTGTTAACTAAATCACGTGTTAACTAAACCACGGACTTTACTAAGTTACTTATCTAAACCATGTGTTAACTAAATCACGTGTCGTACGGATCGCTGCAAGTTTGCAAATAATCAGAATCATTATGGTTGTGTTAACTAAACCACGTGTTAACTTAATCACGTGTCCTGCGGATGCAAGTTTGCAAGCAGCAGATCTCCCACCGCCTTTGTTGTTATGAATCGCGGGATTTTAAACTGAAGTGGTGAAGTCGTAGGCTTGCGTTCCATCAGATGTTCCCTCAGTTTTTCAAAGGTTCCATGTTTTACTCGGTACAACCGAGTTGGCGATTCAGAACCCGAAGATTGTTGATCGCGATGGACGATGTTTTGGTTGCACAGGGATACATCGATCTGCAAGTTAAGGTATAACAAAAATATTAACACTTCATGGGTCTAAGACACTATAACTGATAATCGCTCATTACCATTTCCTTCTTTTCTCCTTTATCCATTTTATCCATTACTGATTTTACTTTTTCGTTTTCCTTCCCGTTGATCCGGAAAGAAGACTCACCCCCCACACACCACCCCTGAAAAAAAAAAATCTTTTGAATAGATATAACAGCCTTTTCATTTTAAGAATGCGTGGCTGCTCGCGCTGTCCGGTAAATATGGAAGGGGTAAACATAGCCCCTAGGCCAGTTGTCCTTCTAGCTTCATGCCAGCTGAGCTAGAATTATTTTATTGATCTTACCAGGAAATCTCAATTTTCAAATTTCTCCCAGCCATGCGGTATAAAAATATTCAGCTTGTCCTAGCCAGACGGGTTGAAATACTGCGGTTCCTCCCAACCAGTTAAGATATGCATGAAGAACATCTTTTTTTGTGGAACAGCTCCGTTTTGTCCTCCTGGTAGGTAAAGTCGCACACGAGCCACGGGTGGCCAACACAGATGGAGCTTTGTTCCCACTTTCCGTAGCATTAGGGAACTAGGAATATTACTACTCCCCCTCTGGATGGGATGCTAGTCCATCACAGGGTTACCTGGTTTATATACTATGAAGTGACTAGGAGTATCACTACTTCCCCTGGATGGGATGCTAGTTCATCACAGGGTGACCTGGTTTATATACTATGAAGTGACTAGGAGTATCACTACTTCCCCTGGATGGGATGCTAGTCCATCACAGGGTGACCTGGTTTATATACTATGAAGTGACTAGGAGTATCACTACTTCCCCTGGATGGGATGCTAGTACATCACAGGGTGACCTGGTTTATATTCTATGAAGCGACTAGGAATACTGCTACTCCCCACCCACTGGATGGGATGCTAGTCCATCACAGGGTGACCTGGTTTATATTCTATGAAGTAACTAGGAGTATTACTACTCCCCTCTGGATGGGATGCTAGTCCATCACAGGGTGACCTGGTTTATATACTATGAAGTGACTAGGAGTATTACTACTCCCTCTGGATGGGATGCTAGTCCATCACAGGGTGACCTGGTTTCTATACTAATACTATGAAGTGACTAGGAATATTGCTACTTCCCTCTGGATGGGATGCTAGTCCATCACAGGGTGACCTAACTTGGTTTATATACTATGAAGTGACTAGGATTATTGCTACTTCCCTCTGGATGGGATGACCTGGTTTATATACTATGAAGTGACTAGGAGTATCACTACTTCCCCCGGATGGGATGCTAGTTCATCACAGGGTGACCTGGTTTATATACTATGAAGTGACTAGGAGTATCACTACTTCCCCTGGATGGGATGCTAGTCCATCACAGGGTGACCTGGTTTATATACTATGAAGTGACTAGGAGTATCACTACTTCCCCTGGATGGGATGCTAGTACATCACAGGGTGACCTGGTTTATATACTATGAAGTGACTAGGAGTATTACTACTCCCTCTGGATGGGATGCTAGTCCATCACAGGGTGACCTGGTTTCTATACTATTACTATGAAGTGACTAGGAATATTGCTACTTCCCTCTGGATGGGATGCTAGTCCATCACAGGGTGACCTAACTTGGTTTATATACTATGAAGTGACTAGGATTATTGCTACTTCCCTCTGGATGGAATGACCTGGTTTATTTACTATGAAATGACTAGGAGTATTACTACTCCCCCTGGATGGGATGCTAGTCCATCACAGGGTGACCTGGTTTATATACTATGAAGTGACTAGGAGTATTACTACTCCCTCTGGATGGGATGCTAGTCCATCACAGGGTGACTTGGTTTATATACATGTACTATGAAGTGACTAGGAGTATTACTACTACCCCTGGATGGGATGCTAGTCCATTACAGGGTGACCTGGTTTCTATACTATGAAGTGACTAGGAGTATTGCTGCTCCCCTCTGGATGGGATGCTACTCCATCGCAGGGTGACCTGGTTTATATACTATGAAGTGACTAGGAGTATTGCTACTCCCCCTGGATAGGATGCTAGTCCATCACAGGGTTACCTGGTTTATATACTATGAAGTGACTAGGAGTATAACTACTCCCCCTGGATGGGATGCTAGTCCATCACAGGGTGACCTGATTTATATACTATGAAGTGACTAGGAATACTGCTACTCCCCACGACCTGGATGGGATGCTAGTCCATCACAGGGTGACCTGGTTTCTATACTATTACTATGAAGTGACTAGGAATATTGCTACTTCCCTCTGGATGGGATGCTAGTCCATCACAGGGTGATCTGGTTTATATACTATGAAGTGACTAGGAGTATTACTACTCCCTCTGGATGGGATGCTAGTCCATCACAGGGTGACCTAACTTGGTTTATATACTATGAAGTGACTAGGATTATTGCTACTTCCCTCTGGATGGGATGACCTGGTTTATTTACTATGAAATGACTAGGAGTATTACTACTCCCCCTGGATGGGATGCTAGTCCATCACAGGGTGACCTGGTTTATATACTATGAAGTGACTAGGAGTATTACTACTCCCTCTGGATGGGATGCTAGTCCATCACAGGGTGACTTGGTTTATATACATGTACTATGAAGTGACTAGGAGTATTACTACTACCCCTGGATGGGATGCTAGTCCATTACAGGGTGACCTGGTTTCTATACTATGAAGTGACTAGGAGTATTGCTGCTCCCCTCTGGATGGGATGCTACTCCATCGCAGGGTGACCTGGTTTATATACAATGAAGTGACTAGGAGTATTGCTACTCCCCCTGGATGGGATGCTAGTCCATCACAGGGTTACCTGGTTTATATACTATGAAGTGACTAGGAGTATAACTACTCCCCCATGGATGGGATGCTAGTCCATCACAGGGTGACCTGATTTATATGCTATGAAGTGACTAGGAATAATACTTCTCCCCACGACCTGGATGGGATGCTAGTCCATCACAGGGTGACCTGATTTATATACTATGAAGTGACTAGGAATACTGCTACTCCCCACGACCTGGATGGGATGCTAGTCCATCACAGGGTGACCTGCTTTCTATACTATTACTATGAAGTGACTGGGAATATTGCTACTTCCCTCTGGATGGGATGCTTGTCCATCACAGGGAGACCTAACTTGGTTTATATACTATGAAGTGACTAGGATTATTGCTACTTCCCCCTGGATGGGATGACCTGGTTTATTTAATATGAAATGACTAGAAGTATTGCTACTCCCCTCTTGATGGGATGCTTGTCCATCAAAGGGAGACCTGGCTTATAAACTATGAAGTGACTGGGAGTATTGCTACTCTCCCCCCTGGATAGGATGCTATCCCCAGCATTTTGTCCCCAGTACCCATTTACACACCTGGGTTAATAGAGACAAGGTGGAGTAAAGTTTTTTCTTTAAGAAAATCACACAGACCAGGTCTCGAACCACCGACCTTCAGACCTGAAGTCCAATGCACTAACCACTACACCATCATGCACGCCTCCTGGAGTGGTTATTAAGTGGAGTGGGGTAGACTGCCAGCAGTCCCTATCTGGATAGTCGAGCGGGTAAGCAAATCACAAAACTCAAGTGTCAGCCACTGGGGAAGAGGCGGGAAGTTTTCCCTCGCCTCATTCGCTCGCTCTAGTCACACCGAGCTTTTTTTGGTGATTAGCTTGCCCGCTTGACTGACTGAAAAGGTACAACTGTAACTGGCAGTCTACATTGAGGGATAACCTACTGTACATAATGCAACGTTGAATTGTGAGCCAAACTACCGACAGAAAGTTTCGCTTCTAAAGGGTTTTATGCACTTCACCTTTTCTTGCAATAAAATGATTTCTTCTGCCGTCAAAATGCCACTCAACTCAGCAAATACCACATGAAAAGTACCCTTTGACTGCTGGGTCCCAGTCTCTGGCAAAGCGTTAAACAATACATTTTCTGCGCATGTGTAATCCTCCAGCTGAATTTTCCTGCCAAAGCTTTGAATAGATTCCACCACAGCATTGTACATCATTTTCTCGGTCGTGTGACAAATATTGAATAATTGCCCTTTGCGATACTGGAATTGCAAGACAGGAGTATTGTTATGGAAGCGTGCAACTTTCACCACATCACCAATTCTGTATCGATAAAGACCCCCAGGAGTAGTAACAACTAACTCGTAAAGAGAATCCACATCTAGGTCTTCAGCTAAATAAGTCTGCAAAGGCAACCAAAACAGATAACGGATTAGAGGTTTTGTCCAAATGTAGGAACTTTTTCTAATAAAAATAAATATTTCTTCTTTCTTTCTGCTGAAAAAATTTTTTTAAGTTAAGGCAAATTTTTTGTCCATTTTGCAAGGAAAACCTCTTTTTTTTATTGTACGCACTTTTCTCGTTTGTCGAAAAGATCACCTGTCGAACAGGTTGATGATGCCACAAGTGATACAACGTACTAGAGCGTGCCTAAATGCATGTCAGGGAGTCTTCTGTCCTACCTTTGCGGGTGCCCTTGTGAAAAGAAGTCTTAGAGAAGTCTGCTAAACATTGGCAACAAGTTATTGCGTAAACGAAGGAGACGCTTCCTAATCTTGTCGGCTAGGCGGAACGAATCGAGAAAAGTGTCGGTACCAAATCTGCGCCATCTTGAAACGTCACAATAGTATCCAGCATGCTTAACGCGTCGTCAGTCTAAGCGGAACGAATCGAGAAAAGTGTCGGTACCAAATCTGCGCCATCTTGAAACGTCACAATAGTATCCAGCATCGCGTGGAAATCAGGCATCATCCTGGGGAGCTGGGGTTCCGAAATGTCACATATGAATAATCTATTTGTCTTGATTTAGTTTCGGATATTTTCCCGATTTTGGAATCGTACGGCTCAATATTTCAATGCCTACTAAAAGTACGCAGTGGAAAAATTGGATTAAGGTTGTTCTCCGGACCAAGTAAGTTGTTGGGTCTCTTTGGAATCAAGCAAGAAGTTACAGAATTTCCTCGCTACCGTTCTGGTATGTTTTGAATGTTCTATCTTGATTTTGCTGTGGTCCTCTGCCTGATTTGGGAAGCTTTCACCTAAATACTGATGCGTTCTTCGCGATGTTCTATGGTACGGTGCAATTCGCTTATGTCTTGTAGCAATATTAATTCACTGACCGGCCGCGCCAGGCGAACGCAGATTAACTTTACAGTGCTCGAAATTGCGCCTGTATCGGGCGCATTTGCGACTAAAGATTTCGCAGTTTTGTGACTAAAATTGTCTAGCTAATAAAGGAATTATATTCAACAGTCTTGTGTACTTGCAACTGGTAGTTGTAATTTTATCCGAAAAATCCTGCGAAATTCACGTTGAATGTTGTGTGACTTAAACGTCGATTTCATGCTCCATTAACGCAGTGACCAAGAACAGGCTTTCTCAGAAATTTCTCATTTCCGGTTCTGATATTAGTACATGTACTGAGGAGTATGATTTCAGAATCGGAGAAATAACCGAAATGAAATCAAGACAAATATACTATTTATATGTCGGAAAAATCTGAGACCTTTCAGAGTACACAGCACGGCAGGATTTTGCCCGATTCCACGGCGATAGCGTGAATTTGCTTGATGACGGCCCGACGTTTTTGCCCGCGTGACATACCTTTTAAACAGTGGCTGAATTAATTCATGAAACTGAGGTACTAGGTCAAGACGAGGTGCCACGGGATAAGGAGACGCACTATAATTTATGATTACTACTAGTCAATAGAAAGTTTAACTCAGTTGAACCGATGGGGGGGGGGGGGACTCCCATCTAAAAATGACGGGAGTGCTCATTGTACATTCTAGGGGTCAAAATTTGGAGATTGGTACCATGACGGGAACTTTATTTAGATATGGTACGTACTGGTAAAAATCCATTTAAACCATGCCCATCAATCCAGATCCTGGTACTTTTTAGGGTGTTTTTGGAAAATTTCCGACAAGCACCCTCATCATTTTTTAGTGGGATATAGGGCAAAAAAAACCCGGCGAGTTTTCTTTTCGCCGCTATCTACTTTCATCATACCCAAAAAGGAGGCCTGTTCACAGGTTAATCATTTTTATATGGGGGTTGAACCCTGCTTCATGGTCACGTTGTTTTAAGGACAATGGACACTTTATTGGATCCCGACTATTATTGCGTTTGTCTGCGAACGCGATCCGTGTTGTGCGATCCGTGTTGTGCGAACGCGAACGTGTTGAATGTCCTGTATCATGTGTTGGGTGTCCTGTGCAATTTCCTAGCACAAAAATAGCCCCCCGAAGATTCTTTTGTGTTTTTCAGGGGCAAATTCACGGGCGGGAACTGGTGTCTACTTTGGCCTCGCTGTCATATAGCTTGCTGCTGATCAGAGAAGGACGCTTTAGCTTCGCTTATTAAGCTTGGTTCCCACTAGCGACGTAAGCAACGTAAGTGGAATCGTAAGCGGAATCAGAAACGCAAGAACCTTACGATCTAGTGGAAATCAAAACGACAGAAGCCAATAGTAAGCGACGGAAGCAGAAGCGGAATCGGAAGAAAAAGGAAACCTTCTGATCCTTCCGATTCCGATTCCGTCGAGCTTCTGATTCCGATTGCGACTCCATTTTTAATTTACACTAGAACGTAAGGCTCCTTCCGCTTCCGACTTTGCTTCCGATTACGTCCCCAGTGGGAACCAGCCCTTAATCTGCGGCGCATAAAAGCAACTTTACGCTTTTCAACGGCCGGAAAAAAGTTGAGAATTGACCGATTTTTATCACATAGCAAGTGAAATGAAGCCTGGCAGAGGTTTGACGGCAAAATCAACCACGGACATTTCAGGGTCTGTTTACGAACACTGTTGATCCACGTCGATCTCTACACAATTCATCGGTCTTTGTCATACGGCAAGTGAAATAATGGTTGGCTGCGATTTTTTTTCTTTTTGAATCCAACAATTCTTCCCCGTAACTTATGCCTGCATGTTTTTTCTCGCTGTTGTTGCTGTTTTTCAGCTGCTGCTGTTAAAAATATAGACTGCTGCATCACGGTGTTCCTTTTTTTGCTTATCTTATCATTGCTATTTTACTAAATAACATTCGATTTCTTTATGATTTTGTTTAGTTTTATTGTTTATCGTGTAAGCTTATGTTTGAATCACATCATCTTAATTACATCTGTGCTGCTGTTTGTCAAATATTCAATGTTATTCGCTTGATCTATTTGCATGTACTGTATGTAAATGTCAACAAAAAGTAACGCAAATGAAACGCTGTTTCTTCCTTGTCACCGCAAAATGTTTGCGAGTTTCTTGCACTCTCAAGTGGCGGTGAACAAAAACATTTAGCATGGTGTGAATCGACATCTATACTGCTTCTTTCAATTCAGCTTTTAACGAACATGTCGAACGCACTCTTAATCTCTGATTATTACTAGTTAGTAAATTAAAAGACAGTGGTACCATTAACAAAACAGTAAGATAAAAAAACTACATGTACCTTAGGCTGTTCTTCGTAGAAATTGTCAACAGGAATGAACTCAAAAAATGCAGCTAATAAAATAGGAAGGTACATGGGCTCATCCTTTGGCCACAAATTTACACCAATCGGTAACTCTGTACTTGCGTAAACAGCAGAATACATGGGAATGTGACCTGTGTATTTTTCTCGCAATTTTTTTGCATACAACTCCTGTGAACCTTAACAAAGAATGCAAAGATATGCAATTTTAATAATTTCAATAGGCTCGGTAAAGTATAAAGCAGACATGAGCCACAGGCAGCCCACAAGGCAACAAGGCAGCACGAAGCAACTGCTGTTACTGGATGTAGATTAAGTGCAACATAGTTCTTAGTATTTTTTTTTATTTAACGTCAACATGATCCCACAAGCTGGAAATCTTAAGTATTTTATTGTGTATTGTATTGTGTAATAAAGGTAATCTATCTATCTATAGTCCATTGCAGGGTTACCCCTCAACATTATGTCAGCAGTGCAAGTTTCCCTTTCATAAACAGTCGCTGCCATTTCATACCAGCTATGGAGGAGAACTTTCACTGTCGTACCCTGTTTATTTTGTTCCCAAGTGAAAATATTGTATATAAATAATTGTAATGGGGGATGTGCAGCGGTGTAGTGGTCCAAAGCATGTTGGACCTCAGATCTGAGGGTCAGTTGTTTGTAGCCTGGTCTCGGTCATTGTGATGTTTCCTTGGAAAAGAAACTCAAGTCCACATTGTCTCTGTTCACCCAGGTGTATAAATGGGTATCGGCAACAAAATGCTCTGGGTAACCCTATGATGGACTAGCATCCCATCCAGGGGAGCAGTAATATCCCTAGTTGCTTCATGCAATAGAAACTGGGACAGGCTGTGGTCGTGTGGGCTACCTCTGGCTCGTGTGCATATCAGTAGTCTGTCAAGTGTGATAATTTGTAAGTGTATAGTAGGGACTTCTAGATGCAAGTGACTTACTCTAGCATCAGTAGCCTGTTTCAGGCACTAGGATTGTGGGGTGGTGGATCAGCTAAAAACCGTCCTTATGCAAGTACGAGTGGGAAAAACAAAGGCACATCAACTAGAGAGAGGGGGGGGGGGGGGCAAAAGGTACTAAAAGGAACAGCATAGTGATACCTGTAGTTACGCAAAGTAAAATTTTCAAGTTTGGCCAGATTCGTGGGGCCACTGCATCAAATCCTGCTTGGAATTCTTTCCTTAATTCTTCAGCTCGCTGTTTGTCTGGTTTAAGATAACTGTTCAGCTTACTACAACAGTAACGAGAAATGAGTTAAAGGACATTTTGATTTTATATAAACAATAAACAATAGCCTCCATTTGTTGCAAAACATACTGTAAAATTGGTTGGGAACTCAGGGCAGCAAGTCCACGCCCCAGCGGGGTACTCAAGTATAATGGAAAATTGTTATAGATTAAATTTGTAGATGTAGATGTAGTGATGGAGAAGTACAAAGGCTTTTTGGGGGTTTGAAACTTGCAATCTGAGGACTTTTTGGGGGTTAGTGCCAGTTTTTTGGTGACTTTTTTGGGGTGAAAGATTTTGGTGAGGACTTTCTTGGGGTCGACAAAAAGCGTAATCTTTTTATGCAGAGAGAAAAAGAACTCTTTGGGGGGCTACATTCTACACATGTAGGCTGTTCTGAACTTTGTTTTGAGTCTGGTTTTAGCCTCACCGATTTTCTTCTAACTGGATACCCCATTAAAGGAGCATGACTTTTTATTCATACCTTCTGGTCTCAGAATCTAGTTCCAAGTCAGAATCTAATCTTCCTTCTTCAATATCCTTAATGAGTCGTTGCCAGTTATCTTCTAGTGCAAGGAACCCTCTTAAAATGGTCTCAGCTAAGTTTGTAAATATAATGCCAATGTTGCGATCTTTTAAACCAAACAGCAAATGAACGTATTGTGAAGCATGACTGTCCAAGATATAAAAACCAGGACCAGGAGTTGAAAAGAGCGATAATCGAGGTCCGCTTGGGGGCTCATTGGAAATAGGGCATTTGCGAATTCCACCTTCAGTTAGCTCCTCTTTCTTTTGTTGATAGAAAGACAAAATTCGCTGCAAGTTGAAAGTCTGCAATAGGGAAAAATAAAACATTTTATTTAAGTAATAATAATAATAATAATAAAAATATAATAATAATATTTATTACCAAATAAGAACCTAGGTATTATATTTATAATACCTAGGTTCTTATTTGGTGCATTTATAATACTCAAAGTGCCTAGGAGGTACAATAAAATAATAACAGGAAAATAACTTATTTACAATTGGTATTAAATGTCATCTAACAAAAAACTCTCCCGAAAAAGAAAATTAATGTCTTTTATTTTGACTTAAATGCTTCCATAGTGCTGGCAGATTTTATGTCCATTGGGATAGAATTCCAAAGTTTTGGTGCTGAAGATGAGAAGGTGCGATCACCATACATGATTGATTTGATAGATGGAGGAGGAGTTAGAAGTGAACTGTACCAGGCCCCGGCTGTTTAAAAGGTGGCTAGCCCTATCCACACAGTAGAGATTTATTCACTTGGTTTTGTAAAGGTTTATCAAATGAATAGCAATTTATCTGGTGAAAAATTGCTAAACAACCTCTGGGGGTTGTTGGGGTTGGGACTCCCATATGGAAAGTATGGGGGTGCTTGTTGTCTCATTAGCGATGAAAATTAAGGATGTTTGCATCACTTGGGGTGTTCAGGAATGAACGTCGATATTTTAAGCCATCAAGGTATTTGAAGTCGTATTAATAGATCAAAGCATTGTCATCATTAAGTCTCGTAACTCTTGCTTGTCTATATTTAATTTTAGAATGGTATCTTTTAGGAGTCAATAAAGCTTGAGCCGTACAAGCATCCCTGTACCTTAGGGAGAGCTTCCCAACCCCCACCCCAACCCCCTGCTTTGTCCCCAGATGCGGGTCTTGTGCGGGAAAACGAGGTGTTCAGAGTGTTGTAGGAAGGATGTTAAATGGGAAGCACACCACCGAAAACCACAGGGTGTTCCACCCAGTGTGGTGCGTCTAATTCCCACAACTCTATGTGCACCCCTAGAATAAGGAGGGATGCCTAATCTCTGCCAACACAGCCGTTTGACCTCCACATTCCAACACACCTTAGGATATGCATTATACATGGCATTTGTTAATGCTGCTAAAGCGACGAAAAATGCATTCCCCTGACTTTGTACACGTGGTATCATAGAACTGGGACCTGTCGTTCCTGAAGTAACAGCCAATTTACTTGTTCTCTCCTTAGTCAACACTGCATCTTCACCCTTAGCAATTCTGTCTTCAAAGAATAAAAAGGAAACAAAATGTTCATGGAAAGAGGCAAATATTGAGTTATTCATAATTCCCTTCAGTGTTGTTAATAACTGCAGGTACACTAAATTCTACAGTATCTTATAAATTCATAATCTCTTATTTTTCTTCATTTCTCTAAATTTGAACTATCTACCTAGGCTACAAAGCATGTAATCACATCTTGACTTTTCCATACTTTTGTCCATAAAAATTTCCCACAGTAATTGTCAGGTTTTACAGATAACCCCGGGGGGTTATCTCAACAAAGTTTTGTACGTGGATGCTCTGCCCCGAGGTCCAAACCCTTACCCTTTTATGTACCATTTTTGACACAAAACTGGTAACCCTTTCATATACCTAGTTGACTTTCATCTTTGATACATGTTGTAATGACAAAGGGAAAACAAAAGAAGCATATCTGGCTTACATTTCTCGACATTTCACTTCAGTATAAACATGAAAATACTTTAATAGACGAATTAGCTGCTAATCAGTTGAGATACTGGATGAACTTGGGTGGGATAATCTTGAGACATGAAGGACAAGGCAATTAGCCACAATAATGTATAAATTGAAAAATTGAATTGCACCTGATCATTTGAATCAAAGTTTTAATATTACAAACTCTATGTATTCCTACAATCTAAGAAACTCAACACATAATTCGTTCCAAGACCATATACTGAGGCTGGAAAAAATAGGTTCCACTATAGAGGGGCGGTTCTCTGGAATAGTCTATCAAATACTATCAAAGGACAGACAAGCCCGTAATCATTTATCTCACATTTGCAATTTAGTACAATTTTAATGACCATATTTATCTAATAAGGTATTCGCATGTATTATCGGACATGATTGATTATCGGGCGCTAACGAAAATACATCCAAAATCCCACAAAAATAAAAAGAAAGACGCTGGAACGCCCGTGCTATCAGCTGAATAAAGTTTAATCTGTTCAACTACCGAGTCTTGTGTCGAAAATCTGAATATCTTGGAAATAAAACTATTCCTCGTACCTGCAGCGATAAAGGCGCTCTGATTTTCCAATCATTTTTCCCTTATGCAAGGAAAAAAACTCCAAAAGATGAACGCAAAACTGCAAAGATTGTTCTGAAATCCATCGAGTGGGAAACTTCCCCTCCATTTTGTTTCCCATACATGATGTACCTACCGTTTCTGAGCAGTTTACCGCTGTTTAGGGGTACTTCTTTTCGGGTATGCCTGTGATCGATGATCGGACGGCCTATATACTGATGTGATAAAGATTTGCGTACGCACATTGTTGGCGGAAATTTTCAATAGGATTTGCATGTCCGATAATCAATCAGCGTGTCCGATAATCTATCAAGGCATGGATAATTTTGTAATCAGTTTTGTCGGAGATATATCGCTTTCTAGACAATTTTGGAATGCAACTATCGAGACAACTCTATAAAGCTTTTGGTGGAAGAAGAATTTGGTTGTTCGTCTGTCAAGCGCTTTGATAAAAGCGATGAGGTAAATGTGTCCGAAAATACATGCGAATACCTTATTGTTTATTATTGCATTATTTTTGCACTGCTCTCTGGATTATTTTAGGATTTAGAAGTATATGAATATTTATTTAGATTATTTGTGTATTAACCTGATGTTTACCCGTATATAAATAAAAGTGATGATGATGATGATGAAGATGATGACGAGAGCACTTTTATGAATGGGATTCTGTGTTTAAGGACGTTCGCGCGAAAATCTTCTAACATTGATTTTTTTATAAAACTTTTGCTGCGGTTAGGCAATGAGTTACTCATGTCAGAAATGCAAAAAAAATGGGGGGTCACCGACTTCGTTTCGGCAATAAGACATCTGAAAGGTGACCCTAATTTCGAAAAATCGGCCTTACCTACTCGATATGGCCCCAATGTCTGTTAGTCCAAAAATATTGTTAATGAGTCTCTAAAATGTAATTTTCTGTGCCAAATTTTGTGTGAGTGGGTCTATTAAGCAAATTCATTCAACTGGTAACGTTCTTTAAAGGAAATCTAATCTGTAAACGACAGCATTTGCAAACTCTGACAGCCGCAAGTTGCGAGGATTCGATGTCGCGCGGGTAGAAAAATGGGAAAAAATTAAACTTCCTACATTGATTTTTTGTTCATTTTTTTACAATCTGTCGAGAATTGGCAAAGAAAATTATCTATCAAAAAAAAATTGGGGGTCACCGACCATCCAAGCGAGTTAAATCTAAGCAAAGTTATCGCAACGGCTACCAGCCCTTCATGTGCTTAGATTTCTTCTCTTGCGCACGCTCGTGCATGACGTAGCATGGCATTGCGACATGAATTGCGTGCGCAGTAAGGATGCGCATAAACAATTAGCGCGAACGTCCTTAAATAAAGATGATTGATTGACCCCCCCCCCCCCCCCGCCGGAGGGGGGGGGGGGGCAGATATAAAAAGTAAAAACGTGATTGCACGGTTTCAATCAATCAATTAACTTTATTTAAACACGGTAAAACGGCTCGGTTTGTAGCTCAGGTACATCTTTCAACTTCTACAAGAAAAATATTTTACCCAGTATCTCAAGTTTACCGTTCATCAATTTTTCGAATGTCGGAAATATTCCGGTTTTCTCCCATACAAACACTGCGAGTCACATTTAGTGACCAATTTGCCACATTTTTAAAATGGCCGAAAGTATTACTCCGAAGTGTTCGGTAGAAAATATCCAACACTTACCTACATACTCTTTGTAATGAGACTTTGTCGTTAGCGGATGAGTCTCCATGAAGTCTTTCCCACTCTTTATGCTTTCAAAGTTAAACTTTCGGCCATAAACAGTGTTCTTGTTGTTGCTTACTATTTCCATCAACATTTTCTCCTGCACTTTGCTGCAATCTTTTGACTCCCGTTCCAGTCGCTTTCTTGCCCGCCATCCGAAAATCCAAATGAACATTATAGATAGATAATTCACAAGCATAGTTCGCAAAGTGTGAGATTTGGACCTGCATTTGCTGAAAATATGAAGGCTCACGAAAATCGTAATGCAAGCCAACAACGCAAGCACAGCCTTGAAAAGCAAAGCAGTTACTCTAGTCGGGAATACTGCTAAACACACAGGCACCAAGAAGAATGCACAAAGCTTGAAATAAGTCACTCCAGTCATTTCCCACGATTGATCACAATGGACGTTCTATTTTCACCGATTCTCGCTGTACGGTGAACGCCGAGTTCTGTGGGGAGAAGGCTGTACCTTTCCAAACAAGCTCAGTGATTGGTTAACAAAACAATAGGTGGGGCTTTCGACTTGCTCGCAGGCTAGACCACAGGCACCCCAAGCTCAGTGTGAGAGTCAGTTACGTGTGGTACCGTATTTCGTAATATCAATATAAGGATTTGCATGGTAATCCCAGGAATAGATTCAAGAAGATAATTATACGCAAAATTTCTCAATAAAAAAGCCTTACCTCATTGTCATGATGTGTTGCTTGCTTCCTGTGTGGTTATTTTCCTGATTTAATGCGAAAATATAAGGATTTAAACACGGGGAACAAAGAAATTGCTTAAATCGCATTAAATCAGGAAAATAACCAATATCTGTTGAATGAGTGTGACGTCACAAAACATAATATCATGGGATTTTATTATGAGATATTTGGAAAGAGCATGATAAAAAATGGCCGCTTGCCAAAAATCAGCATCCTACTGGCACTTTTATACTCTGTTGCAGCCAGGCTAACTCTGAAGACTTGAAACAAACCCTTCTAATTTTGCCTCAGTTCCACACCCACAAAACGGGTTTCTGGTACCTTTTATGGGTTCCTTTCAAAATTTCCAAAGACCACTTCTGTTATATGGGAGTCCACCCTGCAAACCCCCCCCCCCCCCAGCCAACAAGCACATGTAAGTAAACAAGAGTTCCCCCTGGTCGGAATAAAAGCTTGTATAAGATACCAGATAGAACTTAGGAACTGGGGTACGATGGTCTATGAACAGACCATGCTACCACAACCCTACAGACAAAAAACTTGTTATACCCGTCTTTAATTATAAATTATTGATCATTTAATTTGTTTTATGAAAATCCTAGTACATTTCTGTCTTTTATACATGTCTGCAATAAATTTTCTGAAACATAAGCTTACATTTAATTTATATATTAGCCATCCATTCAAATAAAATTCACCTGTGCTAATTTTTTTTTTTTTTGTAAACTTGACATCCAAGGTCATTAATTTAATTTTAAAGCAACAATATCTGTATTAATTTGAACATTCATAATAGTTTAAGTAAGCAGCAGCTTTAAGGAAATTTTGCACCATTATGAATTGATCCCAAACTAGGTTAGAGTTCCTGGCCACTATAAAGTACTTTGTCCAGATACTGCAAAAACTTCTAGATATATTTTATAACTCCTATTAATTATGGTGTACATTGCATAGAGTATGTGTCATGCCACCCTTGCACAACTAGTGCTTGGCAATGCTCCTTGCTTGCACTTACACATCATAAAATTGCAAGCTACACAGTTTACTTAATTCCTTTTCAAATTAACCTGCAATCAGGATATCACTTGATGTTTTTGTCTCCATGTTGTAAAATCAATTTCATGTATAAGCAAGGGTACTTAGTTAATATAATTAGTGCAGTTTTAATGAAAACACAAAAATCCTGTGACATAGACCCTTAAAAATAGACCACAGTGATAATAATTTCATAATTTAAACACATTTACGGTCATTTTAGTGACAATCTAAATAGAGTCAACTCCTGCTGTATTCAGACACCTCCAGGACCATGATTTGATGTACATAAGAAAGAGAGTTCAGTTGGAGATAACAGAAGTTATTTTCAGCAAGTCCTTTTTCACCAGACTGCACTTGAAGGGACAGTGTTCAAGTTAACATATCATGTTTTTGTGAGTATTGCCAGGAACCAAACTTCATTGTCGGGAAGAAAAAAATTCAGTACCAAATTTGATGAAAGCAAAGATATACAGCTATTTCAATTATTAATGTTGTCGGATGAAAGCTTAAAGCCAAGACGGCAAGGTAGTATGGGTTAGGGTTAAAGCCACTGCATAAAAATCCCATACAACCTTGCGGTCTTGGCTTTTTGCCTTTTTCATCCGACAACATTAATTGAAATAGCTGTATAAATAATGGCTTAACCCTTTCACTTCCAGTCAGTTATGGAGACATGTGGTGTAGTTCTAACTGTGGACAAAATCCTATGGTGTGACCATTCAAATCAAACCTCTTCAGCAGTTCTTTGAGCTTTTGAAAAACTCACTCATGCAAATTAATCCCAAATTGAACTCGAAACCGTATGATTACCTATACCAACTGTAAATGAAAACTTCAATCAAAACCACAAATTAATGACAAAACATAGTTCTTATGCTACATGTGTAATTGTTCAGTTGTGTCACTCATTTTTCCCCACATGGGCAATTAAGAAAATGAAATCAAACAAGTACTTTAGCAGTGTCTGAAGAATGCAAAGTTGTATACAAATTACTAACCCTTTCACTCACAGAGTCAATTATGGAGACAATGTAGTGTAGTTCTAACTTTTGAGTGTGTGAACAAAATCCTATGATGTGACCATTCAAATGAAACCTCTTCAGCAGTACTTTTGCATGGTACCATTTATTCTAACTTTTGAGCCTGTCAACAAAATCCTATGATGTGACCATTTAAATGAAACCTCTTTGGTAGTACTTTTGCATGGTACCATTTGTTTTTCAATGTTTTGAATTATTCTTGAATTTTGATTTTTGGCACTCTTGGGAGTTGAAGGGTTAATACAATGTATAACAGCACTGCCTATTGCAAGATTTGTTGTTTGTATTACGATTTCTTTACTTCATTTTTGAGAAAACCAACCCTATCAAAATGGCTGCTACTGCAATTAATACTGCCAACAACACTGGATTAATGCTTGCTCCTTCTTGCTTTGAAGCTGTTGTGCCTGTTTCTTCAGGTTTCTTGGCCATGGTCGCAAATGGACACACCCCAGGAGCTTCTTGACTTGTATCCTCAACAGCACTGTGGATCTCCTCAATGGTCAGCTTTTTCTTCTTTGGTTGCTCGTCTTCATATCCAGACAGCTCATCAATCTCTTGAAACAGGTAGATGTTGAGTAGGAACACATAATTTGCTTCTTTGACAATCTCGTCTGACTTGACTTTGTCAATGTGGAGTTCATCGAGGCGTGACCGGTACATGTTCTTAAACTTCTTCGCATCAGGGACATTTTCAAACATGAAAAATTTCACCCCTTCACCTGTGCTTGGCAGATCCATTGCTTTAACTGCCATTTTACGAAGAATCCGTCCGCCAGACAGGTCACCCAGGTACCTGGGGTAATGATGAGCAATGAGCAGGGATGGATCTTTATCACCAACTTCATGGATTCTGTTCACATAGGATTTTGTGGCATCAGACATAGGAACTTGTTTCCACTCTGACCCAAAATAAAACTCCATATCTTCTTCCAAAGACTGAAGGCGACCAAGCTCATTTGGAAAATGAACAGCCTTGAACAGCTCATGGTCCTTGTGTTTTTCACTCTCCTCTTCAAGAGCTCTGAATGAGGAAACAAGCAATAATTAAAAGTCTTTCACAAGTCAAGTGGCTCATCAGAAAAATTTTACAAGGATGTATTGCCACCCTCCCTTCCTACCCCCTGTAAAGATAATAAGCTAACAAACACTATGCGATTCCAGTGTATTGGTACTTCCTGTGACGTATACACTGCTGGCGTCATGATGCATTGAGCACTGTATATAACATAACATGCTCCCTCCATAATGCTTTCATAATTTAAAGGGTTCAACATCCAACTTCAGCATTCTCAGTTTGTCTTTATTCCAACAGTAATCAACCATTACACCCCCGGGGGGGGGGGGGGGGGGGGGGGGGGGACTCCCATATAAAAATGACGGGGGTGCTCATCGGAAATTTTCGAAAAACACTCTAAAAGGTACCAGAATCTCATGATGGGCATGGCTCAAAATACCTTTTACCCCTAAGAGGTACCAATTCTAAAACAACACATGTCATATTGTCATATTTTTCGGCTCATACCCTAAAAGGTACTGCGATAATTCTAACTGTGGTCATTTTAGATTTTAGTACCCTAAGCAGTACCAATCTCCAAATCTTGACCCCTAAAAGGTATGACGAGCACCCCCGTCATTTTTATACATGTATGTAAAGTGTCTTGCCTAAGGGCAGAGACTGTGTTTGGGTTGAAAGTTTACTGTGCAAGCCACTTTACAATGAGCACTACATGAAATCAGTAATAATCAAACTTCCAAGACAGCACTCTCTAACTTGGAAAGAATCATACAAACAAAAAATGTTCGCCCTTGCATGTGGTTTGGGTTTAAATAAATTGTAAAATTCTCCCAAACTCATCCTGTGTTTATATGGAGAACAGGAATGGTGTAGGGGTGAGAACAATGTGGTCCAGGTTCGATTCCTGGACTCACAGTCATGTGGGTTGAGTTTGTTGTAAGTTCTCATCCCTGCTCTGAGGGTTTTTCCTCCCCAGGGGCTTCAATAAAATTGGAAGTAGCCAGCTGGTTTGAGTAGAGTAACCGACTGTGGCAACAAGGGGCCGCAAAGCCCCTTTTTCTAGGGAGGTCTAGGGGCATGCCCCCACCGCCCAAAAAAAATTTTGAAATCTGAAAGCTCTGAAATGCGATTTCCAGCATTCTGGGCACCAAATTGAGTTCAAAAGATAAAGGAAGATTTCTTACCAACAGCAACATTTTTTTTTTTAAATTTTACAATACTAATGAGCTGAAAATGTCAGTTTCAAAATGTCATTTCACTACATTTTCTTGCGGCTGGTAGACCATGTGACTATATCCAAAAATAATTGAAGGGCTCCCGGCAATAACGCTAAGTACGTTTTTTTTAAATTTTCACTGAAATCTTGGATTTTTAGCCTCAAAAGGGACTCGCTTGCCAAAATTATGACTGGATCACTGGATTTAAACCAGGTCAACAAATCTTCTATCTTTGAACAGAATAATTTTTTTTGGAAAAGATACATGGGGTGTCCTGGGGGGCCATAAGGTGTCAAAGGAAGCCAAAACATTTTCTCAAAGATGTGGATTTTCTTCCCCATTTTGGATCTATTTTAAGTACCTTAACAATAATAAATCATTAATTTGACAAAACTGTGCTGGAAAGGCCTAAAACATACAATTTTAGTGAAAGTTACCAAACACATACTTAGGACGTTCTTGTCGGGAGCCCTTCAATTGTGGCACGGTTACAACGGCCTCAAAACGAGTATAGTGGGAATCGCAACCATTTTCGACCAGAATGGATACTGAATGTGCAATTTAAAAGCCCGATCTTTTGATAATTATTTTGAAATCGAGGTAAAAGTACATTCATGTAAACCTCAAGTCCAACAAGATGAATTTTAATTTAGGTTTGAAAGAATCTTTCTTTAATTACTTCAATTTAGGGAAAAACGTAGCCGACTTCTCTGAGCAAAGTAGGCAATGCTTTTCGTCGGCCGTCGTAGCTTATTGAAAGCACTGCCTCCCTCCTCAAAAACTAACAATTTCTAAATTCCAAATCAACCTGGAATTGAGGGCCAGTCAGTTGCATGACTGTTAAGTTTCATTGAGTTGATTGATTGATTTTTATTTATTTAATAGTGAGGTTTATCTGATGGTCAGAAAAATGGGAAAAAAGCAGAATGCAAACTGACCTGTACACAAAGTAGAGATCAGCAAGAAGTTCTTTGTACCACTGTTTTTCAATTCTTCCTTTGGCAAACTCATTCACAAAGTGGATATTTTCTGCTTCTCTGTGCACCTTCTTGGTGCCTTTCTTGAGCTCCTTGGAGAGCTGTATCGACGGCTCTGTTTTCTCAATCTCTTCGCTTACGTCTTGAATGATGTAGTTTATGGAGGTTTCTAGGATTTTCGTCCACCGCTGACCATCCAGCTTGTCAACCAGGGGCTTGCCGTCACTGCAGACCGTCTTAAATGGGCATCCTTCATCTGTCTCAAACACTGGACACTCCCCAAGATCGTCTTTCAAAGAATGGGATACTTCATGCACATGCTTGAAAATGTCTAACAGCTTAGCCCCATGAGATCCCTCAACAGAAAACTGTGGCAAATCAGCAAGCCTTTTATAAAGGCCTCCTACATCCGCACTGTCCTTGTAAGGGCAGCCGTTTTGAAATTCAGGACATTCTTTCAGTTCTTTTCCAAAATCTTTCCCACCAACCTTTGCAAATGGGCATCCTGATTCAAAAGCAGGGCAGGTTTCTTTCAAATCAGTAAGACCAACAGAATGAACAGAGGGGCTAACTGGCTCGGCTTTGTTTTCCCCTGTTGGAAGGACAGCCTCTGGGGGATTAATAAGTGGCTTTCCGGCCTCACTCTCAACAGTTTTAAATGGGCATCCTTCTTTCTGAAGCACTGGGCATGCATCAGCTTTCTCATGGCCAACACTGTGAATAACTTTCATGGTCTGCATCAGAGCTTCTTTATGATGGCAATCCTTGTCACTGCTTGGCATCTGTGACAGCTTACTGCAGATTTCTTCTACTGATTTTGCATCTTTGAAGGCACACCCCTCTTTGAACTCAGGGCATTTCTTGATTTCTTCCAGAAGGGCTTCATTATCCATCTTGGCAAATGGACATCCTTCTTTAAAAGCAGGGCACTTCTCTTTCAGTTTGCTGACATCAGAGGCAGTCAGACTTTCCAGGACAGCGGCAGGTGGCTCTATCAAAGGCTTTCCTTCCTTGCTGGCATCCTTAAATGGGCAGCCTTCCTTTGTCTTGAACACAGGGCATTCTCCAACTTTCTCTTCCAAGCTTTTAGACTCAGTGTGAACAGCCTTTAGCATGCTTAGTAACTGCTCATGTGCTGCACCAGTATGGTGCTTTGATTCTGGCATCTTGGACAGTTCTTCAAGCATCTCCTTGATATTGTCTGTGCTCTTGAAGGGGCATCCCTGTTTAAACTCAGGGCATTTCTTGATTTCTTCCATGAAGAGGTCTTGGGTAAGCTTAGAATAGGGACAGCCATCCTTAAAGGCAGGGCATTTTTCATGGATTGATTCTTTCTCATAAGACTCCATGATACACAAAATAAATCTGAGTAAATTAAAAAAACAAATATATAATTAGAAATTCAGAAATCTAGAAGTGCATCACTTGCCTGTGGTTTTGCATATACTTTCATATTTGAACTACAGCATTAATTTGATGTCTTAAACGCCTGATTACATGAGCCGTGCTGGCCATGTTTTGCTGAGATGTTTGGCTAGTCTGATAAACGCAACAAAAAAAATCAACTTTGCAATACGTGACAACTGGGCCAGCCCAGTTAGCCGGGATCCCGGTATAGTGCAGCCAGGATCCTGGCTAACCGGCTAAGATTCCTTTACTGGCTAACTGGGACAGCAAAAAATTTGCATCAGAGCAAACCAGCTTGCCTGTTAATTCTCATTTTTCTTTCTAAACAACATAAAGAGGTACACAAGACTGTGTAGTTCTAAAAGCACAAATAAAATGAACCAAAATGCAGAAAAAATCCTTAGTTTAAATCATTCTACTCTTTGCTGCCATTTCAAAACAACTTTTTTTTTTGGGGGGGTCTGATATAAAAATGACTGGGGTGCTTGACAGAAATATTCGAAAAACACCCTAAAAGGTACCAGAATCCTGCGATTATCCTGTACTGCGATAATTCTAACAGTGGTCATTTTAGATTTTCGTACCCTAAGCAGTACCAATCTACAAATTTTGACTCATAAAAGGCACGACGAGCACCCCTGTTATTTTTATATGGGAGTCTCTTCTTCGTTGATGCTAAATTTAGTTCGTGCCAGGGCTGGCTCGCCTCATGTAATACCGGTCTGAAAGTCATCTCAGCTAACTGGGTCAGCACGGCTTATATAATCAGGCCCTAAGACCTGAAGTTTTACGGGACAAAACAATGTCTTGTAAGTTACTTTTTGTTCAGGTATACGCAAGATCAAAATAACATTACATGTTGTTAGTATACGAATTGAATCTCAAATTGAATATTTTCCTCTAAAATGTAAGGTTGGAAGTCTCTTCACGCATAAAGGGCTTTCATAACTCCAGGAAAGTCTTACAAATAGACATAATAAGCTTATGCGTGACATGCGTATGTTGGAACCCGCCAGACAAAAAAAAATGAACACGAAAATTGGGCAAGGGCGACGGCAAGGGCCATAAAATTGCGAAATTGTTCTGATAGGCAAAATAACAGCTTTACAAAAACACTCCACGCTTCACACGAAAAGTAAAACGGTTGGTTGAATAATGTCGACTCGACTTTCAGGTCGCGAGAGGGGCAGTCGTGAACTTTATCATAACAACATTGGCTAGCAATGGCCAAAAACAACCATCAAAAGCAGTCAAGCGAAATGACAAATTTAGTAGAAAATAATGTTCGATAAAAGAAGGCGTTAAAAGAAAATGGAAGTCTACATTTACGTGGTACATTAGGGACAACCTCTGAAGAAAGTAAAAGCGACAATTTTACCTGAAACTTGCAAAATAGGTGGTTCCAAATGGCGGAATTCAGGAGTGGCGGAGTTCTTCCTTGGCTTGTTCAAGACCTTCGTTGGGCCAATATGGGTGAACTATGCCACGCCGACACTTTATGACAATTATGCGTGGTACAACCAACCAATGAAATGGCTGTATTCCTCAAATGTGATCTTCTCGTGGGTTTCAGTTTCTGCAGTGTCATTGCGCCAATAATAGCTCACTATATTGCGACAACGATTGTGCAACTCACATGAACTGCCACGTCACCTTGGCACTAGTATTTTCCGTGGATTTGACTGGCATGGTTCCGATGTTATTCCAATGGGGAGATCACGCAAGGATTCTTCCGTTGAAAAAACAAGCTTTACAACCCTGCTGTCCGTTTTCCGCGGGGAGCAAGGAAATCGGATCTGCGCGCAGGCTATGTTCCCACAGTTCCCAAGAAAGTCAAGAAAGATATCATTGTCCTTTTACCTTACTTAGGTTTTCACAGCAACCACGTCACCAAACGTCTTCAATCATGCATACACTTCTATTCTTGCATCAACCTCAAAATTATATTTCAGAACACACACCGCATAAAATCCTTCTTTGGCGGTCTTCTTTCCATCAAGGACCGCCTTGGACCTCTCTCAAATGTCTAAAGTTGTCTACAAAGCTGGTTGCTGGGATTGCGATGAATACTACATAGGGAAAACAAAACGACGACTTCATGACAGAAAAACCGAACATTTCAAGGCCCTCAATAAAAGTGACCATACATCAGCCATTGCTGATAATATCAAAATCACTGGTCACAACATTAATTGGGATCATTTTGATATTTTAGCGTCCGGCAAAACGGACTTTCACTGTAAAATTAAGGAGACTTTGCTCATTCAAGAACTACAGCCTTCTTTATTTAAATTAAATGTTAACGTCAGCAGTGAGAAGCTGATGCTTTCATCATTAGCTGTAGCTTAGGACTGACGTCCGTAGATACAGGGCAATATGTCTGAATAAAGTTTTGTTTGGTTCTTAATCTTGGTTCCAGATCGCTATTTTGAACTATATAAACAGTTTCCGAACACTGTAACGGTTACGTTTGAAAATGTATGTTGCGAAACGTCAAGTTTATTATAAAAATGCGTTGGTTTACCATCACCGCTGTTTGTATTATTTTTTTAATCAAGTTACGATGGCCTAAGAACAAGAGTTTATATTTACACCCTCTTCCCGAACAAGAGCGCGTACTCGAAATTCTTCAGAAAGCGGACCACATCAGCCTATGGTTGTCAGATTCTAAACGGCCTGCGAGACCAAATAAAGTATGTATGTATGTATGTATGTATGTATGTTGACTACCCCCAAATACTGATCATGAACACAATTTCCAACTTTATCGCACCTCTATTTTGCTATTAACCATATGTACCGTTTCAAATAAAGTTGTTCATTATGAAAAAAAAAAATTGCTATTAACCCTAAAAAAGAAAGCTGTGCCTTTCGAAATATTGGATGACAAATATAGTCGTTTCCGTACCGTGAATCAGCCTTACCGGCTTTTTTTATGAAATCGTTCAATTATTTCATAGCAGATTTATAGATTCTTTACTAGGATCCGGTGCTGCTATTTCGGATATGGTGGTCTTTGCCAAATACAGAGTCCTTTTTAAAATTTATAACTCTACAGGATAAGCTTCTCAGTTTTAATTTTTTTTGTTATATCGAACACCGCGACTGAATAACCCATAGGTATTCAATTTGCCCCCATCTTGAATAACTCTTTTTTAGCTAGTTTGCGGGTGGAAATATTGTTAATAATGTAGACCTGCCAAGTCTCACGCCTTAGGCGTGAGTCTCACGCCTGCGAGTCCAAAACTCCGATCTCACGCCTACTCACGTCTATGGAGCAATTTCTCACGCCTAATTACAGATTTGAGCTATGAGCCTTAACTGATCGCATGATCCAATTTAAAATATAGTTACGTTCATGAAAATATGGTACTTTTTTGTAGGTTTTTATCGTTCTGAACGTTACAATTACAGAGGTCCGAGGTCCATTGAAATTTCCGAATTCTTTGAAACATCTTCGGACAATTTCGGACATCTTCGGAATAGATCGGGTTTCCTTCGGATTTGGTCGGGTTGCCTTCGGAAATCTTGGCACTCCTCCGAAAAAATTCTCACGCCTATCACTCGGAAAAAGTTGGCAGGTATAATAATGTTGACCATCTTTCGACCATTTTCCGACCATTTCCCCTCGGGGATACCCTCGGGCTCGCTCTAAGGTCCTCTAACAAAAAGGCGGCAAAAAATTACGCGTCTTGAAAAATACGTCGGAGAAAATTACAAATTGCTGGAAAAATAAATTTCACCGTGGCTTAATAACCTACTCGGTCTTGAAGCGAGAAGTGTTTTTTTGTATCCAACACAATATTTCATAAGTTTATATTGGTTTTAGAGATACCGTGTAAGATTACTGGAATCGATCGTTGAATTGACTTCTTGATTGTAGTTGCCTAGACTACCAAGGTTTTTCTCAAATATGTTACATTGTCTTGAATATAAATACAGAAAAAACAATAATTAGTGTGTAGTATACATATATTTTGAAAGACTATCGCTGAATTGAAAGTCACTTCGTTGAGCGCGGATTGTGTTTGAAATTTGGTGAAGCAAGCAGCACAATCTTCCAGGAGTGTATTTGTGGATAATCGCATCTTCGATTCAGGTAAGAAAGCAGAACACTCAAGCACTGACACCGTCTTTTTAATTTTCCTGAAACTCGGCGGTACATTGAAACGACGACGTTCAGCTTATCATTATGTGAACTGGTTTTTTTATACTGCTGATGCTGGTTCTGTCCTGGTGTACCGGTACACAAGGACAAAAACCGCATCATCGCTGGGTACACGAGGACAGAACCGCCGTTCTAGTTTACTAAGAAAAAGTCAATTTGTAACTTTGTATTGCAACATTTAAGCAGTCTTTGACATTAAGACAACCTCAGTTTCGATGCGAATAAAACACAACAAAACGAAACATGAAAATAATTATTGTAAATTTAAAGGAACCGTATAAATTACATTCACTATTCTATATCATTCCCCAAGTTTTCCTACCCTGGGTGCCAAAATTTCTCTCGCGGCACTTTTTCGTGAGACTCGGGACAACACTTGTCCAAACGATGTCTGTGATTCGCTAAGAAAACAATAGATTTGTCCCGCTGGGATAGGGATAGGGGCATTGTTCAAGTGATATATCAATTGCAGGGTTCAATTTTCCATACTTCCTTAGAAAAAATCCTATCCCCAACCTTAAATAAAAAATAATAATTGTTTTATGCAGGTGATTCCCTCAAATTATATAATTTTCTCCTTAAACCATGAAAACCATCAAATCTGTTTCCTTGTGACTTACAGACAGGTGTAGAAAACACATTTCTTTATTCACCATGTTCACATCACCGGTTTTTAGCTCTTCTATCTCCAAAGATGTTTACAGCATGTAATTCAATAATTAACTGTGGTTACAATGAGTTATTCAAAACAAGTGAACATCTATTAGTTCTATTCAAATCTACGTGTTGATGTATTTCAGCCAGCTTCAGCCGGACCAGGAGTAAGACGTTAAACGGCACAGTTTCAGGCTCAAAAAGTATCTCTATTTGACAAACGGGGTGTGAGATGTGTTTGTTCGCGTTATTATTCCAGAGACGGAAAAGGGAAAACTTTCAACAGAAGAAGACAAGAAACCGTGAAAATGAAGACGTCTCCCAGTCAAGTGTGATCTCTCCACCAGAAGTTGTGAAACTGGAACCCACAGAAAATGATATAATCGATAAACCACGAAATGAAAATGTGTAAGGAGTATGCGCTTGGTTACAAAGGAAATTGCCGCTTGATAAGAAAGTTGTTGAACTTTTTGCGTGAAACTTGTTTTTACGGATAGACGATTTGGAGGGTTTAAGCACTCAATTTTGCAACCTAAAATACTAATGTTTTCAAAGGCCTTCTTTCTACGTTTTCAGTGGATGATAAGTATCTTAATATCTCTATTAAAAGGACTGTGAGAGTAGTTTTCACCAGCGACGCAAGGATAAAAGTAAATTATTATTATTTTTTTATGTTTAATACTCGGCCAAAGGAGGATATTACCATCTTCCCGGCATGCATTGCGGTAATTTATGTAATAAAATGGCGCCAACTGGAAAGGTTAGTAGGTAGGTTGGTAAACTTTATTTAATCACATATCGCAAATGAGCCGAGGCTCGTATAAATGCAAATGTAACCAAGAATATACATAATAAATAATAATAATAATAAAAAAATAAAAAATAAAATTTGAGGAGCCGTTACAATATTTTCTTTCAGTATAGCCCTGGCCCTGAGGAAGACTAGTACTATTAGTCGAAATATTGGCCATTAATAAATCTGCCCTTTGCCGTAGTGTCAGCCTTGCATTCAGTTTTGTATTTTAATAAATAATAGATACAGTCAGACCTCTATAAGCGGTCACCCTCGGAGAATAGCCAACTGACCGCTTAATAGAGGTGACCGCTTAAAAGAGGTCAAGTTTACAGTAAATATGGAGAGCGATTTAATTCCGGGGATTTGTTAAGTGACCGCTTAATAGAGATTAATAGAGGTTTGACTGTATAAAGATAACATCTATATACAATTATACAAATTATTAGGAAAATACAGCTAGCATGATCAAATGAAAAAAAAAAATGATAAAACTACAGTACTAATATACAGATGTAAAATTCAATTGCAAAATTTACAGTCACATTCATGCGAGGATGTTAATGAGAGTCGTTGTAAGTTAGCCGAGAGACTCTAAAGTTCTGATCTTGTCGGGTAGGTCGTTCCACTGTTTTGCGGCCTGGTAGGAGAAGGAGTGTAGCATATATATGATGACGTCGGCCAAGGAAGAATTAGCTTCAGATTACCGCGCAACCTCGTTCCCTGCCGTAGCTGAAGAGAGAGAGGCCCTGGGAACGAGGTTGCTGTGTAACTGCTGTAAGTTCCGCAGGATAAACATTTCCTGAATATGTTTAGGAGCCTGGCCGTAAATGCTTTTAAAGACCAGTATGAGTGATTGTGGCTAAATATGGCTAAATATGCCATAATTCAAGGTGATTTTTCTCGGAAACTTTGTCGAAAATGGTAAGTTGCTCAAGGAAATCGTGTTAAGTGATGTTTTTATGAATCGTTGAATCTGGTTTTATTTTTCTGGCGATAGTTCGTTCTTTTGTTTGTGACCTTTCTCACGTGAATTCGACCTCCTGTTTTGTAATTGCTGAATCATTTTGACAACAAAGCGTCCTTAGCATAATATTATGATAATTTATTACATTTGTAGTCACACAATCTACGAAACTATGGTATGGGGTTGACACTTAAGGCTGGTTTTCACTAGCGCATAAGCATAAGCACAAGCCAACATACGCAGACTCAGTAACATGTTGATCATTAGTTCCAATTGTTTGAACAAAACAGAACAATAGGCACTAATGATCAACACGTTACTGAGTCTGCGTATGTTGGCTTGTGCTTATGCTTATGCGCTAGTGAAAACCAGCCTTTATTTTCATCTGTCAAACTGATAAGGACTCCTGAGGCCTCCGGGATTTCAACGGATTTGTAAGGGTTATTGACCAGGAGCGAGGGGATATGTGATATATTCCCCTCGTGGCGTACCCGAGGGAACGCCACGAGGGGTATATATCACATATCCCCGAGGGACAGGTCAATAACATGCTCATTTTTCACCTTGTAAGGTTTTCTAAAACAAAGAAACTATTAATTTTTCGGAGAGTAACATTCCGTTCAATTCAAATGCAAAAAAGCGTGATTCCGCAAGGCCGCATTGGGATCACGGCACATGACGAAGCGAGACGGTAAACATGTTTTGCTTTTGCCAAATTTGCATTGAGCACGTTGCTTCGTTATGAGTAGGAGGGAGAGAGAGAAGAAAATGTATGAACAGTACTCGTGGTCTCGCCATGGCGAGATCTTCATCTTTCATGCCTTAATCTTTCGAAGATCAATGGAGTGGTTACGGTGTGTTTTCCAAGGGAAACCGGCGGAAACATATTCAGGTTCAAGCGTAAAACGAGGCGTCATACATTATTGAAGAACCGAAACCTGAATCGAGGTACGATACCATCGAATAATGTTATTAACATTTCGCTTTTTGGTCACGACCGGCAAGTTAATTACGTAGGAATAAGATTGATGAAGTTGTCTTTTTATGTAAACAAAAAATGTTGACCGATGCTAGAGTGTTTTCGTTGTTACGCCCTATTTTGTCTTCCCGTTTGTGTTATTCTATTATGAGGGGAATAAGTCGGGGGGGGGGGGGGGGGAATATATTGGGGGGAATATGACGAGGGGAATATATAATCCTTTGTTTTGCTATTGTTATCAGCTATTGTTTTCAGCCCCGCCTCTCCCCTGTTACAATCAAAGCCGCACCCAACTTTTCAGACACTGTAATGAACGGGGTTATGTGATATATTCCCCTGAAAAGAACAAAGAAAACTGAGCTAGGTGGAAAATAAGAGCCGTTGGAATTTTCGTAATTTCGAAGCGAAACGCGGCTTGTGCTTATGCGGGCGTCATTTTACGGTGTGCTCCTCGGAGTGTAAAAGTGCTCATGAAAGGTCTAAAAGTAACCAGCGAAGGTTGAAATTCCTGGCCAGAACATTTTCTATGGGGACACTAAATTTTCTTTGCCATGGCTGAAATCGAAACTTGAGTGCCTTAGCGCCTACACTGTTGTGTTGACGACGTTGTAATTCCAGTCCAAGCATACAAGTGGTGTTTCGAAATGTAACCGGATGTGTATGACGACAGAAAAAAAACCCAAACACCAGAAACACCGAAATATGGCACTGTTATGTCTGTTATCAATGCACTTTAAAATCATTGTGACGAACAGCGATGTGAAGTTGATTGATTAAATTAAGATTCAGAGGCTAATGGGATATTTCCTTTCGGTTGTCCGCTTACGCCGGAGCGGGAATGTGTCAATACAGAGTTCAAACGGGGTTTTTTGAAGGAGGTAGTAAGAAGAGCTGTCCGCTTACGAGAGTGTCCGTTCAGAGAGCTTCCACCGTCCGTATATTCTTTGATAGTTTTTATGCATGTATACTGAGCGAGAAATAGTTTTATTTGCAGGATATTTCAACTCAAAGATCCAATTTTTAAATCCCCCAAAATGTTCATGAAATAAGGTAAGCAGTTTTACTTGGATACTTGCCATGAGGTCGATTGTTTACGTGTCGCTTTATGTAGCAAGTTGGTTCATTTTGATCCTCAAATTGTTAGAATTTAAATTTGTTTACCCTATAAAGCAGTTTAGTAATTACACAATTGCTTTGGTTTTGCATTGATACGCTTTGTGATTGGCTAAAAAATCTCGCGCCACCTTCTCGACCAATCAGAAGTAAAACCAAAATCAATCGTGACTTGCTCGCACGCGTTTTCCCGCGCTTTGGCGCCGCCGACAGGTAATTACTTCGAGCTCTGATTGGTTCATTGGATTGTTTACGACTGCTGTGATTGGTCCGAGTAATTACTTTGGTTGGTTTTACGACACTCAATATGCCATTTGCACGATGACGTCATATGACTACAACAACCAGAATCCTTCAGTTTTTTGTTTTGTAGTGCAAATTAGGGCTATTGTTATTTAAACCGCACTGGGATTACAAAATTTAAATAAGAAAGGAAAAACGAAATTAATTCTGGTTGTTGTAGTCAAATGACGCCATCGTTCAAATGGCCTATTGAAAACTGCTCTATTAGAGGTTTATCAGAGGTCAATCAACATCTCATAGTGACTCCATCGGGACACAAATAAATAAACATTCGTCTACCATACGAGCTTCATCTAATCTTTTATCCAGTAAGGAATTGCCTGCTTACTTCTTTCAGTTGTGTGGAAGAACAATAATGCCACGTTATTGGGAAACTTTCTCAAAACAACTGTTTCACTTATAATTTATCACTGTCAGCGAGAGGACAAATCGTATAGGAGAACGAAATAAATGTTTCTAACACGTGCAAGACGCACGTTTATTTCTGACTTCAAAGCCACGTCGGTCTACTTCCTGATCTATACAGCCAATCAGACTGTCCTGCCTAAATAACGAAATTATGTTTATATTTTATCGCCAAATGCTACTAAATATACAACTAAATGCATAAAAAGATTCTATAGAGCAAAACAAAAGAAGTAGTTTGGAGAAAAAGTGCGGGATTACAAGGATGGAAGTGGATTACAGTTCATCAAATTTGATTTCGTGACAGGCGGTCAAGAAATCAAAGTTTCCATTTTGGTGGAATTTTGAGATTTTTAGTTGTTATTTTGTCTTTCACTTTTGGCGATGTTTTCTTTCTATTTCAAGATAATAAAGCAAGCTACTGGCCATAATCATGAAAACACGATATTTCAGCCGGGACAGTGACCCTTTTGAATAAATCCCTTTAATCTGAATATGTTTGTTAGTATATACTGAAACAGTGGATAGCATTGTTGGCGCGCTCTGATTGGCTACTGAAACTCGGAATAGCAAGTGCTATTCACCTCCCAGCAATTTGCGCGCGAAAATTGTAATCGTTGAAAGGAATAAATGAGTTAAAAAGCATCATTTTCGTTATATTATCTCACTGTTTCAGTATATACTAAAACAACTATTCACCTCAGTGTAGGTGGGTAGTGGTGGATATTTACCTCGCCGCATCGCGGCTCGTTAAATATCCACCACTACCCACCTCCACTTCGGTGAATAGTTGTTAATTATCCATTGAAGGAAGCATTTCATATTTTCCTCTCGCTGCTCTAAGCGCATTTTGTGTATCAGCAAAGGAACTAAGTCAAATATTTTTTTAGTACAGCTTGAGCTATGAACCAAAAAACATCACTATCCTGTGACAGAGAAAAAGGTGACTAGAACGTATCTCATCAATCTTACTGTCTTGTTACTGACATTATTGGTGCTTTCAAAGTTCAAATGAGAAGTCAAATACGTTTGCCTGCTTGCTTTCATTCCCGGGGTTTTAGACATGTCGTGGTTCTAATCTTCAAGGCTGTGGATAAATCATACAGTGTAACCAATCAAATGAAAGCTATTGAGCAGTGCTTTCCTTCGATACTGTTTATTATGTTGTACAAGGTGATTCTAACTTTTGAGACTGTGGATGAAATCCTACAAGGTAACCATCAAATGAAAGCTTTTGAGCAGTTCTTTCCTGTGGTAATGTTTATTATTAGTCTGTCGTTTGTGATCGTCCGGGTGAGTGTAGTTCTGAAAAGAACTGTTGTTGTTGACAATGACTGACGTTTCGACAACCTGAGCGGAAGTCATCTTCAGAGTCATGTGAATTGTGAATGGTCAGTTGATGTTACATACGTCTGGTTATAGCTGTCATTGGTCAGTTTAGCCGTGATGTTATTGGCTGTAGAGACTCAAGTCAGTGATAGGTGCATTTCGATCCGTGTGTTGTTAGTGTAATTTCTGTAGTCGTATTGTTAGTCAAATTCGTCAGTGAGTTCAGTCTATTGTTCGTCTGTTTTGTTGACAAGTCGTTTGTAAGCCGCTGGTAGCTGTTGGCATCTGTTCAGTGGTGTCTGTTCTAAGTTAGTAAACCAACTTTCTAGAGTGAGTCGTTTGTAGTAGTCCGTACTGTAGGTAACGCATTCGGCAGAGTCCCAGTCAATTCTGTGATTCGTGCGTAAATGGTGTTCAGCAATATGATTGTTGATGTCACCATTTTTTGTCGCCCGTTTGTATCCAGTCAGTCGTATGTTCAGATTCCTGCCAGTCTCACCGATGTAAGAGGCCTGTCACTGACTTGAGTCTCTACAGCCAATAACATCACGGCTAAACTGACCAATGACAGCTATAACCAGACGTATATAACATCAACTGACCATTCACAATTCACATGACTCTGAAGATAACTTCCGCTCAGGTTGTCGAAACGTCAGTCATTGTCAACAACAACAGTTCTTTACAGAACTACACTCACCCAGACGATCACAAACGACAGACTACTGATACTCCTGGGTTCAAACCATTTACAATGAAATGTTTATTACGCTGTACAAGGTGGTTCTAACTTTTGGGTCTGTGGATGAAATCCTAAAGTGTGACCATTCAAATGAAAGCTATTAAGCAATACTTTCCTGTGGTACTGTTTATTATGCTGTACAAGATGGTTCTAACTTTTGTGTCTATGGATGAAATCCTGAAGTGTGACAATTCAAATAAAAGCTACTGAGCAGTACTTTCCTGTGGTACTGTTTATTATGCTGTACAAGGTGGTTCTAACTTTTGGGTCTGTGGATGAAATCCTAAAGTTTGACCATTCAAATGAAAGCTATTGAGCAGCACTTTCCTTTGGTACTGTTTATTAAACTAAAATATACAAGATGGTTCTAACTTTTGAGGCTGTGGATGAAATCCTAAAGTGTGACCATTCAAATGAATGCTTTTCAGCAGTACTTTCCTGTGGTAATGTTTGTTTTTTCAATATTTTACAAAACGAAATTTAGTATTTTTCATGAATTGTGATCATGGCCACTCTCGAAGTGAAAGGTTTAATATTGTTCATGATGTCTTCACGCTTCACTGTCCATTGGTCTCTCATCTCTGGGATCCTCAGGGGGTGGGTGTGAAGTTTCATCCATGGGCACAATTAGATTTTCTTTTGCCATTAGGTCATACTTCAACACATAAGTTGTGAACCTCTTGCATAGAAGAGTTTCATTCTGCAATAGAAAGTGGTAACGGTAATGTCGCACAAGGCACAGGTGGCCCACATGGCCGGAGCTACATATTTAAAATCCTCTGGATGGGATGCTAGTCCATCACAAGGTTACCCTCAGCATTTTGTGGCCAGTACCCATTTATATACCTGACTGGAGAGAGAGACAGTGTGGAGTGAAGTTTCTTGTCTAAGGAGAACATACGATGGCCGATACCAGGCCTTGAAACACAGACCTTCTGATATGCACCAACCAATACACAATAGAAAATAATTACCCGGGTGTATTGACCCAAGCAAGTCACGCGTAAAAGGTGCATTTTGGTGGATTTTGACCACAAAAATGTAGTCATTTAGTTGATTTAAAGGTAACCTTACAAAACAAACAATACTAGGGATTTGAAGAAACATACATATGGAAATTTACATGCAAAGGAGTAAAAACAAGTCAGTCCATTCTGATGCCAGATGTATTCAAAAGCAAAGCAAATTCTTTTAAAAGTGGTAGGGTATTTATTATGATAATGGAATTATCAATATGATTAGGAAAAACCATTGTCAAAGTTACTGGCTGTCTTACCTCAAATTCATCATAAATGCTACGATGGTGAAAATAAGCATGGGAAAATATCCTGTAAACACGTCTACAAACTGATCCCAGCTTGGCAACTGAGGATTCTTTAATGCTCACTCTACACAACAAATCAATCATTCAAAGTCAGTGTATTCAAGATACAGCTACCTGAGGTCTAAATTACTGCGTTTAGAAGGCTTCAGGGCAATGCCAATGATTTCTTTAGTTATCATAAACATGCATGTAACAATACACTTGGCCTGATTTTTTGGTTCTGTGGATAAAATTCTACATGTAAAGTCTGACCACTCAAACAGGGCTGTCATGGAGCCTTTAACTCTCTAGGGTGCCAAATATCAAAATTCAAGAAAAATCCTAAATTTCATTTTGTAAAATATTGAAAAACAAATGGTACCATGCAAAAGTGCTGCTGAAGAGGTTTCATTTGAATGGTCACACCATAGGATTTTGCACATGGACTCAAAAGTTAGAACTGTCTCCATAATTGACACTGGGAGTGAAAGGATTAAGCTTGAGGTTGCTGGCTACACAAGGAAAATGGTGGCCATAAATTAAGATACCGGTATCTTTCCATAGTTTTTGTCCTTTACACATTTCAAACTTTGAGTTGCTGGTAATCTTCACTGCAGTTGCCAGCCATAATAGGGAGCTTAAGCAACAATGACAGGCAACGCCAAGGAAACGTCACTTGAAAATGAAAAAAGGATTTGCACTATTTTAAACTACTATGCAGTTGTTCCAATTTGTTTAGTTTGTGTAATGTGACCGGATTGTCCAGGAGCTGAATTTGAAGGGATGGCTTTCCAGTTCAAATGGAGAAAGGAAAATTTACCGTAGTGTGTTCGCGTTCTCCACAAAACCTATAATTTGGTTATTTGACGTTGTTGTTTTGCAGTGAACGGCAAAGAAATGTACCAAAATGTGAAATGCACGTGCAGAGGCATTGTTGTCGCTCATTAAACATATTGTTTTGTGCTGTTCTCACTGTGGTCGTCGTCGTAGTTTTTTTTATTTTTATTTTTATTTTATTTATTTTTTTAATTTATTTGATGGGAAACTTTAACATTGATTAAACACTAATTACACTAGTTTAACACTGATTACACTAATTACAACATTAACACTAGAAATATATTTCCAAATGCTACAGTACAATTGAGATACAGTTCAGAGCAATTCATCAGTTATAATTACAAAATTTATGTAAAAGGGTTATTTATCCTAAGCGATTTGCAATACTTTCGAAAACTGTTCTGAAATTCTTTTACTACAAGATTATTATCCCACACTTTGTTAGATATAATATAATGTCTCAAGTATATGATAAGATGATTTTCTATAAGTTTTTTATAATCGGTTTTTAGATGTTCTATATTGTTAATTGCAGACCCAAAAAGAAGATAATAGTTATTTAATTCAAAGTTTTGGTTAGTCTCCCGTTCAAACCAATTGGATATGCTAGAGATAAAATCTGTCACTATTGGACACTGAAAAAGGCAATGTTCTATAGAGTCTTCTTGTGCACAATATATACACTTTGCATCAGAAACAATACTACAAAATTCCAATTCTTTTTTGGTGAAGATAATGCGGTGCAATAATTTAAAAGTTGTTTGTATCACTTTTGTATCTTGGCAGATACTTCTAGTCAATTTTAAGCTGTTTTCACACTCTTTTGTGACATCCCTACCAAAATAATTCGACCATTTTCGAATTCTGTTGGACACACATATTTTGCTTCAATAAACAACAAATAATAGTCCTTACACTTCATTTTTGATAAATCTATTTCAAAGTCTGGGCCTAAGGCTACAAGTCTTCCTGTCTTGAGGTTCTCTTTTTCTATATCAGTATTCTTCGCTAAAATAAAAAGACGTTTTGGAATCGCTGATAACATCTGATAAAACTGAAGAAAGTTTGACTTAATATTTTTGTACTTTTTAGTAAAATCTTTGTATGTCATTACTGTGCCATCATCTTTCAGTAAGTCGTGAACGGTAACAACATTGTTATCGAACCAAGACTTCCAAAATACCGACTTTTTATCAATGAGGATAAGTGTGTTGTTAAATAAAACATATTTTGCTCTATTTTCTTTATCATATAAATATTTCAATTCTTTAAAATATAATAACATATTCCTATAAAATGCTGGTATTTGTCGTAGTTGCTTAAGGACGTTCGCGCAAAAATTTTCTAACATTGATTTTTTTATAAAACTTTTGCTACAGCTAGGTTATGAGTTGTTCGTGTCAGAAATGCAAAAAAATGAGGGGGTCACCGACTTCGTTTCCGTGATAAGATATCTGAAAGGCGGCCCTAATTTTGAAAAATTGGTCTTCCTTACGGGATGAGACCCCAATGTCTGTTAGTCTAAAAATATTGCAAATAAATCTCTAAAATGCAACTTTCTTTCTCAAATTTTATACGAGTAGGTCTGTTCAGCAAATTCATTTAACTGGGGACGTTTTTAAAGTAAATTTAATCTTTAAACAACAACATTTGCAAACTCTGACAACCGCAAATTGGCAGGATTCGATGTCGCGCGGGTAGAAAAATGGAAAAAAATTAAACTTCCTACATTGATTTTTTGTTCATTTTTTCACAATCTGTCGAGAAGTGGCAAAGAAAATTATCTATCAAAAAAAAATTGGGGTCACCGACCATCCAAGCAAGTTAAATCTAAGCAAAGGTAACGCAACGGCTACCAGTCCTTTATGTGCTTAGATTTCTTCTCTTGCGCGCGCGCTCGTGCATGACGTAGCATGGCGTTGCGACATGAATTGCGTGCGCAGTAAGGATGCGCATAAACAATTAGCGCGAACGTCCTTAAGCTCCCTAATAGCTGGCTGCTGGCTACTACTAACAGCCCTCTCAAATGAAAGCTATTGAGCAGCACTGTTTGCTATGCTACGCAACAATGAGGTTCTAACTTTTGAATATTTGGATGAAATCCTAAAGTGTGACCATTGAAATGAAAGCTATTGAGCAGTACTTTCCTGAGGTACTACTGTCATGTTTCAATTTTTCAGTTAAGAAAATTGGTAAAATTAATTTTGTTTTAATTATACTAACCTGCTGGGAAAGTACTTATTGCTATTTAGTAATGATGCTGCGCCATCTAGAGTATGTCGTGTGTAGTCAATAGCTGGGCACTGAAAAAGAGAAAGTAACATCAAGTAAAGCCTGGTTCTCATATATTTTCACAGATGTCTGCAGTGACATCTCCAGGGTTTTCTTGTTTATCACAGGTATTTGAAATTTTTGAAGTTCTTTTTGTGACCATTCTGGTGAGCAACCAGCTTCCCTTGATGACCACCCTCATGAAAAACCGTTTACTAAAATTTTCAATAAAACTTTGTAATACATGTAGAAAGCTCTTGTACATGTACCGTTATATGTTGTGGCTCAAATTTTTCTTTGCTTTGAAAAGTTTCAAACCAAAATAAAAAATGAACCACAACATAAAGTAAGCAACCAGCTATAGTTACAACCATGTTTTTCAAATCCCCAGGGTAATCATTTACGAGAGCTTCGACTGTATATATCATTGAAACAAGCACAATGGGCTAAATGACATTAGAAATTTAATGCACTGTGGGATAGACGTCAACTTTGTACTGAAAGATATTTTACAGCTAACAACATTTTCATGAGAATTTTGTTGCAAAATTGAATATATTAGTCTATGAAGCCTAAGGTGCCTGTATTAAAGAAGTATTTTCATACATGTATTTCCATCAAAAATTATATAATTGCAGCTTACAATGTAAGCATTGTAAACAACCATACTTCTCTGGGGGTCTTGTGTGCAGCACAGAGGAATATCCACTGTTCTGTGGCCGTCATTTGAGTACAGGTGGAAGGAGTACAGTCGGCCTAAAGAAAAAAAAAACATGCAAACAGTGGGTGACTTTGTTAAGGATTGCACATTTGACAAATGTTACATCATGACCTTGATTTAGCTAGTAAGTGATGCTATATACCAGTTGCAACAAAATCATTACATGTGCGCCCACTGCGACAATCACGACTTTTACAAGTGTTTCTGATTATTGTGACGAAAGATTAATATTTTCAATAAAAACAGTAGCATGCAGGGGTATGCAGGGGTTTCAATAAAAATTGAGAGTACAGTGTAAGTGGCAATATTTGTAAAATAGACAGGACCTCAGAAATGGCATTTCCAGCATTCTGGGCATCAACTTCAGTGAAATTAATCGAAAAGTAGGCGACGATAATTTAGGAAGAAGCTGGCAGTATTCGCCGGTAGCGGCTTCTAATGAAACATCTGGATATGTGTATCACATACTGGCAATAGGCTACTTTCGATATATTAAAATTCAACTTGATAGTGAGGCTTACAGAACATAAACAAAAGAAACAATTACACATACTTTTTCATTCCCTTTGTTTTTGTCTTCCAGGCTTCGCTATCAAGTTGAATTTTAATATATTGAAAGTAGCCTATTACAGTGTAAATGTACTGGCAACATGATGGCACTTGTTGTCACTTAGCCAGTGTGTACACCACTCTCCCATCATTAAAACCATAGAATTCTGAGAAAGATGTAATTGTGTTATGAGCATGTTATGAGTTTTGAGTCCCTGATCAGGAATCTAACCCATAACCTTCCATTACCGGTCAGAATCATGCTCTATGAGCTACAACTGCCATATACTAGGTTTATATATAACACATCCTGTATAGGATCAAAAGTATCGAAAGCATCATGTGTGGTGATCAAGAAAGATGGTGAAAAAATACCATAGTGATAATTTTATCACGGTTGACCATATAATTCAGATTGTATAAAATGCAATCATTAATTTGGTCTTGAACTTCAGAATTTGTGCATTATTTATAAGCAGAGTAATGTAAGTTACCTGAAGTCTGACTGCCAGTCCATTGAGTTCCATGCAAAACTGTCTGAGGTGTTCATACTTCCACACGCCCTCATCTTGTCCCTCTGGTGACTCTAAGATAGCATCTATATTGGTGTAGTCTGCTCTGATCTGTTGCTGAATATACTGATAAAAAAAAACATAATAAAAGATGATGTCACATTTTTTCTTTATTAAAACTTTTGATAACGTAGCTACAGTTGATTAGTAAAATTAAACAACAGCTCCCCAGAAAGATGTCAGCCAACTAACAGTAAACTGCAGACCCACGTTTCACCGACAGTTAGTTTACTAACAGTTGACAGTCTGTCAACAGATTATCGAAAGATACCTGTCAATGAACTAAACTCATACAACTAACCAGCCCTTTGGCTGGAATTTTGTTTAATTTGGGGGATTAGGTTTTATAAACAATTCAACAACATGGCAGGTAGTAGCCCGGGGGGGAGGGGGGGGGGGGGGGGGTACTCCATATAATGGGCTATACGGGGATGCTCCGCCCGAAAGGGGTACCTTTTTGAGGCTGGAGGTATATGAAAGGGTCGGGATTTCACGAGTTGAAGTATGTGAAAGGGTAGGGATTTCACGAAGAATAGGAAACGGTAGCGAAAACACGAGTTGAAGCATAAAAAAGGTAGGGAAAACTGCAATTTAAGTATTATAAAAAGGGCCTTTCAAAATATATCAAACAGATGCACGCAAAGGCTATATGAAAGGGGTACCATTTTCAACAAAGGTATATGAAAGGGGTACCATTTTCAATGAAAGGTATATGAAAGGGGTACCTTTTCTGTCAAAAACGGTATATGAAAGGGTAAGGGTTTGGACCTCGGGGCGGAGCATCCCCGTACAAAACTTTGTTGAGTACCTCCCCCGGGGGTAGTAGCTGACTAAGACATTTTCTCAGGATCAATGTCGGGTGAATACATTATCATTGCTTGTTGAACAGGCCCTGTTCCTTCCCTGAAGGGACATTTAAGACATTTACTGTAGGCAACTTACTGATAGCCTACCAACAACTTGCCAACAGATCACCAACAGGTAACCTATCAGTCGGCCGACGCTTTTACCTAAGACTTGCCAAAACTACTGGTGAACAGTTGGTCAACTGTTGGTAGTTTGTTGGCTGATTGTTAGTCGTCTGTTGGTTGTCTGTCGTCTGACAAATATTTTGGGGAGCTATTCATCAATTTTACCCGAGTTGATCACATACCTGCTGTACTGCTAAAGTACTGTCCATCTCCTCAAAGGGCTCATCAGGCCATCCGTACATGTCCTGTGCATGATAAATATAAGCTTTACAACATGAACCCCATATTTGAGTGAGGGTGGGAGAGGGTAGGGGTAGTAACTGCAGAATACCCAGCCACTTTGGAGCTGTACCCCTGTAAAAAGCTGGATACGTGGCTATGCAAGCATTCTTTTCCAACGTTTTAAGAATGAGAAATAGACATATTGTATGTCTATTCCAGGGACTGATGGCTACGTGGCTACACGGTTACGCGGCTAGGTCGGGAGTGGGGGGGGGGGGGGGGGGGGGGGGGGGGGGTGAGGGGGATGATTGAAGATTATCCTTATAATTAAACTTGAGCAATGAACTTTCACCTCACTGACAATAACAACAGTGGGCTAAACTGCAGAATACCCCGCAACTTATTTGCATCATATTGAATAACAATAGTATCTATTGTTTCATGCCTCGTTCTTCAAAGAGTTCCGACACATATACATAACATGAATCTAATTTGTGGGGTATTCTGCAATTGCTCCCAACAGTGCTCATGCATCATTGATCGATGTCAAACCATCCAAACCTACATGGTTCATTTCATAAATATAATGAGGTGAATCCCTATAATTATACCTTTAACAGAAGCATAAAACTATAAATTCTCTTTGACAATAATACTAAAAAAAGAACCTACCTCAGCCTTCGTTCCCGGCCTGTTTCTTCTTATGATCGTCGTTATCACATCCGCCGCCGCCATTTTGGAATTCTGCTGAAGCCGCAGTTCGAGTCAGCGGATATCTAAACAAAGACTATCTACTTTATGTATGGAACACATGGGAGATTTTAGGATCGGAGCAGTGGTTTTTGATCCGTGTAAACAATGAATACTCGCAAATTTGTTCGTTTTATTCAACCCTCTGATAGCTGTTTCTACAGAAAGATCGTGGGTGAGTCCATTACTTTTGATTTTTTGTGTGGCAATCTAAGTCTAGTGTATTTCTGTATATTTTCCCCTGAAGCTTAAAAAAGTTAAGCTTACTAAGTGGTTCAGAGCTTAAAAATTTTGTGTTTTGATGAATGACTATTAAAATCATTCCAAAGTGCAGAACGAAAAATCAAAAATCAAGCTATATAGACCCTACATATCAATTATAATTTGTAACATCTAAAGGTGTGCTGAACTGTTCTTCAGGTAGAAGATCAATGGTAACTGGTCCCTTGTCTGGAGTAAGAGTCTTAGACATGTCCAGGTATGAAATGGTGCAGGGCAGACCTTCCAACTCTTACGGTTTGACCGTGAGACTCACGGTTTGGGGTGCTATTTCACGGTCTCATTTCACAGTCTCACGTCTCACACTCAAACAAATAATCTGTTTTTTTTTTTAAATTTGACGCATATTTTGGAAATCTCCAGGTTTGAGGTCCCAATCTCCAGGTTTTTCTGGACTTTTTTCAAAACCTCCAGATTTGCATGTGATGGGGGTTGGAAGGTCTGGCAGAGCCCAGGCCCGGGTCCCTCTGGGCCCTTCAATACCCAGTGTTGAGCCTTCATTGAGCCTCCGGGGTCTTCATTACCCAGCATTGGGCCATCAATAGGGGTATAGAATGGTCTATCGGAAATGATGCGTCTCGGAAAATATTCACCGAGTCTCGAATTCTCGGCATTTAAAATTGGAGTCTCGGAATCTCGGGCTCGCTATAATTTTCGAAGTCTCGAAGTCTCGAATTTTGATAATTTGGATCTCGGAGTCTCGTGAATTTTTCTCGTAAATCTCAGCTTCCGTTGGAGATTTCAGTCACGTTTTAAACTGTTTTAGTACTATCGGCCCGACATTTTCCAGCACTGATTGGAGTCTCGGGCTCGGATTTTTTAGAGGTAAAGTCTCGGGCTCGGATTTGATGGAAACACTAAAGTCTCGGTCTCGAATTTTTTAACAAGGGTCTCGCAGTCTCGCGAAGTCTCGAATTTACCATTCTATACCCCTATCAATATCCCCCCCACTCCTAGCTGAGGGTCTGGAATGGCACTGGGTTATGTTCTTGCACATGTGGATTGAGCTCTCTCCTCAGTTACTGTCCCCCTATCCGTCCCCCCACTCACAGTGAGTTTAAACAGGTGCCGTCTTTATTTTAACATGATGAGCAAAACCTGGGAAAAAAAGGTGGAGTACTGTAAATGCTTGAATTAGCGTCCAACGTGAAATAAGAGCCCATCTAAGGGTAAAAATATTAAATAAGCATCCCCCCACCCCTCCCCCCAATAAATTGAAGTGGATTAGTACATGTAGGATTACTGGAACTTAGTGACAACAGGAAGTCGATAGCAGAGTGTAAATGTGTACCACACACACAGATTTGTGTTTCAACTAAAATATTTGTTTCAGTTTTGCTATTTAATGTTACAGTTTGTGTTCACTTAAAATAAAAACAATGTCATATTTAGGCTGAAATTTAAAAAACGAAACAAGCGCCCCTTCAAATAAGTGCCACTTTCAAATTGAAGGGCCGAGAGCATATCCAGCCTATATGACTTTTTAGGCCGTTTTTTTATTTTTTCTCGCTCAGAATAGCTCAGAATAGCCTCATTTTATCGTACAACGAATAATATCACAAGCCCTTGTCGAATTTGCACTAACCCTAAGGAATTTGACCAATTTCACCTGAAAAAAGCAGAGTTCTGGCCCTCCAGTGCTTTGACAGTACATTCAGAGTGCAATTTCAAATCCATTTGAAAACAGTTTGGCCGTGAGAATACGCGACTGCAATACTTCTGACCAGTGCCAACAACTAAACGAAAATACCGTTATTTACGCACGCCTGGCTCGCTTATCTATCGTGAGCTCACTACGGCAACACATCGCCTCTGTAGCGTGTGTGTAAGCCAACGTGTATGAGGCCCGTCCGGTGATTGAAAGACATCATTAAGTCCGGAAATCCTTAAGTCTCTAGCACCTCTCAAAGAAACGAGTCGTGTTTCTTGTCCTTCTTTGTGTCTGAAGCGCCATTTAGCGCTCGAGGTGAAAAACGGACCTTGGTGGACAAGTACGAGCCGGCGGGAAAGTCTGTAATCACTTCGGATCAGAAAAGGGGCAACGTTGAGAGTTGTGGGCCATTTCCCATCCCGTGCCGTGGTCGAAATGCCCGATATCCGAAGTGCTTTTAGACTTATAGTATTTTGCAATAATTTTCGGGCAGGAACTCCATTTTGGTTTTGTTGTAGGATTTCCCGACATGCTTTGCGACAGTGGCAGATGGGTCCGCTGTGCGTGGTCGGGCTCTTGAAATACAGCTTTGGGCAGCTCGAAGTGAGTTCTTGCTGGCCGGCCGAAAGATGTTTCGCATTTGGATCGAGTCTTTAATGCAACATTAAAATCGATCTCAAAGGATTTTCAAATCAAGATACGCGTTTTGATGCCTTTTTTGACCTTTAAATAATAAAACTTAGTCTGAACTGAGCATGTGTTCCTCGGTGGTCTAGTGGTTTGGTTCCGGGATTTGCGCTCGGACGGCTCCGGGTTCGATTCACGCTCAGCATCCTTTTTTTTTTTTTTCAAACTGGACATTACGAAAGTGTTTTACTTTTTTTTTGCGTTCGTCAAAAATCCTTGCTTTTATTTTTAAAAAATACCGAACCGCGTCAGTGTGAAAACAGAAGCTTACCGCAATATTGCGATACAATAGGAGCCTTTGATTTTTTTTTCTTTTTTTTGCATACGGAATTTCTCAAAAACGACGGAAAAAACAACAGAAAAAATTCTGAACAATGTTTTGCAACTAACTTGTAGTTCACATGCCAAAAATGGACAAATCTGAGAGAGAAAAAGTAGAAAAGGCCTAAAAAGTCATATAGGCTGGATATGCTCTCGGCCCTTCAATTAGCACCCCCTCTTGACTCAGAAAATTAAATAAGCACCAGGGCACTATTCAAACATTTACAGTAAATAGGTTGGGGACGTGCGGAGGTATTTTCTCTACCACCTCACATTTCACACCCCTCCCCCTCAGTAGTTTGGTTCCTTTTCAGGCTTCAGTCACCCTATTATGGTAAATCAAGGTGGTGCCTATAGAACTTGACAATCACACAGAATAATAAGGTACTGTAAAGAACAGGTGGCTTACTCAAATAAATGACAATACTATTTTGCTTAAATAGAGTTCTTGCAGGACCATTTACAACAATGCTTCTTGGAGATTTGGGGGCTGAAATTATAAAAGTCGAAAACCCAGGTAAACTACATGTAACAAAATAGTTAATGCAATATTAATAATACTGAATTTCCCATTTAACCTCATCTCCTGGCTTAAATTTGGCATTCCAAGGTGGTGTAAAGGCAGTGTGGTATACTGATAACCACATCATTCAAGAATGGTTGTTTCAATCCTGTTCTCTGCCCCGGGGGGGGGGGGGGGGGGGGGGGGTACTCCCCCAAAATACCTATATGGGTATGTGCCGCCCAACGGGGTCGTGATTTTGGGACTCCTGATCTAGAACGGGGTATCCATTTTAGAGACGTTTCCTAGAACGGGGTATAATATTTCGAACGCACGAAAGCTTCAGATTATCAGCAGCCATTTTTTCTAGAACGGGATATTAAAGATTGACCTATTTCTAGAACGGGGTATCATTTTTTGTGCAAATTCTTTCTAAAACGGGGTCCAGATTTGGAGACCAGGGCGGCATACCCTCCCAAAATACCGATATACCCGAGTACCCCCTCCCCGGGTCTCTGCCATCATGTCATTTCCTCAGGCAAGAAACTTTGCACCACATTGATTCTCTACACTAGGTTGACTGACTTGTCGCTATTACGGTACCTTTTATTCCAAGATGGCGTGGCCAATTACAGTGCCCCCCCCCCCCCCCCCCACCTTATTCACTCCGGGCCCCCTATTTTGTTGCCGTCTGAATCTGCCACTGAATCATATCTTAATCGGTGTGCTGTCGCACAGAGGGGTCTGATAAAGAGATTGTGACACAGAGTTCATTTAGATGATATTAAAAGCTCTTTTTTTCCTTCCTTCTTTTCTGTCAATTTTTCAGAAGGTGGAGATGATACGCGATCCTGGGCCCCTCCTTACTGTGGAAATGAAAGCACATATTTTCTTTCTGTTAATAGAAATAAAAAGGTAATTTTTCCGGTATCCATAAAAGTTAACCATAATATTTTTAATTTGAAATCTTGTTCAGTCCAATCACTATTAATTGATTTGAGAGGTATTTGTTCAAACACCCTTTCTTTTTACAGAGAATAAATTATTGCAGTTAGGTGCTGCAGGTGTCACAAAAGATTGTTAGTTTTCTTAATTCAATAATCTGTCACAATGTTATGGAATTTCAGAGCATTGCTGTTAACATCAAAGATCCTAAAGGTGCCGAAATTGTCAAAAAGGTATGTTGATTGAAACGATTATTACTCGAAATTATTGCCTCTACTTTTCGCACAGGTTTTAATTTTGTTATTGTTGTGCATCATCAAGGGTTTCAATTTAATGTGATCCTGCAAAAATCAATCTACAGGAAGGAAATGGTGCTACTTGTCTTCCATAACATATATGTATATAGTGCAATATACATACCCCACTCTACTTTTGGTCATTTCTTCTTTTCTTTCTAAACTCAATGCCCTTAAGAAGATCAAATGCTGACAAAGAAGAAACCAAACATTTTCTGAAAGCACCAAGCTCCAGTCAGACTTAACTGTCATTGACTGAAAGCCAGAACAAAGTTTTTAGTTTTGCACTTTACTTACCAAATTTTGCCAGTGAAAATGTAGCTGACCAATTTGAGACATTTTAGGCAATTTCTGTGAATTCTTAAGCGTGCCGAAATAAAAGGCACTAGAGTAATCTGTTTACTTCCTAGAGCAGCCAGAAGTAACAAAATCCCACATGTCATTTGTAAAATGCTGAAAAACAAACCAAAAAATGAAAATTTATCTATAGTATGACTCCTTAATTCTTAAATATCTACTTGTTTTATTCAACAGCTTGCTAAGAAATGTGATGTTCTAATAGAAAACTACCTTCCAGGAAAACTTGACAAGTTTGGTTTAGGATATGACAGTCTGAAATTGGCAATTCCATCGCTGATATATTGCTCCATAACAGGATATGGCACCGGAGGACCTTATGATCAGAGGCCAGGGTATGATGTTGTAGTGTCAGGTGTTGGTGGACTGATGCATATAACAGGCCCTGAGGTATCTTAAACTCCATAACATTCTTCATCTCACAGGGCTGTCATTAAGGGCCATCACCCGTAGCATCTGTTATGGGTGAATACACTTGATGGGACCTTGATGTTACGGGTGCTCTTGCCTGTTATAGGTTAAATTGACTGACAAAGCAACAAGTTTGTTACGGGTGTTAAGATCAGAGCAACGCCTGTCTCAAATCTTAATGACAGCCCTGATCTCATATATATCATGTTTATTAAGAAAGACAGAGCTTTCCTGAAGACAACACCCATTTGAAGTGGCGGGTCTAGAAAAGGGGGCCTGCCCCCCCCCCCCCCCCCCCCCCCCTCCCCCCTTTATTTTGCAAAAAAGTAAGGTAAGGCCAGATATGAAGGGCCACTGATTTGTCTGCAGGTAAAAGGGCACCGACAGGGGAACACACATATTTTTTTTTACTTTTTTGGAGAAAGGTTGGTGAAATTATTCACTATGTGTCACAATTAGTGGTCAAATACCTCACTGATAAATAGGTTGGGGAAGAACATCATTCCCCCCCCCCCCTCCCTTTATAGAGGCAAGCAATTTTCAAAGTTTGGTTTGTACATCAACATACACTTTAGAGAATGCAGAAACACTCACTTTTAAATTAGGGAATAAAATACCTGCACTTACTGTACCACCACCAAAATCGTTTTGCTGATATTGAAACAGTCCCACTGTGTAAATAAAACCTTATAAAGTCAAATGCCGTAGTTATGTGCCAGGGAATTATGCTTTGAATTGAGTAATAACTCACACACACTTCACCTTTTTCATTTTCAGGATGGGAGTCCATGTAAGGTCGGCATTGCAGTAACAGACCTTACAACAGGATTACATGCACAGGGAGCAATTATGGCGGCACTCATACAGAGACAGAAAACAGGGCAGGGTCAGAAAATTGACTGTTCACTACTGGCATCACAGGTCTCCATGCCTCCTGTGTTTCTTAAACTTTGAGAAGGGATGGAAAAGGTAGCCTGTGTAGCAGGTGTACCGGTTTATATGTTGCGTGCATCCTTAAAATTGCAAAATTATCACAAAATGGTGCAGGCTATTATAGAAAGGGAAGGGGGTGTGGTTGAACTTCTTGAATCAGAATGTATACTAAATACTCCTGCTTACTGCCTCTTCCTTTGCAACTTCAACCCTTTTTGCACTTTAGTTTTTGCAAAACATTATAAATTCCACTTTCTTTTGGTTGGTGCCATCTTTTCAGTTGGTATCACTCTCTCCTACCTCTCCTCCACTTTTATTAATTTCCATTATTTTCAAAAGAGATCATGACAAGTTCTAGGCCTTGATCTTCCACGTACATACAATATCTGCAAGAAGCCTTTACGTGGACATGTGTTTGGTTTGCAAGTGCATAGCCTTTGCTTTTGCTTGCGTAGCAGGATAGCAATTACCCTGCTTTTGCTGCAGTTACGTCTCCCGTTTACACAGCACTATTTAACACCATTATTGAAACTGTATGGTTTTGAAAATGCTGTCAAAAGTGGAGTATTTTGAAAATGGTTTAATTTTCCTATAAACATTGACGAAAGCCACTAAATTGTTGATAGGTAACTGGGCTCTTCTAACCGTGTCGTTTTTTATGTGGTTTTCAGGTCATGAAATCTTGATAATCTAAACTTTTATCCCTGTTCGTGTAAATTCTTGAGGAGAATAGAAGCTGACTCAACCTCGTTCCCAGGGTCTCTCATCTTGGGGGCGGGAAGATGAGAGACCCTGGGAACGAGGTTGAAGCTGACTTAAAAGACTGCTAACACCAAGGTTGCTACTTTTCTAGGTAGCCATGCTATCTCACATCGCCACAAGTTATCTCAATGCTGGATTTGAAACAGGACGTTACGGCACTGCACATCACAGTATTGTGCCTTATCAGGTGAGAACATAGGCACGTTTAGCGTACAGACCGCAGCCATGTTATGTCATATTGCCACAAGTTTTAAACACGAAGTTCCGGTATGAAAGGCTTAGCTCCTCCCCCATTTCACACTTTTTGGGTGTGAATTGCAAATTAAGGCGTCTTTCAGTCACAAAACGTGGTTAACTTGCGCGTCCTTTAAATATAATTTGCTTCAAAAATCTAATTAAACCAAGATTTTACCTAAGCAAAAAAAAAAGAGGAATAGAAGTTCATAGACTTCTGATATAACTTTCATAAAGTTTTTCCAGATTGTGTTAGCAATGGTCTTAGTAATGACGCCTGTTTTTTGTCAGTTGTTAATGCTTCAGTCGTTGATTGACGACTGGAGGTGAGAATGGCCAGGTCAGGCGCCTTTTATACCGGAACTTCGTGTTTAAAGCTGGATTTAAACAGAACGTTATGTTAGAGCAGATCACAGTACTGTGCCTTATTAGGTGGGCATATAGACACGCATCACTTGCAGACAGTGGAAAGACATACAGTAGCACTCATTCCTAGTTCGGACTGTCAAATTTAAAATGATTGATGATCTGTCTTGCTATTTTTTATACCAAATTTCACCATGACGATGTGCTTATTCAAGACGCTAAAGACAGCAATCAATAACCCTTTGTCTTATTCTGGTATGCTCATTTGCAATAACTGTTGTTTGCTTCACAGGCTTTCAAAACTCAAGATGGACACTTCTTAATAGGCGCTGGAAATGATGGCTTCTTTAGAAAACTTTGTAATGTAAGCTCAACCATTCTTTAAAGGGTGGACCAATACCAAAGTAATCGAGATGACGATATCTGGGCATTTTTGGAAAGTAATCGATACACACCAGATATTTTTTATTTCGATACTACACACCGGGCCACGAGAGAAGATAAAGTTGGGGTAAACGAGTGACACAACATTCTTATAAACTAGACGTGCGTTTTAAACTTTTGTTGAGGTATTCTAAGCCATTCACGACTCAAAGTATCGCGGTGCCGTCCTTTAATATTATCGTTATTGCAACATATCGACTTGAAAACCTATGTTGGGCCACCCTTAATACCCATAACATGAATATCAACCTGCGCAGCTGGTGGTATTGTTTGCATGATTAAGTAATGATCCGCATAAGAAGGATAGCGCTGAACGGCAATGGAATGTCAAACACGATGGAATGTCAAGATTTTTCATTGTTACAACTAGTGATCTCATTGGCCTAGACTCAAAAACCGCTAAAAAGTTAAGGTTCAAGGTGCATTTTGTCTAATTTTTTTAAGGTTTGAGACCCAATCGCACAACATACAATTTTTAAAAGAAATTGTATTTGGGGAACTTCATCAAAGAAGCAAAATTATTAGCTATTGTCTTCTGCTATTCTGATTGGTTAAGCACGAACATTTCCTAAAATTTATTTGACGCAAATGGATTTTCTTTATTTGTATAATGAAATATAATTATTAACCATCAGCTCCTCCTCTATTCTTGAAATCAAAGATATTTTATGTGGGAAAGAGCTAATGCCGCAGAACAATGAAGTTTGCTATCGTTCTTATGTGGAACAATACTTAAAATGTAAAAAACGTTCTTTGGTTAAAATAACTTGAAAATGGGCTTTCGGCTACCTATGCTTAAGCGTCGGGTGGAAACAGGTCAACTTCATCATACCTTTTTTTATGGGACCCGCTCTCAACCATTTACCGCCCTGACAAAACTCTGCATCGACAATTCAGACCGGAAAAACCCTCGTACCAGGCGTGTTCCGCATCACACATCAAAAACGGTCTTGCCAACCACAGCTTTGCTGCTCGTATTCGTGGTTTAACCACAAAAACTTTGTCCTCGCGTAAAGAATCCCGCCAGTTACACAGGAGTAGTACAAGAGGTCACTTTAGAGGGTAACCAATGAGAGAACCGAATATCACACACGTGACGCTTCTAGACCAATCAGATAGGCGGATTTTTTTCGTGTTCCTGAATGACCTGTTTGTGTGCACTATTTAGACCTTTTCTTCTACAAGAATTTGAAAGTATTCACAACAATTACCGGTACATTTATTGTTTGAAATAGATACTTATCTATCCAGGCTTGTAGGCTTGCACATGGCAAATAAAAACAGTAGCATTTGGCTTCCTCAGTTTTGATCAGCTCAAACCTCTGTTTGAAGCACTATTTGTGTTTCGCTTGGCAAACCACCCCCGCGGAAAACGCGTAAATTAAGAAGCGGGCGACTCACGCTGCTACAATTATCAAACTTTCGCCATCTCGAACAATTCCTTGTTTACCTTAGCTTTCCATTCCTCTAATTTGAACTATGTTACAGGTATTTTCGTCGTAGTGGTGTGGTTTGTGGTTACTATCACTGGTTTTAATTTCGTTTTGCTATGGTCACTGGGATAACAGTGGCGTCAATGAATGAAAAAATGATTATGTTTTGTTTTAGTTATTAGGTTTGGATAGTCTGGCCAAGGATCCGTTATACAGCACAAACGCTGCTCGAGTTGAAAATCGCAAGGAATTGCTGGCCATTCTAGAAAAAAGGTTGGTTGGTTTTACAGAGAGTAAAGATTGCAATTTATTACAGACAAATTGAAAATAAGGCATGATTTATGCATACGTATACTTGTACATGTAATCAGTGTCGAGTAATGGTAATCACACCGTTTCTAGTTTCACTTTAAATTGTGACCGTGAAGATAGCGTGAAAACATGACCGAAATGTATGGAGTCAAATGATGGACAAAATGTTTGACTCGTCGTTTCGTGATATCGTTTCTTTGTTTCGTTGTGTCATTTCGTCGCGTAGTTTCGTCGTTTCACGATGTCATGTCGTCGTTTCGTTTCGTCGTTCGGAGAGTCGTTTCGTCACTTAATTGTTTCGTTTCGTCGTTTCGCCTTCCCGTTTCGTCTTTTCTGGACTGATCTAGACTGGAAACGAAGTAAGGCTACAATACGCATCTCGATTACATTAATTGGTTATTGATAACCTTCCAAGATGGCGAGGTACCACGAAACGAAGCGGCGAAATGACACAACGAAACAAAGAAACGATATCACGAAACGACGAGAGAACTGCTTGGTCGCCAAACTTTCAAAGTTTGAATGTGCGTTGCGCAAACTTTCGCACCCGTTATTGTCGACCAAAAACACTTGGCTAACAGACATGTTTTGAAAGGATCTGAATTTATTTTAACGCTGGAGTGATTAACTTTGCCACGGTTAAACGCGACTGTCACAGCAAAAAAAAAAAAAAAAAAAAAACACTTAGAGCGCGAAATTCTGTAACGAGCTGAAAACGTTAAAATGATTGCTGACCAATAATTTCATGTTTAATGTCAAATTAAGTCATGTTTTTTCGTGATGTGCGGCTTTTTTTTTGTTCCAATCGGGGAGTATACATGTTCATACTCATGCAACTGAGAGTATAATTCAACTCTTGCTTCATATGAGTACTTTGGAAGACATGTCTGATCAACTTAACATTTCGTATTTATTCAATACGCAGTTTTCAAGAAAGAACGACGAAGGACTGGGTTGCGGCATTTGACGGATCCGGCATTCCTTGCGGCCCTATTAATAATATAAAGCAAGTGTTTGAAGACCCACAGGTATATATGCGAGTTCAGTAACTTCATGTTCAATTGTCGTTTTCTGTAGGAGGGAATTGAATACTTATTCTACATCGATTTCACAGGTCAAGTACAAAGGAATGGTTCAGGAGTTGGAACACCCAACAGCGGGCAGGATAAAGCTGCCAGGTACTGGGAAAACTACTAAGAATGGGCCGATAGCGCTTTTTCAAATCGATATTTGGCATTTTTTTTCAATATTATATCGATATGACATAATGCTTTGACTGAGTGTAAGGCTGCCACTATGGCAAAGGGGCAGATTTATTGACCAATATTTCAAATCCAAAACTATTATACAAGCTCCTTACGAGGAAAAACAAAACTTGCAGTACAGTTTCCTGTGGGGCTAGTCATTAAATGTTTTGTTATACCTCCCAACTCAAAAAAGAGTTGTGCGGCCATGGCTGAGATGAGAAAAAATGTGTGCTTGACGCGGCTGGCACACAAATTTGCCGCGGTTTCAAGGCGCACGACTTGATCACGTGCGAGTCGAAAGTTCAAGTTGTTGTTTGTGAGACGTTCTTGTCCAATCAAAAAAGGCGTTTGAATTGGGAGGTATACACCTTATTCCAAAATGGCGGACAATTTATTATTCTTTTATATGCATTTTAATTAGCCCTCTTGGCCTTGGTGTATTACAAGAGTTGTTAATGATTAACTAAGTATGATATAACTTATTCCCTTGCATAATATATTGATTTTATTTCATTCTGTTCTTGTTACATTCTGTTTTTAGGACCAGCTGTGGAATATAACGGTCAAACCTGCCAGGGTGTCCCCACACCACCCCCCATATTAGGTGAACACACGACTGAAGTATTAACAGGGCTTCTAGGTTATGATGATATGGAGATTTTAAAACTGGAGAATAAAGGAGTTGTATATTGTTACTACGAAAATCCTTTTGAGTAAACAACTAGTGCAATGAAAATGTTGTATAGGAATTTTAATAAATATACTATTACTTGAGAGAAAAGTTCATAATCTAATGGTGTCATTTGTTCTTGTTTTTTATTTGTGCCTCAGATTAAAAAAGAAAATTCAATTATTACTATTTAACAACCGTAGCCCAGTCCCAAGGCGTTCTTTACTCGTTTAGGCCTGGACTCTACTTTGAGCGGCTGCCCCGGGCCTCGCACGGCTGCCCGAGTACGAGAGAACAACATCACAATAGGTACAAAATTAATATACATTTCCGTGTAAAATTCTTAATTAAAATTGCTATTAATATGATAATTCATTGCTGTATTATACTATTATACTGCCAAAAAAGTAAAGCGTACCGTAGAGGTGCTCAAGTGTATTCAGCAAATTTCTGACAATAGTGACTGTATATGTTATGGTGCAATTTTATCCTTGGTGCAAATTTTATTTTCCTTTGTTTAAAACTCATTATCGTACATTACCATACCCCACAACAAAGGAAAATAAAATTTGCACCAAGGATAAAATTGCACCACAACATATTCGAACATATACAGTCCCTTTTTACTTCCAAATAAAAGTACTGCTCAAGAGCTTTCACGTTAATGGTCGCACTTAGGATTTCAACCACAGACTCAAAAGTTAGAACCATCTTGTACAGCATAATAAACAGTATCACAGGAAAGTACTGCTCAATAGCTTTTATTTGAATGGTAGCACTACGTTTTCATCCAGACTTTAAAAGTTAGAGCGGAGGGTCGATTCTGCAAGTGAAAGGATTTTAATTTGCGTTACTTTGAAAGGTTTAAATAACTACCCGGTCGTCCTTCTCAAATAAATTACTGCTATCTAAAGTCATCCACGTGAATTGTTAGTGGTACTTCTGGTCGTCTTTCTCGATTATTTTTTCTCCTAAAACAACGAAAAAGAGTTATAAGGACAACCGTCACATCCAAGCAATTGAGAAAATGTGTATTAAAATTAGCACAAGTACTATTGTAGGTAACTCTTGGACTCTAACTAAATAAATAAATAAATAGACTTATATAGCGCACATATCACATGTCTCATGGCGCTTTACATACATAGAGTATATATTACATTTATAGAGTATTTTACATATAGTATAGTATATAGAGTATATTACATATATAGAGTACAAATAAAAGTTGTTGTTGTTGTTGCCTAGTAACAAGATTATGTTTACCTTTGCTTCTTTTCCTCCACTTCTCGTCGAAGTCTTTCTTTTCCTTCGTCATCAGCTGGCGTACTAAAGTCGTCTTTGTTATCAGGATCCAATTGACAGTCCTTGGAGATTGAAAAACAGAAATCACCAAAAAAATCAACATGTGTTTCTGTTTTCTTTACAACATTAAGACATCCATATTCTCCAAAATGAAATGAGTTCAGAATAGTAATGAGATTTACAATCGCTTTGGGACGAGTCTCCTTCTCCGCCGTTGTCAGAGTGATCAAGCAGCACTCCCCCTCACTAGTGGGAAGCTTTGCGAAGGAGACTATCTTGGAAATTAAAGCGTCGAATGCTTGAGAACTTAGTTAAAAATATGAAGCAGAAGGGAGCGTTTTCCTTTCAAACGCCTTCAGCAACGGTTTTTTTTGGTTGAACATGGAATAATCTAAACAAAGAAAGACATGTTACCTTAACACCGATAACATCGCCATCTTGAAGATGAAAAGGAGATTGACGTAAGTTGATTTTCTTTTTTGCGCCTTTACGTTTACTCTGCTGAAGAAAAACGATGTACATAATTAAAGTGCCCCTGTGATCAAATTTTTGATTTTCATTTTTTTACATTTTCGTGTACAATTAGACTTTCTTACTCATCTTGCCAAATTTCAATTCATTACGATCATCAGAAGTCATTTTATTTTAACATTTATTTCCGAGAATTTACGGCCGCCATTAATCAACCTCAGCATAGAAAATTGCACGGAGAACAAGTCCAAAGTTTTTGTTGCTTTTCGCGTGATTTTCAATACTTATTGTTATTATAATTTCAACCCGTGAGGTATGTTTGAGTCTTTGACGTCACTTTCTCCCATTCGTAACCAAGCCTTGGAACAAGGTTGATTAATGGCGGCCGTAAATTCTCGGAAATAAATGTTAAAATAAAATGACTTCTGATGTTCGTAATGAATTGAAATTTGGAAAGATGCATAAGAAAGTCTAATTGTACATGAAAATGTAAAAAAATCAAAATCAAAAATTTGATCACAGGGGCACTTTAAAAAGATCGTTTGTTTTTTACTAAGTATATTTGTTCTTTTTCAAGAGGTAATCTACAAAGATAGCTTAAGCTTTAAAACCAATCCCTTACCTCACACACGCCATGACAAACACTACAAACATTCATATATAGGTCTCAGGGAGAGTAACAATAATTTGGGTTCGGCTGTATTAACAGGCTAATTCGGCTGCAGTTATACTACTTTGATACCGGTAATGGCCCTGGCTTCGGATAAGGAACACCTCAACCTTGAATAACATTGCACAAATCACCACTGACATACCTGACTTCTGGGCTTGTCCGTGATAACTAACCAATCGTACTTGGCTCTAAAATATTTGGCTACAGTCAGTCGATCAAGAGGTATGTCGCATTTTCTGCTTATAAACGTTCGTAATGACATGGGCGTGGCACCATCAGTGGGCTCAAATATCACCTGAAAACAGAAGGAGCTCAGTTGAGGATAGATGATTAAAGTATCTTCCTGTAAAGACAATCAACAACACTTATAACATGTTGTAATACCTCTTGTTCTGGATAGTAACGTCTCTCTCCTGCAATTTTTCTCCTCAGTTTTAAAAGTGCTGCAGATGGACTTAAAAAAAGCAATCTTGTGAGTATAAGCGGACGCTCGAGCCCTAGGCGTCGCTACCTGTTCGAGCGCGGTTCGCATAGTGTTGTGGGATAAGTATCTTTTCCATGAACCTCCACGCCCTCTGTTTTCCAGCATTTTACAGGCGAAACGCAACAGTACTTGGGGATAGCTGGAACTTAAACCAGAGTATTTTATAGAAGAAAGGGCCTTTGCGAGTGCCAAGCCTTCCGAGTCGGAAATGTAAATTCTTCTTAGCAAATGTTATGTAATATATCTCATGTCAGTTCTGTGAAGGTAGTGGGCCGTCAAGACAGATACCGTAGGGAAAATTTTTCTCTGGGTTACAAACCTTAAATCCTCTTCATGCTGTAGAATGCGTAGAGCCAGTTGACTAAAAGATGTCAACTTAAGCTGCCTGCAAGAACAAAAGGATTATTTCAAATTTTGCAGTCTGATATCACCAGGCAATTACGTTTTGTTGAAGTATAGGCAGGTTACGTCAAACGTTTGAATGCAATATAAAGGATTGAACGAGATTTGCAAAACACCGCATTAGCCCTTCCCTGGAGAGGTTGGAACCAGGATGACAAGATATCATAATTATACTCCATCAAAAACCCTCTACAAAGCTCCCATCCCATAAAAAATGATGGTCATCCCCCAAAGTTAAAGAGTAAAATTCCTTATTTTCACCCCTCCCCCTTTAAGGTTGATATTTTTTAGTTGCGTAACGTAACTTATAGCCTCCTCTGAACATTGTCCTATATTATTTAAATGCAAGCTTTACGTGACCAGCTTGACGAGGGACACGGGAACTTTGTCACGCAAAAGTTCTGTTTCTAGAAAGCGCAAGAACAAATACAATAAAAAGAAAAATCAACCAGTTAAAAAAAACCTCAAAGTTCGTTTGATTCCTCTCAGAACTCGTGTCAGCTGACTGTCGACAACTTCCTGAAGTCTGACAAAGCCAGGTGTTGGGATCACGTGATCAGCCAGCTGCGGAAAAAATTAAGTATTGTTCCACATAAGAACGATAGCAAACTTCATTGTTCTGCGGCATTAGCTCTTTCCCACATAGAATATCTTTGATTTCAAGAATAGAGGAGGAGCTGATGGTTAATAATTATATTTCATTATAAAAATAAAGAAAATCCATTTGCGTCAAATAAATTTTAGGAAATGTTCGTGCTTAACCAATCAGCAGAAGACAATAGCTAATAATTTTGCTTCTTTGATGAAGTTCCCCAAATACAATTTCTTTTAAAAATTGTATGTTGTGCGATTGGGTCTCAAATTACTTGAAACCTTAAAAAAATTAGACAAAATGCACCTTGAACCTTAACTTTTTAGCGGTTTTTGAGTCTAGGCCAATGAGATCACTAGTTGTAACAATGAAAAATCTTGACATTCCATCGTGTTTGACATTCCATTACCGTTCAGCGCTATCCTTCTTATGCGGATCATTACTTAAAGCATTTTAAATATGTAAACTTTTATGGACGTGACTAGTAACGGCTTTTGTCAAGTGATGTCCTTCGAAACGGACAATTTTAACCTCGTTCACGGGGTCCCCTCCCTTCCTCCCTCTGAAAAGGACCCTGAGAACTAGATTGACTTTCTTTTGGAATTCGCTACAACGGGCAACATTTTTTTATTAAAAAAGCAGGTACGTACGTTAAATTACCACCACTTCTTTCGGGTCAATGGTTAACCATTTTTTCTTTTTATCTTTAAGTAGGCGAATCACATATTGCTCCGTTTAAAATGGGCACGTACGAATTTTGGGAACTTGTTGGTTTGTACTAGATATATCACTCGTTCGCTGTGCTGTTTTTTCCAGTGAATCATGCTATTCATCCTCGAGAGGGCGAACAAAATGGCTTGAAATAGAACCTGACACGTCCGTTAGATTTCTGACACATCACAAACTTATGCGTAAATAGCGTACGCAGTAACGGTTCTTCTTCCTTAATTGCAAGAAAAAAGAAGTTTGATATAACCTTTTTATTGCAACATTTATTTTTAGACTGACCTGTGGCAAGGTGCTTAGCTGCAGCTTTAGATCATACAGTGAAGCCTCCTGAGATATCTCCACATCTCCAACACGGTCCAAGCACTCAGTACCCTAACAAAGAGTAAAAAATATATTTAGGCTAACATTGTAGCCACCGGGGACCGGAGCTAGGGAAACTCTCCCCCTTAGTTTTTTATAATAAGAATCCTTCGGATCTGCGATTAAAGGTTCGTTCAACTGACCACATTCCAAAAAGCTTCACTTACCCTGTAACCCGTGGAACTCGCACCCACGTCATTTTCATTCGGTCGCACAGTGCGCAATAATGCGACCATTAAAATGAAAGCTACTGAGCAGTACGTTCCTGTGTTGTTTATTATGACTATACAAAGTGGTTTCATTTATTTTTACTTTACGTGACTTTAGCATGGCGTGAAGAATACCTTAAAGCATGACCTTCAATCGAAAGCTACTAGAAAGTAATACTTTCTTAAGATAATGTTTCTTTTTTTATAACTTGCATAATGAAACTTGTCATTTCTTAAAATTCAATTTTGAACTTGGGTAAAAGGGTTTTACGTGTATTTCATGTGGAAAAACGGTTCTTTCTGCATGTACCGGAGCACAGATGACGTAAAACAAAAGGAAGAAAGAACGACAATAATACAAATGCAAAACAAGACCAAAAATACAATACCTCACAAACAATAGAAGACAATGAGTACCGGTACACGTAGAAAGACCCAGAAAAACAAGGTCCAATCAAAGAAAAGACCGATGGCATTATCTCACCTCTGAGTCACCGTCCACTTCCTCCAAAGGCTCCTTTATTGAAGACGAACCAAGAAGACCTGTGAGGAAGCAAAAACGGAATTTGTAATCGCACAAAAACGGATAAAATGTAGCTTTGCGAGTCACGAATAAGGTATCCAGTCGTTTCGTACCATGTTAACAAGTTAAGACTTCAGGTATGAAGTTATTTCTCGTTCTAAAAACGTGCCGATCGAGATAGCAAAAATATTGTTCGAAATTCCTCGTTCTGAAAACGTGCCACGAAAACAAAGCAAAAAGAAAAAAAATCGCCTGTCGTAAGCAACGGAAATGGTGTGTCACTAGACGCGCTCTAGCTTTGCCGTTTACACCTCCGGTTTAGAGACTTCCGGCTACTCTCACTTCCGGCAAGGCTACCTTCCTAACAACCATTGTTTTGTCAATAGGCCATTTCAGAGTTGCCTTTAGCCTCTCTATCAAAGCGAGGCTAGGTGCACAACCTTTCATATGAAAATGAGTTTTCATTTGCATGTGAATGAAAACTCATTTTCATATGAAAGGTTGTGCACCTAGCCTCGCTTTCACAACGAGGCGTAACGTAACATTATGGTAATATTAAACAGCAATGGAACTATAAAAATCGAGAAAATCAGATTGTAGATATGTGAAGCAAGTGTTTTTTTAGTCAACCCACCTTGTACACCAGACGCAATCCAAGAAACAATTCCTTCAGAAGTTTGTTTCGTTTTCCCACTGCTTATTTGCCACAACGAAATACGAATAAATCCCTGAGTGCAAAAATGAATAAATAAACACGTTTTTCGGCAACGCACTACACTCAGTGAACTGGGAGTAGAATTTGCCGTGGGAAGTGCAGTGTTCTCACCAGGTCGCGGCTTTGCGGGATTCCCGCAAAAAAATTGAGATGGCGCACCAAAAGCCAAGAATATGCGCCCGTTTACTTAGGGCGCAGGAGCAAGCTTCGAGTCAAACGGACTTTTGAATGTTTATGAGTAGTTTAATAGTCAATCAAACACCCCAGCATTTTGCTTGTTCAAATGAATAAAAACATTTATCAAAAAATTTAAAGCCTTTCATTTTATTGCCTTTAACCTCGTTGGTCACACGTACGTGGTGAAGGTTTGCGTAAGCATCGCTATCAAATCGTAAACATCTTGTCCGCCATGTTGGATCAGGTAGGTACTTCATGTAACAGACCTTTTGGAGTAACTTTGCCCCTATAATATTCTTACAGGGCCCCATTTTTCAGCAGAGGGGAGCCTGCGACTCCCCAAGGCAAAATCCTGGTGAGAACACTGGAAGTGTAATTTACGAATTACAATTACAGTTTCCCCCTCTGTGTTTCCCAAAACTTCATAACGTTTACGCTCGAATAAAAAAAAAAAACGGCAGCATGAGAGAAAATACAATCTCGTTATTTTATTTACCTTTGGAGGAAGTCTTCCCTCTTCAACAATAAGAGTATCGCCATTCTTTATATATTCGTTTTCCAGGGTCTCGTCCTAAAAAATTAATACAAGTGAAACGGAGTTAAATTTTAAATAGAGTAGGTTTTGATTGCTAAAGCCAACTCATATATTTCCCTGTACTGAGCGTTAACCCTAGTAAGGAAATGAGGGACCACACGAGGGAAAGAAAAAATCTTTGACCTCGGTGGGATTCGAACCCACGACCTCCGGATTAGATCTTCCGTCGCTCTACCGCTAGAGCCACGAGGCCGTACGGGAGCAGATCGTGGGTAATAAGGTGGTAATTCGTGGCAATGAGAATGTGAAGGGTACAAATAAATGTTGAGCCACGTAGCACTGGTAATACAAACAAGGAATCGGAGAATTAACTGTGTGTGTAAATTAATTCTCTGATTCCTTGTTTGTATTACCTGTGCTACACAGTAGTGCTACGTGGCTCAACATTTATTAGGTTTTGATTGGTTGTGGATAAGAAATGTTTCATGCTTTGGTTTTACGTTTGTTTTCCGATGTAATTGGTTGAAACATGGTATCACGTGCTTTAACCAATCATGTTTCCCGCGCTTGGCACTGGTAGCATGTTTCCCGCGCTTGGCAACAGTTACATGCATATTTTCCCGCGATTAGCACTGGTTGCATACTTTGTTCTGATTGGTTAATTGAGTACGTTATTTAAGTTTGTTATATTAACCACACGTGAATACTTGGTCTTGTTTTATGATCATCTTATCACCGAATATAAACGTTTTTATAAGGCGTAGGTAAAAGGAGCTGGTGTTTACCTCGTTGTCCAGAGCGTTAGCGGGTTCCCCAGTCCAATTGGTTTTTCTCAAGTGCCACGCCATTCCTACATAAACAACAAATTGCTGTTTAGACGATGCTGTCACAAACAAACGTGTCGGATAGCCACTGCGCTGTTTACTCGTAAACGATTTCCCAAAGCGGCAAGTTGAAAAATTACTCTGACAAGTTAAGTTACCAAAGGTTTGTTAGGATCGTTAATAGTATACCATTAGAGTGTAAATTTTAAGTGGGCCACTATTACTAAGGGACAAAAATGTACAAACCTTCCAGTCTGGCGTGTGTCATCAACACTTGTAAGCACTAAAAGAAAAAAAGATCATGTCGTGTAACTACACTAATAAAAGAAAATTTTAAAAATATTTTAACCGATGCGACAAGCTAGGAAAAGGTTCCCCATTTATCGTTCAAATCACATCTTACTCATATGCTGTGTTGTACCTACAACAGGCTGCCATTCGCAGGATTGGGAGATTTATTTTGCCTGAACGTGACTCGTATGCTTACGAACCCTAATGCAAACAGGAGGAAGAGAGATTGGGAGAATTATAAAGTTTATATCAATTAGTACTTCATGTAAAGGATTAGTGGTTTATCGCATCAATCTTTTAATTTTTAAGCCCTGGTCAAACGGGAACGCAAGTTCTCATAAGTTTTCGTATAAAGTTCTCGTAAGTTCTCGTAAGTTCAAAACTTGCCGATAAACTTGCGACTCCGCTTAGCCAGGACGTGCGTGTACTTGCGATGGCTTGCGATCACTTTGATCGAGCTCACATTTCTCCGCAAGTGGGACCACAAGTTATTTTCAGTATTGTTTGCTTTGGTATGATCGCGTGCACAAGACTGCAATAAAATGGCTTTTGTACAACTTGCGAACAACTTGCGTTACTTGTGAGCACGTTTGGCCACCCAACGCAAGTTTGTCCGCAAGTTGAAATTTTTGAAACTTGCGCTCACTTGCGTTGCCGTTTGACCAGGGCTTTGTAATTGAAGTTCTAAGGTTGTACGGGGAGTAACCTCGCCAGAGATACTCCACAGTACGTAACAAAATAATTCATGAAACTCACCTCTCCAACAGTTATCTTTTTATTGACAATCTGTTCCATTTCTTCTCTGGTATGAGTCGGAGAACACACATAATACCGAATCATGATTTCTTTTTGAAGAAGCGGAGCTCCTGACTGTAAAACAAGTCTCTGTCCTTCTATAAGCCATGACTCGCCGACTGTCTCATGGTCATACACTGCAGATTTAAGAGTGACACATCATTTAACATTAAAAAAGCTAACAACAACAAAGGCTCGTCTCTGCTAGTCTTTTCCGATAACATAGTCGACGGACTGGTTATGAAATCTTTCAGACTTCAATGGCGATAACAAAGTAGTTACAAATTGTGTTGATAATACTTCAACCGTGTACATGTTTTGTTTTTCGATCACACATGACTGAATAACTTATGGGAAATAATTCTATTGGTCAGTTGCTTAAACAATGCTCAAATTCTATTGTGGTTATGCACGTTCAAGGCCGAAAAACGCAAACAAAAACATCGCACAAAGAAATCTCTCATGTTTTGATAACCATTGCGCTTTGTTAAATATACCGGGAACAAAGAAACTGTCCGTAAAAGAGAAGTATCCGTATCATTTTAAGGTGGCCGTCAGAAGTGGTAGTACTGTAGTAACTGTACAAGTTACAGACAGGCAAGCTCTGTAAGGGCTGGTCCCCACTAGTGAGGGAAGCGACGGAAGCGGAAGCGGAATCTGAATCGCAAGAAAGTAACGATCTAGTGGAAATCAATAAGACGAAAGAAGAGGAGGAATCGAAGAAAAAGGAAACCTTATGATTTTTCCGAGTCCGATTCCGTCGAGCTCCCGATCGCGATTGCGACTCGTTTTTTATTTCCGATCCAACAGAACGTAAGGCTCCTTACGCTTCCGACTCCGACTCGGCATCCGATTCCGCCGAGCTTCCGATTGCGATTGCGATTCGATTTTTTTTATTTCCGATCCACTAGAACGTAAGGCTCTTTACGCTTCCGACTCAAACAGCATCCGATTACATCGCTAGTGCGAACCAGTCCTAAGACAATTGGTGTTTTCACTTACATGGGGGACTAAGTCCTTGAAGAACGTCATCTATACGCAGACGACAAGCAGCTTCTGACAAAAAAGATGACAAATGAATGATTAGTTGACGGATGATAAATGGTCGTAATAAATCATTGTAAGGAAACAAACAAGAAAGTATATGCAGTCTTTTTTAAAGGTTCAAACCTGAAGTTTGTTGACATTGGCTTTGCGATCGTAGTGCTTTAGCTTTGAGTTCTCCAATAGTCTAAAAGATAAGAAAACATAGAATCCGTAAGAAAAATTAAAACTGGAATAGAATTGAGAATGATAAGCTGTACTATTCGCGAAAAACATGCAAACTGTGCGAAACGCGGAAACAAAAAAACAAGAAGAACAAAGAAACGTCCAAGCAGTACGGTCGCCCGGAAAACATGCAAACGGAGCAAAACGCGCGGGAAAACATGCAAACAGTGCAAAACGTGCGGGAAAACATAAAAACGGTGTCAAGCGCGGGAACATGAATATGCAAACAGCGCTAAGCGCAAAAGTAAATGTATGTGGTCCCACGTGTGGAATAACGTGCAAAAGGTACCAAGGTCGGAATTATATAAATGCACTCGATGTTAAGCTTGGGAAAACATCTGTAAAATAAACCATTTTTGGGAAGAAGTTATGTACCTGCTCTTTGAGAATTTCGACAGGATAAACTGGCCAAGAAACGTTGCTCTCTTTCGCATCTTGTGTCTCTGTTGCCTGTTGGGATACAGGGATGTTAAGGCTCTTGTGCTCAATTATTTCTTTCTGTAAATACTGAAAATTTTTCAATTAGAAATAAAAACACAAATTGCTTACCACGCAACGATTCTCCACTTGGAAAACTATTGTACTGGCGTGTTTTTCACTCTCTTGAGAAGCCAAACTAGGCACACATTTGACACTGGATCTACAAAATAGGTAATAAATGGAAAAAATATCTAATAACGCCTTACGGATATAGGTCCCGTCCACACGTATACGTTTACGTTCGTAAACGCATATTTTTTTTTATGCGTTTAGGCCTCCCGTCCACACGTAAACGATGTAAACGGTCACCCTAAACGGATATTTTCGAAAACGCTCTCCAAAGTGGATATTTTCGAAAACGCCGTTTACCCGTTTACGTGTGGACAGCGTAAACGGATATTTTCGTAAACGCTGATGTCACAGATTCCGACCCAGTCCACAGATAAAGAAAATAGAGCAGATATCCAATATGGCGGACAGTCAAGTACTTATCTACGCATGCTCAATGCAGATTTGAAGCGTTTACGTATCGTTTTAGCGTTTAAGTGTGGACAGGTGAAAACGAATCGTAAACGATGGCTGGCTTCGTGTGGACGGGAGAATTTTAGATAAAAAAATATGCGTTTACGAACATAAACGTATACGTGTGGACGGGGCCATAGATGTTGTAAAACCAAGCGGAGCGAAGTAATGTGGACAATCGTGACAAACGCAAGTTACGTAGTGAGCCAATCAGAACGCGAAGAAAAAACATGCAACCGGCGCAAAGCGCGGGAAAACATGTAACCAGTGGTGGTAAGTGCAGAAGAATATGTAAACGAACTGTCAAGCGCGGGAAAACATGCCAACCCGCCGATGCCAAGTGCGGAAAACGCACGTAAGCTAAAGCTAAGCTGATTGGTTTTTTAAAGCAGAGTATTGACTCTGATACACTCGCTTTCAGTTTAAAGTTACAGACAAAGCAGACATGCAACTGTTTTCAAAAGCAAATCTAAGAACACTCAAAACACGTGATGTCAAATGATGTGTAAACAATGTAACGCAAACAAACACGAATACAATGATATAAGGTTACTTACTGAATTTGAGCCTTTTTCTCGGCAACCAGATGATCTCCATCTTGAAGATAGATTTCGCTTAGTGTATCGCCGTCCTAAGATGTTATAAGCCATATTTAGCAGGATTATCTAGGTTACAAATAATACTACCACACAGCACAAAACAGCAATATTCATTGTTTTACCTGTTCGGAGTTTAGTAACACGTTACTGGTTTTACCTGTGGAAAGAATAGTTCAATAATAAATAAACGATTTTTGAATGACAACAAAACAATTATTTTACTTCAACGACAGTAAGTTTCAAACGAACCATTTGCCTTCACCCAGCTGAGAAGTAAATCTTGATAACTTATTCCAATAGAGTTGCATATCATCAGCTGAAATAAAAAGTAAAAAAGTTCCTTTATTTATTTTAGAAAGATTGAATTCAGTTTTACTTGCAACGATTAGTCACTAATGGTTATACAGTGAATATTTCTCGTTCTCTTAAACTTGTGTTACGATAACTCTATGGAAACATAGAAAACGTTTTCTCGTTCTTAAATACCTACTACAAAAATGTATCTAATTACTTCAAACAATGAAAGAGACGTGTTCGTGAAAATACGCTCGAGAAGTAGCATTTGACCTTTTACCTTCATCTCTCCAAGTGTAGTGTCCTTTCTAAAGCTTTTCTGAAACTCTAAAGCTTCTTGATCTTGGGATAACGAATATGTTATGTTGAGTAGCACCGGGGCGGTATCTTCTCCTGTATACACGTTGCATCCATCCACCTGGAAAGAAAACACGCATCTCCCTTTTTTGGATTTGTTTTAACCTTATTTGTAAAAGTTTGATTTTTGAGATCCTGAGGAAATCTATATAAACCATGTGGAACTTGTTAAATTCCAATAAAACTAAAGGAAATAAATCCTGACATAAATTCCGTAGTGGTAATGAAACGAAACGTTTGTGACATAAACCTAATGACACTTTTAAAGAACATTTTGCAAACACTCCGTTTACTCCTATGGACTGAAAAACAGTCTTTCATTGCCTCGTTCGAGGTTCGAAGCATCAATACTCGCACGGGAGCCTCGCTTTCTCCAAACCGCTGAGGGCAGACACATCCGTCCTGCTCCAAACCTTTTCGCCGCCTTCGTCGGCATTTTCGGCGGATTCGCGCAAAAAACGGACTGCCTTGTAGACTTTTTTACTCCTGTTAATTCGTGTTGTACAGTGATTCTTGCAGTTATTAAGAATCAAAGAAAGAGATCTCACGGGCGAACGAGCGCTGCGTTAAAACACGGACTGAGGCGAGTCAAAAGATGCGGCGAATGGCCCCCACCCACCCAGCCCCGAAGTTTTGCGAAATCAAAATGGCGGCCAAACTAAGCAAAGTCTCAGCAAAATCTGTTTTAAATACGCGAGCACTACGGGCTAAGATAAAAAGGCTAGTTGCTAGGTTACCTTTTCCCCATTCCACAAAAACACTTCAGTACCGTCATAAACTCCGCTTTGTATGAGGGACGTTTGAGGATGTTCTGCAATAAGAACGTACCACAGAACCGATAAGTGGTTAATATGACAGAAAACACAAAGTTTTTCACAAGATATTAACAACTTGTGAACAAGAAGACCTAAAACTAAAACCTTTAGCCCTGAGTTATCGACTTACGTGTTAACTCTTCGAATAGATGAAGACCTGACGGTAGTTGCCTTGCAATATGAATTGTGTTACTGGATACATTGTCTCTGGCAGAATCAACCTGAAATACAAAATAAAACCAACCATTCAAGTACTTTTCTGGGGCCGGTCCAATGAACCAATCAGAATTCAAAGCAAATACATGTAGCCGGCACCAAGCGCGGGAAAACGCGTGCAGGCAAGTCACGATTGGTTTTGGTTTTACTTCTGATTGGTTAATAGACCAGAGCAGTTTTCAATTGAGTGTCAAAAGTAATTACACAATTGCTTTGGTTTTTCATTGCTACGCTTTGTGATTGGCTAAAAAATCTCGCGCTACTTTCTCGACCAATCAGAAGTAAAACCAAAACCAATCGTGACTTGCTCGCACGCGTTTTCCAGCTCTTGGCGCCGCCGACATGTAATTGCTTCGAGCTCTGATTGGTTCATTGGATTGTTTACGACTGCTGTGATTGGCCAGAGAAATTACTTTGGTTTTGGTTTTACCAAGGTTTTACCACACTCAATTGAAAACTGCTCTAAAGTGGCGCGAGATTTTTTGAAAGCAATGGAAAACCAAAGTAATTGCAAAATTACTTTCGACACTCAATTGAAAACAGTTCTAACGATGCTTGAACAACTGAGTATTCAGTTCGCCTCTTATTTTAACAACGTCGCCGTCCCAAGTCACTCGCTCTCACTCTTTCTTCTCCCAGCGAGTGACCTCGAGCCGTCTGATAATTGAGGATCAGGCTCCTATTATGCAAATTGTGGCTTTTTTCTTCCTGTATGTAGAGATCACTCCATTTTCTTGGAAAACAAAATCATGGCCCGAAAGATGTTGGATGTTGGTCTGTACATACCTTGGTGATTTTTTGTATAAGATCGGTCACAGTGTTTCTTCTGTCGAGTGATATAATGAGTCGTTCTGAAGACAATCCCTACAAAATGCACACGAAACATTACACTGCAAACATTAAATTACAATTGAATAGTATATTGAAAAAAATAATGATAAATCAAAGGTTTTTGTTCCTTGCACACGTCCAAATTACTACTAATGACGCACCGCTAATGATTACGGCCCCAAAATAAGCTTTTTCAACACTGTTTCGCGCCATTGACCCCTCTCACCATCCCGCGCAAGTAAGAATCTGCTGTTTTTGATGCCGGTTCCTCACCCCCGGGGGGGGGGGGGGGGGGGGGGGGGGGGGGGGGTACTCCCTATAATGGGCTATACGGGGATGCTCCGCCCGAAAGGGGTACCTTTTTGAGGCTGGAGGTATATGAAAGGGTCGGGATTTCACGAGTTGAAGTATATGAAAGGGTAGGGATTTCACGAAGAATAGGAAAGGGTAGTAACAACACGTGTTGAAGCATAAAAAAGGTAGGGAAAATTGCCATTTAAGTATTATAAAAGGGCCTTTCAAAAAAATATCAAAAAGACGCACATAAAGGTTATATGAAAGGAGTACCATTTTCAATGAATGGTATATGAAAGGGGTACCATTTTCAATGAAAGGTATATGAAAGGAGTATCTTTTCTGTCAAAAACGGTATATGAAAGGGTAAGGGTTTGGACCTCGGGGCCGAGCATCCCCGTACAAAACTTAGTCACACAACACTCCTCGAGCGTTGCATGACGACGCAAATAACGACTGCGTAGGAGACTCCAAACTCCACCTTCAATTTAAAAGAACTCCTTCCGCTTTCTACCATGATGTTTACATCTCCGTATCTTAAGGTATCCCGCATCCCGTTTTGATTTTGAGCCTCGTACTGCATCCCGCCAACAAAAAGCCATACCACCACTGTTACTTGTAACCCAATGTTTACCTGCTTAATTGTTAGAAGGCCATCTGCCACAGTATAGTTGTCTCCAAAATGTACGCTAACAGAGATTTGATTCAGGCGGACATCATAGTCTTCCCTATCGATACAGATCAATTTCACAAGTTAGTCCAAGGTAACTTTTCTCTCCAATGCAAAACTTCCTCTCCCTCGCTTTACGGGTAACCTGATCTAGACGTTCTGATAGTGAGAAGCGGCGCTATGGAAAAGTTACAATTCAAGCTCGGAGAAAAATGCAATTTTTTTCTCTTTACACGCCACCTATTCTTCGCTTTCTGGACACCTGCAACAGGCAGACAAGTCAGGTTTCGACATCACAATTTAACTTCTCCTTACAGACACCTTCATAAATAGACACCGCTTTCGCTTTTCACTTGGCCCCAAAGAGGTAAAAAGTTACATAAACTAATGGTGGATTTTCTCTGTCCCGTATTTTTCACCTGCGTACGGACGTAATTTTAGTTCACTTAAACGAGCGCAAAAAAAAAAAAAGAAACAACATGTATTAAACGGCTCGCGTAAACTTAAAAAGGTGAGCGCGTTTAATGTTTTTACGTTTACGCGAGGCGTCCATAGCCCATCTCCCCCTATCTTTTTACGCACGTAAAGACAACTAAAATTACGTTCGTATATGCACGTAAAAAATACGCGACGGTGGAAATCCACCATAAATGAAAGCTATACATCTATAATTCTGACCACTCTTATATATTAACATTCAGGTCTGTCCCTTTGATACCAATATTAAGGAGGTCATAAATATTAAAAAAAATTCGTTCTTTTTTTAACTAAAACTTAAACTAGGAGGAGTAAACTGGAAAAGATGACAGAGTTGAATCAAATAAAGCCATCTTTTAACCAGCGAAGCCACTGCTGTAAGCTGTTTTATGCATTGTAAGGAACAAGGAAAGCAGGCTCACCTTTGTTTTGTTAATTGTTTGTTCATTTCCTCAACTTCAGCTTTGAGGACACTGGGTACTGACAGGACTGTGGAAAGAACAACCACTTGTAAAAAAAACTCATACAGATGATGATTAAGGCTTAATTACGTCTCTCTTAGCCAGGATCTAACACTAGATGTTTCAATTTCCAAGTGCAACGCAGTCCCTATTCACAACTTCACAACTCTTTAAGTGACAACTGTCTACAAAACTTACAGCAATTACAGTGTTGTCTTACTTGGATCATTTCCAGAGATCAACAGATTCTTCGTTCTGTAGAACAGCATATAAGCACTTTCCTTTCCTGCAAACTGATGCTGCAGATCTTTTTCGTAGATGCAAGAAATCCTAGAATCATTTAAATCAAACCAGCAATGGCTTGGTTCATCGCCAGCTTTAGTAGATTGTGTAGTTTTACCAGCAAAATCATTGTCAAAAGAGTTGGGCTTTTTCCCTGTTTGAACTGGAACAGATCCTGAATTCTTGGAATTTTCAACACCATTTTTTAATGACACCCATCCACAGATGTCGCTGAAGCTGAAAACATCTGAGTTTTTCTTGAAAAACTGCAATGAAAGGTTAGATGCTGACTTGATTTTCAATCATTCTTCTCATAACAGTAACTTTTTATAGGGGGGAGGGGTTAGGGTCATTGTTCAGTTTAGACTTCATGCAAGGTTTTGTGGATAGACTGCACTATTGTATTGAGATAAATGTTTTTTTAAATGACATTAAAAACAAACCTAAGAGTTGTGTAAGTAACACCTAGAAGATTATTTTCCAACATGCTTTTTGTTTCTTATTTTCTATCTGATTATTGTATTTAATAAACTGTTCAGGATAGCATCAAGGTAATACCTTTGAGAGTTGTCCAAACTGACTTTTAAATCGCTTATTCCAAGATAATCCTGTTTCCTTTGACATGCACTACAAAATAAACACAGCAAAAGAAAATGTTTGTTCAGGAACAAACAGTTCAAGAGATATTGACACAGAGCTATAACTTTGTATTTATACAATCATAGAGCAGTTTTCAATTGCGTGTCGTAAGACTAAAACCAAAGCAATCACTTTGGCCAATCAAAACAGACACAGACAATCTAATGAACCAATCAGAACTTAAAGCAAATACATGTAGCTGTTGTAGGTTGAAATGAAATTCAGGTTAAAATGATTTCAACCCAGTTTGATTTTGAATTTCTTTTGTCTTTGATTCGTTACCATAAATCAGAAACAAAGGTAATTCAAAATCAAGCTAGGTTGAAATCATTTTAACCTGAATTTCATTTCAACCTACAACATAGCCAACACCAAGGGCACTTTTAATAAACATGTGCGAGCAAATCGACATGATTTTGGTTTTGGTTTTACTTCTGATTGGATAAGAAAATTGGCAATTGTTTGGAGCATTTTTTCCCATATTTTAGCCCAAACTGTGAAATACCTGACTCGTCCCCAGTCGTCTCTCAATTAACGAGAGGAGCGCGAGGTGTGATGGGAAGGAGAAAAAAGTCTTTCCCTTTCCTTTTCCTCCTTCCCATCACCCCCTTTGATTGCGCTTCTCTCGTTCCGTGTCTATCCCCCACGCACGTCTCCCGCGTCTTGCCTAGAAAGACGACTGGGGACGAGTCAGGTGAAATACACCCTTTTTGCACCAAGCCCTTCAAATAATGTAGAGACACATAGTAGCCATCTTTTACCTGACATAATTGATTGACTGATGCTGAACCTCCAAGCTTCCTCAGTAATGCTGCCATCAGTTCCACAGGGTGACCAGAGTTTACAACAACATCCTGCAGACCATCGTCATCTTGAACAATTTTTACTTGTTGCTTACTCTTGGAGACGAAGCAACAGAAACATGCATATCAAATAATATTGTTATTTTAATTTAAAAGTGGGCCTGAAGGCCTAATTCATGTCGCAATGTATATTCAGCTGACAAAATCACACAAAAGAGATATATAGAAAAGGGAAAAGAAGAAAGCAGAGGAGAAAAAAAAAACTGGTAATACCCATATTTTTATTTTGCTAACTTGGAAAATGGAAGCACAGTGCACTCTCACAAACATAAAAAAAAATCCAGGACGGTATTAACACTTTCACTCCCAGAGTCAATTATGGAGACATGTAATGTAGTGTAGTTCTAACTTTTGAGTCAGTAAACATAAACCTATGGTGTGACCATTCAAATGAAACCTCTTCGGCAGTACTTTTGCACAGTACATTTGTTTTTCACTATTTTACAAAACAAAATTTGGGATCTTTCTTGAATTTTGATGTTTGGCACTCTTGGGAGTTAAAATGTTAAGTCATTCCATTAAAGTAGGTTTTGAAGTATATTCAGAAACCACTTACAGGTTCACACCACATTCCTAGTCCCTCCACGTCACGGATGTACACATGGTAATGCCCACCATAACAACTGCCACTGAATATTATAACAAAAAAAGGATTTCAAAGATATAGCTCCAAAATTAACAATAAATACATGTATCTTCCAGGGTGTAGGCTCTTTTTTGTCATATAATCACTTTCAGGAAAGCTAAAAAATAACATGACTTTTAGTGTAAAAGAAGAGAAAAGAAACCTTATTTTTCTCTTCAGATTACCATATTAAAAAAAGCACTAAGCATTGGGGGTATATTTAATTTCAGACCTCAAGAAGGGGCATATTACCTGAAAAATTTAAATTAATCTGTTCCCAAAATCTACAACTATAACATCATTTATATCCCATTAGTATAAATCTACTAGACAGTAGAAAGTGAGTAGCCTAATGGGGCCGCTTCTTCGCGTTTAGTTTTGAACATCTAGTAGATTTATACTAAAACAATTAGATTATTCGCTCTTGATTTCTATCGCATCTTGATAGTTGATTCGGGCTTCGTCCTCATCAACTCATTTACTATCATGAGATAGAAATCTCAAGGTCATAATCTAATTGTTAAATATAGAGTTTAATACCAGTGTTGGATCTAGGAAGAGGGCCTCCGACATTATCTTGCCAGTCTCTGACATGTTCATTCCCTCTCCCCCTTATTCATTCACCCTCCTCCTCCCCCTAACCCTCCCCCCGATGGGAGTCTGGATCTGCCACTGAATACCTACCCATGAATTACCACAGAAAATAGCTCATACTCCTGGTCAGCTTCTAGTTCATCATTGGATTCACAAAATGTTTTCATATTCAGTGAAACTGGAAAGGTGTATCTTTTGGTCTCCTGGAAATCGGCAGATTAAACATATAAGATGAAAAGAAAATAAACAAATCAATGAAAGTAAAACAAGAAAAGAGTAAAAAAAAAACCTAAATGTGTTAGTTATTTTTTCATTATAAGGAGGTAAGACAGTGAAAAGGAAGGAAAGATGAATAAATACTAGTTCACTGTTTACCTTGAATCTTTCACCTCGTTGAAAATCATAGTCAAATCTCAGTAATGAAAATGTCAGGATTGGAGGAAGAGTCCTTATCTTTGAGCCCTGGAAATATCATATGCAAACTATCAATGACAGCCCTGATTCTGATAATACCATGCATGCTTGTGCACAATAAGGTCACAAAGGTATACACTGGCCTTAGTAAACTCCCCTATATACAGCAAAGGCGGCTTAAGTACATGTACAGTGTAGAAATGAAATGTATAATAAACCAACACAAACCTTTGTGGCATTGACCAGCTTTCCACATGAACCACACCTGTACTGATTGGCTCCCTCCAAGGTCTCCATGGCAACATAACTCATAGACAGACTCTGCTCCAGGTCACTACATCCAGAGAGGATCATGGGAAGGTCAAGGTAATCTTCCTAAAACAATAATAATCTATGTATTTATTTCATTGATATTAAACATATAATATATTCTTATTAACTTCTGCCATAACTTTTTTATCAATACCTCTCTTTCGCTGACATAACCACATTCTTTGCAAATGACCTGGCAATAAAAATTATAAAAACATTTATCAATGACTGACATATGTAAGAATAATATAAAATGTGAATTCAAACATTTACACAGACTAAGTGCGATCATGCCATACCAAAAAGCTTGTCACATGGTATGTACACACAAATGTACCATGGGATATATTGAAATAGATTTCAAGATCATTACTCTGAAGAAGGCCATAAAATTTGCAGGTGTTGCAGTTTACCGGGATGCATGAGTAGTAAGAGGCCAAACACTGAGCCAATTCACATCACCTTTGTCACTGATGTTCCATGGTAAAGCTCTCTGATCAAAGCTTCGCCTGGTGTACCAACAAGAGACGATTCCAGTGCACTGAATAAAATTCTGTTTAATTCTTGGACGTCATGCTGCTGAAAGCCCTGAAAAAATACTAAATTATTATTAAATTATTTCTAATATATAATGTATAGCCATCGTGTATCCTGAATGGAATAACTGTGTTTATAAATAAAGTTATCCATCTATCTAAAGTTATCTATCTGAAAATTTACGATATCACTAATTTTTTTTTTTTTGAAAATCTTTATTGATTAACGTACACCACATTTACACTAAAATCGTTACACACAAAAAAAGAAAAAAAAAAAGTCATAAAAGACAATGAACGTAGAGGAAGATTAAGCATTGGAAAAAAAATTACATGAAGGAAAAAAATTAATGTTACAACTTAAAAATTACACGTTCAATTGCTTGCTTATATAATATATAAGAAAATTATATACAGTATGTCTAGTGCATACAACTGATACTTATAACTAGAATTAACTAAGAAGACTTATAAACACATTGTTAACTAGATTAATATTAGACAAAAGGGAGAAGCAATTGCCCTTATTCTAGATTATGATGGATTTAATCCATCACTGAAATATATTCCATTCTTATTGGCCATTAGAGTAGATAAATTTATGATTGATGAACTCATAGTAAACCTCGTTTCCTGTCCATCCAAAACTGTCTGTCAAATCAGTGGTGTTAATGCTGTCTTGATCAAGCAGAAGAAGTTTTGCAAACAGCTTCTGAAGTTGAAGTGGTATCACCCTGACAGCCTGATAAAAATTATGAGAAGATATAATTTGCTTAATATTAAACTTTCCCATTTTGCCATATTAATACCTGTAATTAGAGCACTTAATCTCAAATAATTTTACATTTTATATTTTTTTCTTTTGGTTGCCATGCAAACAAAGAAAATATTATACTACCATTTTCCTTAGTTGCTATATGTAATAGTAAGGTTACCTGCAAGTCTTTTAGTGAGCCAAGTACTCCATAAGCCTGCAGTTATTACTGTTTTCCAAAGTATGAAGCGACTGGAAGTACTGCTACTTCCCCTTTGATGGAATGTTTGTCCATCACAAGGGTATCACTAGTGATTTTTTATTTTGCGGGGTTTTAGAGGTGTCTGTTAGCACCAAGGTTTTAATGTAAAAACAACAATTAAGAAAAATTACAATAAGATGCTCACTTTGCAACTTGTCAGATCACTGTAAGGATTGTGATTAAGATCTTCTGCTCTCATCTGGAATAGGCCATCTAAGAGAGATATTTGGTGTAATAATCATGAGGGAGGTAAGCAAAATAATGTAAAACACATTGTAAGATTGAGTAGAATTTGTCAGTTGACAGAGTTTTCGAAGAGTGCTTTATCTGGTGGCAGATCCAGACTTGTTCATAAGGAAGGGGGAGGAGGGGGCATGGCAAAGTAGAAAAGGGGTGGGGGTTTGTACCTTAGCTTTCCTCTTTGTAGCAGACATGCTTGGTTAATGGTAACATAGACACTGTTCGTATTCGTAAAATATTGGCCTAATTCTTTTTTTTATAGACACTAGTTTAAAGGGATTGCACACAGACCCCCTTGGAGGCTAGAGGAGAAGGAGGGGGTGGTGGTGGGGGGGGGGGGGGGGGGGGGGAGAGCTGAAAAAAGGTTGGGAAATGTGGAGAGAAGTAAGAGAAACAGGAACCATTTTTGCAACATTGCATATCGGGGGGGGGGGGGGGGGGGGGGAGGGGGGCAACCAAGGAAGGGGAAAAGGGCACTGCCCTCCTTCCCCCCTCCCCACCCAATGCTTCCAACATTCAATAGTGATACAAGTATTAATGTTGGTAATATTCCCGGAAGTATGCAACACCTATGGGTAATGGCAGTTCATTGCAATGTTCACAACAAGATAGCTTTTACCTCTAAATTCTGGAGTGAAGAAGAAGGTCTGTAATAGAGAGTTTAAATAACAAGTGGCTCCTTGATTCTGCAGCCCACAGATTCGTGTCTTTCCTCTTGGTTCAGGGGGACATTGCGGTTTTGGAACTCCTTGCAGCTTCTTTCCTGATTTTTCATATAAAGTTTCTTCTTTATCTCCCTCAGTTTCGAAAAGTGAGCCAAACATATTTCAATAAATCGTAATAAATCGTTTAAATCAGCTTAATTTAACGCGCATTGCACCATCATTAAATTTTCCTTTTCTCAATCACTTCGCCGTCGCCATCTTGGATTGTCTGTTTATGAGCCCGCGTGCTCCGCCTTACCGCCACCCCATAAAAAATTTTATCAATCCCAACCCCTCCCCACGCAGTATTGTGTACTTTCAATATGGCGGATGAAACGTATTTTTTTCTCTGCAAATTTAACCCATTCTTAAGGCGAAACCGTGGACTTTTCTACTAAAGCTAGATAAACTTTGATGTAATATCTCACCGTACAATTGAACTTGGTCAATGTGGAAGAGATACAGCTGTCCTACTTCTGTCCATGTGCTTCATGCCATTTTCTGCCTTACTTGTCCGTGCATTATTGAACAATCGCGCTCTTCTGAAAGCATGCCAAGGACGGAAGCACGTTCTGATGACCCACTAGGATTTGAGCTACAGCAAAACAAAGAGCAGTCGCCAAAATCATCCAAGTTTGGCAAAGTTATCTTTGGCGTGACAGGTGCCGCGGCAGTCGGACTTGTTCTTGTCACGACACCGTTCGTCACGCCTGCTCTGCGCAAAATCTGCCTGCCTTATGTTCCAGCTACAGAGAGACAAGTTTCTAATATTATGCGAATGACGCAAGCTTCCAAAGGTCCGGGATCAACGCTGGTAGATTTGGGCAGTGGAGACGGGAGGGTGGTTTGTATCATTTTACAACTATAGGCTATCCATTTTGACTACGTAGTCACACAATCTTCATAAAAAAGGTGATATTGTCTGACCAGCCAAAAGCCAAAACTTCATCTGTTTCACAAATACAGTCAACTCTCTCTAGGACGGTCACTGTTGGGACCAGCCCTAACTGTTTGTCGTAGAGAGGTGTCCAGCTTATAGAGAGTCGAGGTAATGTGACACCAGTAATTCTGAGATGATAAAGCTGAACCTACAAAAATTGGGACAAAAATATTAGAAAAGTGGACTTGTTTGTTCATATTTAGCACCTACATTTCCGTTTTGAAGTATTTTTCACTAAAAAAAAGCACTTCTTAAGTGTCCGTTGACAGTTTCAAAGTGTCTGTTGTCTGTCTTTATGTGTTTGGCTTATAGAGAGTTTAGTTACAGTAAAATGACTGAAAAATGGCTGAGACCAACACCAGTTGTCCATCTTATAAGAGGGGTCCATAATTTAAGAGAGAGGTGACCGTAGGCAGGCGGGGCCTGAAGTGAATAAAGGGTGGAGGGGAGCCCTTGTTGCCTGGCCCCCAGGGGGGGGACTCCCATATAAAAATGACGGGGGTGCTCGTCGTACCTTTTAGGGGTCAAAATTTGGAGATTGGTACCGCTTAGGGTACTAAAATCTGAAATGACTACCGTTAGAATTATCGCGGTACCTTTTAGGGTATGAGCCGAAAAAATATGACAGAATATGACATTTGTTGTTTTCGAATTGGTACCCCTTAGGGGTAAAAATTATTTTGAGCCACGCCCATCAAACAAGATTCTGGTACCTTTCAGGGTGTTTTTCGAAAATTTCCGATGAGCACCCCCGTCATTTTTATATAGGAGTTCCCCCCCCCCCCCCCCCCCCCCCCCCCCCCCCCCGGGCCTGGCCCCCTCCCCTAGATCTCCCACTGATCCATTTATAGGTCAAAGGATGGATGAGATGGTGTCAAAGAATGGTAAGAAATAAAAACTGGCCATTGTGACCATCAAGGTTCATTATTAAAGTCACCAGATTACCATATTATTTTGTCATTTGACTAACTAATGCATATCACCTCTGTTGCTGTGTGAATAAAATTACTGATATGAGGCTCAATAATTTTCTTATTAATGGTGATTGGCAGGTGATTGCTGCAGCCAGGCATGGTTACCAAGCTCATGGTTATGAACTCAATCAGTGGCTCGTCTGGTATTCAACACTGCAGGCCAGGTTACAAGGGCTTCATGGAAAGGCCACATTTTCAAGGGCTGACTTATGGAAGGTGAGAAATGCCAGGGTCACTCCTTTGTCTAGGCTGCAAAACAGGTGGTTTGAGGCAAATGCTAGGCTTGATTTCCAGCTATTTTTTTAAGGGTTACACAACACTAATCAGATTATCCTTTTCTTTACAGGTTAACCTGTCACGTTTTGACACTGTTGTAATATTTGGGGTCTCAGAAATGGTAATTTTCATATAAATTTTCAGTATTAACAAGTACCATATTGCATTTTAGAAGTAGCACTGTGTACTTGGCTTATCTTTTTTTCTCAGTTTTGTTTTAAAATTTTGTGCTTCAATATTCACAACACTCCTGTCTACTATATCCAGATTACCCAGAACATATTTATCATAATCTTAACCCTGTTTATTTTTATGCATGCACAGATGCCAAAGCTTCAAGAAAAATTCCAAGTGGAAATGAAAGTTGATGCTCAAGTGCTGGCGTGTCGTTTTCCACTGCCAAACTGGAAACCAACAAAAGTTATTGATGAAGGAATTGACGGTGTATGGCTGTACCAAAAACAAGAGACATGAATTAATAAGGCACTTCCAAATTGTCTTTAGGCCTTTAGTATTTCCATTTATATGAAAATAGTTTTTATTCACATGCAAATAAAACCCATTTTCATATGATTAAAAGCAAACCAAAAATGGCTAATTTGAAAGTGTGTAGCCTGCATGTGTGACAGTTTATTTATAAGGCAAAATTAAGGTGTGGGCGAGTGGCATACCTCTCCTTTTCGCACATGTCCTTTGCATGCGTGTTCTATTTCTTTTGCCCTATAAATAAACTGGCAGATAGCACATCATGACATCTGTTGCTTTTGTTCTATCACCTAGTGACATATTCAGATTTGTTAGGGGATATTATATGCTCCCCATGATGGGACAAAAAATATTGTTGATAGGGTACAGAAAATGAAGGTGTGGTTGGTTCTTTTATGGGTGCAATGTCCCCCACCCCATACCCAGGTTTGGAGGTCGAAATAAGCATGTTAAAAAATGCTTTGAATTATTTTGCACCAGTTTGTAATCTCACACATTGAACCTAACTTGTAGGTTAGAACAGATGGTTTATATCACCACAACATGAATACAGATAAGCACAAAAATCAGATTACACTGCTAGAATAAAAAATCGGTTTTAGACCTTTCTGATTGTACTAAAAGACAGCACATTTATTTACTAACAATTAACCCTTAAATCCCCAATAGTGATCAACATCAAATTTCTCCTTGTAACAGCAATGCTTAATCAATCAGAGAGGTTATGAGAATTAAAGGGAGGGTTTCATGGTTTAGCGCATGTGCAAGCTATGACGTAACCCATTTAATTTCATTGTTTAGACCAATCGGAAGCGAGTAGATAAATTTGCTCGTGAAAATGTCGCAGTCATTCAGCTGATTGAATGGATGATTATGCATACCCATGTGCGCCATGAAAGCCACCAGAGCATAGAATAAATCCTTCAGGTCAAAGGTTTTATTCAGTGTTGACTTTGTCGGTGTAATACGTTGAAATTTTCTGTGAATTTTGGTCATCATTCGCTTTATTTGGACTAATTGTACATGTAGTAGGTGATTATGGAAGTAAATGTAAGTGTTTTTTTATCCGATAAAATTGGTAAGAAAGCGATTAAAACATTTTAATCTGTGCACATGCGCCGAACCGTGAAACCATCCCTTTAAGGATATGATCACCCAAGATGAATTCTATTGATATCTTAACTTCTCACCACAACTGCTATAATAAATGTATGAGGACAAGAAAGGAGAATGTGTATTTTGATATAAGGGATAAGAGGGTTAATGGAATCATCAGGAGACAAAGAGTGATCCCTATTATTCGTCATACAGTGAGACACCATACAACATTCAAGAGACAAACTGCTTTATAAAACCTATAATCTCAGAGATGTTTTTCGCATTCTTATGTTAAGAGCCCATGGTTTCGAAAAGAATAAAAAAGCCATCTCGTGAATACGAAACAACGTAAGGTTAAGTCCACAGATGGGTTTTAATTTTCCATACTGAGTTTGAAGTCAAAGAATTGAAGATTTAAAACATTAAAACAACTTAGCATGACATAAAATTAATATGCATTGTGTGTAATAAGACTGTTTAGACAACTGGACGACGTAATTACTCTGGGGAATTAAAAAAAGTCGACATCCCATTGATTGAGTGCATATTTGCCACCGTATACTTCATTTCCTTTAACGCCTTGCGTATTCACAAGATAAAAACATAAGTTTAATATAAAACAGAAGGAAAGCTCACAAAAAATTTATATGTAGCATGGACGGTCTACGTCCCAGCCAGTGTGTGAAAATAACTCTTGGAAAAGGTCTTCCAAAACTCTTTATTAATTTTTTTGGATTCTACAACACAGCTGAGCTTCTCAAGAATGACTGAAGATCTTTTACCCTGATATAAACATACAGTACTATTGGGCCTCAAAAGGTTAAAAGCTTCTACCGGCATATAGATAATTCTTTCCAGAAGGGACAGAAAAAGTAATACATGCATCTCATAGCAAAAAGGAACAAAACATTTTGTTATCCAGCATGTTGTGTAAATACACTTGTCAGTGGTTTTTCAAGGAATAATAATTATTTATTATTATTAAAATCTTGACATCTCATTGATTCAGATGTGCAATTGGGAAATATCAACTAACATATCACACAAGAAAGGATGTTTCTTCAGGGAATTAAAAGACTGAGAATGAGTATTTTTTTTTTAACCGATGTCAAGGTGTTAGGATACCTGATGACACACCCTTTCAAGTGTTTGATATACAGTAGAATCCCGATTTTTTTAATACTTGATTTTTCGAAACTCCTGATTATTCGAACCAAAACTCGTTTCCCTTTGATTCGATTTCAGTCAATACCACCTTTGATTTTTCGAACTCCCAATTTTTCTAACCAATTTCCGTTTCCCTTGGAGGTTTGAAAAATGGGGATTCCACTGTATAGCTTCTCAAACTCATAACTGATTATTAAATGCGGAGAAAACAAAGGTATCAAATCGTCAAAACCTATGCTATTGAAGATCAGGTTTCATGACACTGTCGCCATTATAGTTTTCTTTAATCTAACTTGATGAATTATTAATGAGTTTGAGAACTTACAGTAAAGATAAAAGTGGATTACATATTAGTTTTTCTAGGGGCAAAAAAGCTATTTTACAAGTATCATTAATTTACAATGTGCAAGACTATAAAGTCAATCACAGGATTGTTTCAGTGACATGTACAGCTGTGATTATCAAACATGTATTACGATGTTATGCCATCTTTTCAATAATCCATCATGTTCAGATTTAGCAAGTGGCTAACTTGAGTGTTTCCAGCTGAATGCCCAGACAAGTGTTTCTTATGTATTCACACAAAAGCTGCTGCAGTTTGTTACTTTATCAAATTCTTTATTTTGACTGTAAAACCACCACACAGCTTAAGCGTCAGGTTCATACCTAGGAAATGACAACACAACAAATGTAACCAACAAAATGTCATTATAATTTTCATTATCAGTCATACATGTAATCACATAACTAGAAACTAACAAAAATACAGAATCCAATCTTTTTTTTTTTTTTTTTAATTAATCTTCATATAGTGATATTTACATACATACATATAGTGCTATACGATACAATATAATACACACAAAACATACACAAAAGGTCATACAGAGTATTTTAGTATGCAGTTAGAACATTCTATGTTTTACATTGCTTATGTATTGTATATTTGTAGATATTGTTAATATAATGTATTATGTATTTCGTGAGAATCCAATCTTACTGAAACCTCAGCTATCATTTTGACAAGACACCATCCAATTACATGTACAGTTGTATTTTATATGTTTAATGTTTTTTTTTTCATGACATTGTAGTTTAGTTTTTTAATGACATTTTGACATTTTCTGATGACATTGTAACAATTATTGTGTTTTTAAAATGCACAGATAAAAACATTAATACATGCAGGGTTGACATTAGTAAAATGAAATTTGGAATTTTTCTTCAAAATTTTTCTTTCAATATTCATCTTGGGAGTTGAAGGATTTATGACAGTCCTGAAAATTAATGATAACTGTGATATAAGCCTATGCATTGATTGTACTCACTTGCGTAATCGACTGCGTAATTCTTTAAGCTGGTCATTCTTTGAGGTTAGCATCTGCTTCATATTCTTGTACTGAGTTGTTTCATTAAATTTCTTGGCAAGATCCTGGGAATATAACAAAGGTAATTGTTTTAGTAAGGTTCCTTTAATTAGGATAACATAAAATACTTATAAATTTTTGTTTGTATAATATTTTAGTAATACTAACTGTAATTGTCTGCACTCAAAACTAAAAACTACCACTGTACTTTGTTCAAGTTTCAATGCGCTGGGATATACACTGTATTGTACGGACAGTCACTTCTCAAACTCATTAATAATTCATGACGAAAATACAAAGGAAATTAATGTTCAATGAGTGTTTGGAAATCAGTTGAAACACTCCTCATTTTTGCATCCTTCATTTTTTCTTCTAAAATCATTTTGTTTGAGAAGTAATATCAAACATTCAACACAGTATTTCATCAGATTTCCAAACACCTTGAAGTGGGTTAAAAAAAAAATCGGCTGCGCCTCGTTTTTCAATTAACGAACTTCGCGGTGTTTGGAAATCTGATAAAACACTGTGTCTCATGTTTGATATATTACTTGAACAACTTGTTCAATTTATTGTGACAAAGCCATGAATTCAAGATTACAGTATATCATAAAATAACAGTCCCACTGTGCTGGTTCTTGTCCTCAAGATCATGCATCCTCCAAGTTTGATAATAAAGTGAAGAGAACAAGAAAGACATCCGAACTCTAACACCACTTAGCTCCAACTAACATGAACTAACAAAACATGCGGTTTTGGGCAGAAGTACAGTATCATGTACAAATGATGCAACTAAATAACGTCATAAAGTTTAAACATTAACAAAACTAACAATGTCCAGGGATTAGTCATTCAATGCTGTTACACTAACCTTTTCTGCTTCTTCAAGTTCATGTTGAAGCCTCAATATATCATGCTGCAAAAAAGAACACTTTGATTTCAAAACACTAAATGCAAAACTTGAGGCAGTAATGCAGCAGTATATAACAGAATTTATTATATGGCTGAACTGGTCCGTGATGACAACAGACTTCCACGAACTGCAAATTTAAATGAGTAAATAGTAGTTCCAAATATATACCAATAAAAATATCAACTTTAGACACATGAAAAATCTTTCTACAATCGAACCTTTACTAATGGCTACCTCCCCATAAAGGCCACCTCTCTACAATGGCCATGTTTTCTTGTCCACAATGGCTGGAAAATTCTGTCCTTAGGTGACCGTTGTAGAGAGGTTCAACTGTATTAATTTACCCTTTTTTATTTAATTCTATCTCTACAATAATTATTGTAAATGATAAAATCTTTACCTTGCAGCTGATTAATTCCTCTTGTAGTGATGCAGCATTGGAAGACCCCTTTTCTTTGCTCTGCAGAATAAAAGTATTGATATGTCTTACATGTAGTTCATTATGTAGCTTTACTTTGACTTTACTTTAAGAGCTGTAAATTACTACTAAAACTGAAAGTTAGAAAAAGTTTATTATTACCTACTTATAATGTAATCGCTTTACGGACACTTGCTTGATATGGACACTTTGGAATTACGGACAATTTCCTTGGTTCCTTAAGTAATTTTAGCCTCGGGGGGGGGGGGGGGGGGGGGGCACTTATTCAAAGGTGGGCGTTTATTTGATGCTGGGTGCTAATTCAAGCATTTACAGTACACTGTTTACTTACTATGTAACTCACATATCAGCTTTACATTAAACATCATCCTTTTTTAATATCACTACATGCACCTTTTTTAAATCTAATTTAGTTGCAGCCATCTGTTCCTCCAGATCAGCCATTTCTTTGCCATAGGACTGCAAATGAAAATCAAATCATTATTTTCACAGTTTGAGTTCCACAGTGTATGAAAAATCAACTACCATACATGTGTGAAGAAAACTACTACACAACAAGTGCAATGTGCAGACTGGTCTAGCACTTAGTGTTTCAGGTTAGAGATCAGATGCAAGCTATAGCTGCTCCTGGGTTTCTTAGGCATTTTATTTGTAATGCTCGTGTTTTTTTAGGGGTAACTGTCATTAATAGCTGGCAACTGGTTATTATAGTCAGTAACCACAGTAAAGATGACTGGATACTAAAAGTTTGAAAATGACTACAACACAACAACCACTGAAGACCCGGGGGGGGGGGGGGGGGGGGGGGGGGGGGGTACTCCCTATAATGGGCTAATATGGGGATGCTCCCCCCAAAAGGGGTACCTTTTTTAGGCTGGAGGTATATGAAAGGGTCGGGATTTCAGGAGTTGAAGTATATGAAAGGGTAGGGATTTCATGAAGAATAGGAAAGGGTAGCGAAAACACGAGTTGAAGTATAAAAAAGGTAGGGAAAACTGCCATTTAAGTATTATAAAAAGGGCCTTTCAAAATAATTTTTATCAAACAGATGCACATAAAGGCTATATGAAAGGGGTACCATTTTCTATAAAAGGTATATGAAAGGGGTACCTTTTCTGTCAAAAAAGGTATACATGTATGAAAGGGTGAGGGTTTGGACCTCAGGGCGGAGCATCCCTGTACAAAACTTTGTTGAGTACCCCCTCCTCCCCCCCCCCCCTCACAAATACCTTTTTGGCTGCACTCAAAATGTCACAAATTTCAAGCCCTGGAGGGAGTTTTGAAACTGCAAAAAATAATGGATCCTCTTCACACAAAAGAGGAAAATGACTGAAAATGAAATAAAAGTGACCAAAACAACAAGAAACCCTAAAACAAAACGGTAGTGAAATTTCACTTCATGTGCACTTTAAATTTAGTGGGCTGTATTCCTTTGTAAGGATTATATGGGTAACCAGCTTGATGGGCAGATATAGCCAGTTTTTTTTCCAAAAAAAAACAAACAAAAAATCAATTTAAAAAATAGCCAATGGTACACATTAACTAAATAATGCACCTTAGTATTTCCCTTGGCTTTTAGAGCAGATTGTATACTTTCAAGATCTGCTTGGAGTTTACTTCTTTCTCCAATAGCACTTGTTGCCTAAAAGGCAAAATATCAAGACAATGTTAACCCTTTAAGCCCTAATATTAAAATTTAAATTCTCATTTCTAGTCCTATACATTTCCTATAGAAGTAGTGGGGAGAAATTGTTTGGATATCAAGAGAACTTGTCTTATCTTGTGTGATCATGTCCTTAATTCTCATGACCTTTTTGATTGATAAGGCATTGATATTACAAGGGATTTTACAAGGAGAAATTTGAATGCTGGTCACTCTTAGGGCTTAACGGGTTAAATGTAATATGTACATGTACATGTAACAAAATGGACAACAGGTTTTAAAAATATCTCCTAAAAAGTCCTAGTCATAAATAATTAATACAATAAATATCAAGTAAATGTACATTATTGTTATCTTACCTTGCCCTCCAGGGATTTGATGCGTTCTCTTAGTTTTGTATTTTCATCATTCAATCGATTAATTTCCTGTGGAAGACAACCATAAACTAAGTCAATACCAGTAATAGAGACAATATACAAAATGTTGTGTGCTGCGTCCAGACTAAAATATTTCTTCATTTCTTACTTCCATAAAGTGTTATATATGTATCTTTAGGGGGTGATAAGATCTATTATTAATAGTACTTAAAATGTCTTACTCTACAAGGAGGAACATTTTGCAGAGAGGGCATAAAGATTATATGTATCTAATTTCCCTTAATGCATTTTCTGAAACACTTTGCAGCATTATTATAGCAGCTAACTTCAGCCAAAAACATTTCTCTAACAGACTAGTGGTTACTATGCAAATGAAAGCATGCACTGAGCACTCTAAAGCAGTATAAAATTAACTCTGAATTTACTACATGTACATGTATTCACACCATTCTATTATTAGTGAATGGAACAAAAACCAATATTTAGGATTTATATCAATGCCCTAGATCAAGCAACATTGCAAAATAAGATACAAAACTCATAAGTTTTCAAACATGAAGCAGAAATTCCGTCTTAATAGGTACACAATCAGTCAGTCAGTGTTAAATGTTTTTCTGATATCATATTTAATCACCTTTTGTTGATCTCTGATCAATTCGGTTAACAGTTCTTTTTCAGATACTTGAAGCAGAATCATGATGTAGAGTAGAATAAGAAGTTGTTGTTCCTGAGCTGTCCTAAGATATATTGAAATTTAGATGGAATTTCCAGCAGTTTATCAGATTTATCGTACACCCACCAAACACACAGAACTTGTTTCCATGGAGCTAAATGTATGGAGTTTTTTTTAGTTTAAAGAAAATTGTTCACTTTATTTCAGCCAATCAAAATATAGATTTAGAAAATTGTGGTTTGTCTTAATAGTGATAACGGTCGAAAATTAAGAGTTCTTTTTTAAAAATTACACTTAAAAGTGTTAATAAACTTTCTGGAAAAAATTGCTAAGTTAATCACAGTAATGAAAAAAGATTTGAAAATTCTTAAAAATGAAATGAGATTTAAACTGTTTATTAAATTGAATAAAAGAATCAACCATTTATTTATAGAATTTAAGGAAAAAAACTGTACTCTAACAAAATAACGATAAATTATTCATAAATAGTAAGGAACCTGATGTCTTGCTCGTAAATTTTTAATGACAAGCAGAAACATAATGCTGATAATTTTATATGTTCCCATAGTTTCAGTTAAAAAAAGACTGGTCAGGAATTTATTTGTTAGAAAGACAATAAGATGCATTCTCCCAAAATACGTTTTCAGTCAACATTAAATTTTTGACACTTACACTGTACAAGTAAAAGAAAAACAAAAAAACTTCTGATAAGGATAAGAAAGGGTTCAATATCAGTGATTTATTACATAAACTTCAGTCATTAAACAAAAGGTTTTCTGCCACCACGGAAAAATCATACCTCTACACATGTGAAAATGTTATTTTTATCTCCACTGCGAAGGGTGAATATATCAATATTTTTATGTTAGTTACCATGTTAGCCTTTGCTACTGTAAATGTCAAACAAGCTAAACGGAGGTAGTCTACAATCAAAATCTATTCAGATCTTCTTTGGAAGAATTTAGTAATCTTCCGAAAATTTTGAAAAATTAATGATTGGAAGATGTACCATTTTGAAACTACTGGCCGGTAACTGAAGAACTTTATTTTATAAACAAAATGCAATAAACCTTAGAAAATTCATACTCTAGCCAACATGAATTTGATCCCCTTCCCTTGATTATTGCTATCAGCCTCTATTACTGACTCTGACAGTTGATTGGAGAGGAGATTGGATGAATAATTTAATTACAACAATTACAATTATTGTAACACTTACAACTTGTAGAAGCGCTGCTCCGCCACCTTCATTTAAAGGTTCTAGTTTGGGTGCCTGAGACAACTTAGATAACTTAGACTGCAAGCAAAAGAAAAACACACTCACTGTCAATAAGAGAATGTTAGTTGCGAACCAACACATTTGCAAATAAAGTAATACTAGGTGAAAAATGGCAGCATGAAATTAATTAATAGTATGTATGCCATAGCATGCCATTTGACAAAGTTTTTAATGTACATGTAGTTTGCTGCAAAGAACTGTCATTGTTGACAATGACTGATGGATGACTTCCACTTAGGATTGTCAGAACTCATACTAACAGCAACCTGCAGGTTGTTAGCCACATAACGAAAACTGGGCATCTTGGAAACATATCTCTCTTAAATTTATAAAAGATTAGGTAAATTTTCCATGACTTTCTTTAAAATGTGGGCATGCATAGGACACGTAGATGCCCTCCTGGTTGAAACCTTGGTAACCCACATGATCACACTCAACAGACAAGTTTATACTGATACAAAATTCTGGGTTCAAACTATTAATTTTACAATGACAGCTAATAAAAACATTATGAGTTTTATCTCAGACTACAAATTGACACAAAACACCTTTTTTTCCCACCTAACTTACTGACAGCCCTCTAATAGTGTTATAGAGTGTTTGCACATGATGTCATAAAAATTCAAAAATCTAAAGTATGTGTTGTAGTTCAATTTTGCTCATGGTACAATTTATATTTGTGCTGGTACAATTTCATTTTAACGATGTTTTGCTTCTGATTTATAAAGGTTTTAAATGTGTCGCGCAATTTGTCAAGCTATTTCAGATTAGCTGATTTAATGTTACTTATTAGTGAATACAATATTTTGTGATGAGATTTTTGGTGTAATTAAGACTTTGAATTTTTGCCCACCATGTTTGTGCCCTTAAGTTGGGCACCAAGATGGCTGCTCCATACGTTTCTTACTAAAAATGTCTAATACACATTTGCCTATAACTCTTGAATGAAATGCCCTTGTGCTTCAAAATTTGGCCAAGATATGTAGTTTTAATCTCTCTACAATAATTCCAAAGGGAAATTCCATAAACATTTTGGAATCAAAAATGGTTGTTTAATGCTTCTGAATTTTGATATGATATAATAATAATTTATTTTTTCTACACAGTACCATTTTGTTGTGTAGTGTTACTAAGTACCTGTGATGTAGATTTGGCAGATGAAAACTCCCTTTCTTCAAATTTTGCAATTTCATCTATCAGTTCCCTGTGTGATAAAGGTGAAATGTAACTTAACATACATTGTAAAAGCTGCAAATTCGAGGATAATTTTTTAGAATTTTTTAAGTACCTTAGACTGTGCTTACTTACATGTAAAGCCAGGTTATTTTATTTAGACTAAATTGAAATTTAGCGAATGTTTTTTTTTTTGGGAAGCATTTCAATAATAATTTGAAACTAAAAAATGTTCATTTCCAGGACAGATCTGCACCATGGAAATTCTGAGAAGACTCTCAAAAGCCAAAGGTTTTATCTGCCACTTATAAAAACTCACCTGTTTTCAAGTTCAGATATATCGGTCTGTAATTTGAGATGCCATTTTTCAGCTTGACTAAACATTTGTCTAAGAAGCAAGACGTTTGTGTGCGCGGCATTTATGAGTTCAGATTCAACTTCTCCTCTCACCACTGCGCACAAGCCATCTAACATGTCGGTTACTTCATCAACAGTGTATGTGTCTTCTACAAGTCTGAAATTTCAATAAAAATGATTTATTTACTATACACTCCTTGTGGTCTAACATCTGCCTCCTGAAGGAGTTGCAAATTAACGGAATTCAAACCTATGACCTGCAATTCTGGTGCAAATGTTCTCACTGCTACTTTTGCATTATCATATTCATCATTTATGGTTATTATAAAACTCACAATTGACCAAGCTCCTATCTGGTCTTGTTGCTCAGTGGTAGAGCATTTGCACCAGAATTGCAAAGAATGGGTTTGAATCACATTGAGGCCTAAAAAAATTTTCAGGCTCTTGAACTGCAGCTCCTTCAGTTGCTGTAAAAAAAATTGTGATGATCACATTCTCTTTAATTCACTCTTCCACAACTGGTTCATACAAGAATTCATTTTCATATTCATATTATCACTTGCCTTCTGTTGATGAAGACCTGTGAATAATCCAGACACACAATGTCCACATGGCAGTCCAGGCGTTAATTTAACTAATGAAAGGCTCCTATGAACCAACTAGTTAATACGAAACATTTGGACTCTCCCCTTTCCCAGATGTTTTGCTTCACTGACCACTGACCCCTCACCCCTGCATCCAACTAACCACCCTCCCCTCCCTCCCCTCCCTCCAATGCCATTCCCATGGGTAAGGCAGGTGACCATCACATATCACAGGCCCAAGTTCTCTGAACCTCCCCTATCCTAGGCATTATCAGGGGTGTAACTAAGAAAACACTTAACAAGTTCAGTCGGTTTTTCTGGCTTGTGCACCTTCAAAATCTCCCAAAGTCTTTGTTTTCTAGTGAAATTTCAGGCGGTGATAAGTTCTATTTCAGGTGGTGAAATTAGCCGGTAGCCAACTGTTAGCTACATCCCTGCATTATACTCCACTGACCTCTCACCCCTTGCGTCTAACTCCCCACCCTGCCCTCCTTCCATGCTGTCCCTGGGTAAGGCGGGTGACCATTACATGTCGCTGGTTCAATGTTAACAGCCAATCGACCAATTGAGGAATCAAGACAGTGAAATTTTATAGTCCTGCTGCTATAACCCACAAGTGTTTGAATTTCTTCAACTACTTTAATTTGATCCAATTTATCTTGAATGTTGGGCATGGAACATAAATTTATTATTGTAAATTATTATTATTTTTATAAATCTGTTTTCCATTCAGTGCACCTGCTATCTTTAAGCTCTTCAAAGGATGCATCCACTCCCCTAAGCCTCTGTCCTCGCCCATAACGTGCAAACCTAAGGTAGTTTACTACATTCTGTTGATGGTGTTCATTTAGTCCAATATCCTAAAACAAAGTACTCTGGATTAATATGTCAGACATATGTCAAAATTATATATATATATATATATATATATATAAACTGATAGTTTTGTCTGTGCAATTTTCTCTCAATTTTTAATACTGTATTTCTTTCATTGAGTCTCAGTCGAACCTTCCTTATCCACTAAAGGGATTTTAGATTAGTGAACAAAGAGTCTGCATCAATTGTTTAATTTTGATTTGCCACTGTATAAATGTTATGATATAATAACAAGTTATCTGACACAATTTATCTGGTAGATCCTTTTGTGCAGGTGACATTTTCAATTTTTTTTGCCCATTAGCAACTTGCAACTCTGACTTTCAGGGTTTTGAACTTCTCAAAATGTTTAGGTGATATTCCCACCTGTTCTCAATGTTATTTAGATTATTGGTAATTCCATGCGATCAATGTTGTTCAGGAAGCCAAGATGTGAAAGCTATACATGTATATGTTGTAGGTTGGTATGAAATTTAGGTTAAAATGATTTCAACCCAGTTTGATTTTGAATTTCTTTTGTCTTTGATTCATTATCATAAATCAGAAACAAACGTAATTCAAAATCAAGCTAGGTTGAAATCATTTTAACCTGAATTTCATTTCAACCTACAACATATATTTGCCATAGCAACTGCCATGTACCCAAGGCTCTATCTATGTGGAAGCGTTTCTTTCTGGACCCATGACAGTGTGAGATGTGTGTTATTAATTATTTTACTAATAAATTAAAATTCAATGTTATTTTTTTATAATTTTACTCAGATTTATTAAGGCCAGAAGGTGACTAATGACTTCTGTGTAGCTACATGTTGGACACACTCATTTAATAATCTGTGACTTTCCTCTTAATTAATTTAGAATAATAAATGCAATATTTCATACAAAACAGGCATAATTTAGTTTAAGTAACACCTGTATGAATTTTTTAAGTGCTAGTTATAGTTAATGCTTATATAGATCATTATGTTCCTATAAATTGAGCAAACATGACTGAATTCTCGGCATTTCAATAGCATACGAATTTGCCACTACAGCAAGAACAAAGTTAGCAGCACAAGAAATAGGCTCAATCCTACTCAATCTCGGGCAATTGACTGAGGCACCACGGGGTTTATTTTGCAACTAAAGATTTCTGTATTAAAAAAAAATTAAACATTCACTAAGTTTATTCATACCACGAAAAAATATTTTGAAAATGAAATTATCCACTAAAATTTATTTACATGCTGTTGCCAAAGCCCCTTTCGCAGATTTAATAATTTCAAAACAAATTCTTATTCTATCGGCAATGTGAGCCGATTATTTCCTGATTGTCTGCTTTATTTATACTTTGAGCTCTAAAACGATGAAAGAAGATAACTTACCATTATTGCGAATTTAGCTACCAAAGGTTAAATGTCTCCTTTGTCAAAGTGAATTTCTAACTTGTAGATTTATCGAGCGGAAAAGAAACGATGAAGAATTTTGATCGACACTGAAAACCAAGGACGCCGCTACTCGGCAGTCATAGCAAACCAACAGCTTGGTAACCCGGCAGTGTAATGTCAAAATGGCGGCCGGCGAGTTTCGCGCTTTGAGAAGTAAAATATTGCATCGTGGGTAACTCATTTAAAAATACCCTGATCGGGTTTTGGGGCGCGAGACACTTCGCGCCCCAAAACCCGAATGCGCACCCCCAAAAGCGGCTGTTGTGTTGGCTACTTTCAAAATGTCGAGGCCACAGAAGCCCCTTGAGGGAACAGGCTGCTAAAATCCTCCAAGAAACACGTGACACACGACGGAATGGTGTTATCGGAGGTTATTTCCGGTGAATGGCAGCCGTATTTGGTTTCTTTTTTTTTTGCGTGGGAACACTATAAGTTTGATTGTGAAAATAAAAAACTCCTGCACGCCAACTATCATGGAAAATAATTGTCCTTGGCAAGAACACTCCCTGTCAAAGTGGGCAATTTTTGCCCAGACATGTTAAGCTTTTGGTCCCGCAAGTGCAAAATGTTTGTCCGTAATTTTTTTTTTTTTTTACCAAATTGACGAAAAGTTGTCTAGTAAAAGCTACCAGGAACAGTACGGTACAAAATTGATTCTTACTCGATGGAAATGCACGTTATACTAAAACAGGACGCCCAAAGCAATAAAACACAAACAGCGGTGATAAGCAAGGTAAGCCAACGCATTTTTATAAACTTGACGTTTCGTATGCTAAGCGAAATACATTTTCAAAAGTAACCGTTACAGTGTTTGAAAACTGTTTATATATCAAAAGTAGGGGTCTGGAACCAAGATTAAGAAAAACAATCTTAACAGTAATTTAATAGTACGGACTGTCAGTCCTAAGAAGCTACACTGAGCTAATAAAGCATCAGCTTCTCACTGCTGACGTTAATATTTCAGGAAGGCCGTAGTTCTTGAATCAGCAAAGTCTCCTTGATTTTGCAGTGGAAGTCCGTTTTGCCGGACGCTAAAATATCAAAATGATCCCAATTAATGTTGTGACCAGTGATTTTGATATGATCAGCAATGGCTGATGTATGGTCACTTTTAGTGAGGGCCTTGAAATGTTCGGTTTTTCTGTCATGAAGTCGTCGTTTTGTTTTTCCTATGTAGAATTCATCGCAATCTCAGCAACCAGCTTTGTAGAGTCAAGACAACTTTAGACTTTTGAGAGCGGTTCAGGCGGTCCTTGTATGGAAAGAAGGATTTGATGCGGCGTGTGTTCTGAAATATAATTTTGAGGTTGATGCAAGAATAGAAGTTGTATACACAGGATTGAAGAAGTTTGGTGACGTGGTTGCTGTGAAGACCTAAGTAAGGTAAAAGGATAATGATATCCTTCTTGGGAACTGTAGGAACGGGGTTGTTTGGCTTGTTTTTATTTCTGTTCAAAACATCGTTGATGTGGTACTTGACAATGCCTTGAGGGTAACTATTTTGGTAGCAAATGAAAAGTTTCTTAAGATTATTAAAGTGTATATGACAGATATTTTTTTATTTTCTTGATGGAATCTGCATGGCGTTCTGATAAGAAAATCAAAAAGAGTTTTCTCGATATCGATTTTCTTTTCCGTGTTTTAGCCGTCTTAAGGCCTGGCTAAACTAGGAAACATTGTTGCGGAACTGACATTGTTTCCTGTAATGTTTCCGGGGTGGCTAAATTAGCGGGAAGCAAACAAAATGTTTTGCTGCCCCCGGTGGCTAAACGAGAAATATTGTGTCGGGTCACGCAAAGGGTCACGCATGCGCATTGTTGTACGCTTGCCGGTCCGCTAGCCGTTGCTAGGAAACATTTTTAGTGAGCAGTAATGGAAACTAGTCAACATTGCTTTCATGGTGGCTAAACTGGGAAACATATGTTTCGGAAGCAAAATTTGTGTCCGGGAAGCAAAAATGTTTTTGACCTGAGGCAAAAACATTTTCTTGTTTCCGAGCAGCAAAATTTGTTTCCGCAACATATGTTTCCAGCGCGTCTAAACTGGGAAACATTTGCCTCCGCAACAATGTTTCCGCAACAATGTTTCCTAGTTTAGCCAGGCCTTTAAAACGTGAAATGTCACTTCCGGTGGGGTACAAAACCGCGAAAGAAGAAAGACTGGAAATAGTCCACTATGACGTCAATACAAGAATGCCGGTGACGCGGTTTCTCGGTTCCTTACATTTTTTGGTGCGCCCTGAGGAAGAAACATGGTTCTTTTAAGGAGCGTTGTCTATGGTTGTAGTAACACGCACCAAAAAACGGAGGAACTGAGAAACCGCGACACTGGCATTCTTGTATTGACGTCACAGCGGACTATTTCCAGTCTTTCTTCTTGCGCGGTTTTGTAACCCACCGGAAGTGAAATTTCAGGTTTTTAGACGGCTAAATCACGGACAAGAAAAGTCGATATCGAAAAACTTTTTTCGACTTTCTTATCAGAACGCCATGTAGATTCTATCAAGCAAATAAAAAAATAATATCTGTCATATACACTTTAAGAGCGGATTGCAAAAAAGAAGCCGATGAGCAAATTCGGAGGAAACGATAGGTGAGTGTGCGGATGAGATTAATTTTGTACTTCCGAGGTGTAAATGAATCCCATTGAGTGTAGAGGCTAGTGAATGTCTTCTTCCGGTAAATGGATGTCATGAAAGTTTTGTTAGGGCATCGTTTGACAAGGATGTCTAAAAACGGAATTTCATCCAGATTGTCCTTGCAGACTTTACGTTCTAGGAAGAAAAGATATGAGAATCAATAAACAGAACTGTGCTATCTTCTAGGAATACCCTAATATCGTATCGCTTATGGGTTATACTTTTCACCCGAGAACGTGATATTACATGACGTAAAATTAAATTTATTTCACACTTTAGAGTAAAAGAACGATAACTAAGATCAGAATAGCATATGCCTTGAACCCGAGTCGTTCGCTTCATAACTAATAGCCATATCCACTGCACAAACGAAGGCTAATTGCTGAGAACTGTAATTTTTAACATATTTATAGAGTTGCCCATAACAATAAATAACAGCTAACCCAATACACTGCATGTAGATCAGTTCTAAACCCCAAACCGCTAATCTTTGCATAACTGGAGCTCTATCCTGTATTCTATATGTTCTCTGTATAATGTGGTTCTGTTGTCGTGTACGCACCGCGTATAAAAGAGAGACAAGGAAGCAGTCTGAAATGAATTGCACTTCGGCCATCGAACACCAGCTGCAAAACTGAACGGCTCGAATTTTCTAGCGAATGAAGCATGCACTTGCATTTCTCCTTGCGGAGCTCACAAAGTGAAGCATTTAGATTCTGTTATCCAATTGGGCGCAAGTGAAGTTGTATTTTGACCCCTTGTGCTCAGTGCCGGCCGAGGATCTAAAGGCTTCTCTTTGTGAGCTCCGCAACGAAAAATGCAATTGCATCAGGGGCACCCACCGACTGTTTTCTGTCAAATATCTGTTCGGGGAGGCATAGGTTGCCTAGAAATTTCGGTGACTCGAGAACGGCTAAAAATTTGATGTGGCCTTTCCATACATCTAAGATTTTCGGAGGTTTTTTAATTACCTTTCCTACGATTTTCGAAAGTCGAATTTTTAACCTTGATCCTGGAATTTTCTGGAATTATGACCAGTTTAGCCTTAGCATTTTCTACACGTACTAGCACTTTCTTTGTAGAATTTAGGCTGTAACAGCGAGCGTTTCCTTTGCTAACGTGGGTGGGATTCTTTCGGTTTTTGGTTTGTAACGGAAACAAAAAGAAAAATCTTAAATATACTACTGCGGTATTAAACGCCTAGAATTTTCGAAAGAGATGTTCATGGCCCTAGAACATTCGATGACGCCATTTATACAATCCCTAGATTTTTCGGAAAACCCGCTTATTTTCTTCAACCGAAAAAAAAGGTCCCTAAAATTTTCGGCTGCCAGATTGGCTGATTACTAGATAGCCTCGCATTTTCGTGAACCTTCAATAAAGAGCTGAGATTTTCGGAAATTATATAGAAAAGCCCTAACAAATTCGAGAAGAGTTTAGTTCTCCTAGAACGACCGAACAGATAAAAGTTTCATAGGACAGCTTAGAATTCATTTGCAGAGCTTTAAAAGCAGTCCCGATACCCTAAAACAGCATTCTAAAGCATTTGGGAGAAAACCCTCGTTGGGTGCCCCTGTTGCATGCTTTATTCGCTAGAAAATTTGAGCCATTTTTGCAGCGGGTTCAATGGCCAAAGTGCAAGTCTGACTCCTTCTGTAAGGTAAGGACTTAAAATCCGTCAAATTGCGAAAAAACACAATAAAAAGACAAGAAACAACACCATGTAACGTTTTATGAAGGCTTCAGTTATAGCGACTTACCCTGTTTACTCATTGATTTTTTTACTATAATTATCAGTCCGAAATCTTCATACAAACTCTTATAGTAAGCTTGGGCTTCCCCCCAGGTGTACGTTAAAGAATACTACGCTGTTTAATCCTCATTAGGGGTTCAACGTCAGTCTGAGAGAAACCGAAAAGAAACGGGAGGAATTGCCTGCCAAAAACAGAAGGTTTGGACTAGTATGGAGGCTCGAAATTAGTAAAAATAATCATTACAAAGAATAAAATAAAAAATAATGCGGCAGAAAGATAATAAAATAAAAATAAAATAAATGACACAAAATAATAAAAGAAATATGTAAAAGAAATGAAATTAACAGAATATAAAAAACCAATACCGGAAATCAAAATGAAATAAAACATAAATAAAATATAAATATAAAATATAAATGAAAATAAATATTAAAAAAACGAAAACACGAAACGTGAAATCATGTGTAAGGAAATCTGAAATGAAATGTTGCGATGGCCTGGGGTTCTCACAGAAAAAAAAAAACAATTCAATGATAGCCCAGCTTTCTCAAAGCAAAGTGACACGATTTCAATTTTCACTACGTGGTCTAACGTTCCCATAGCTCGCATACCGCAGATCGTTGCCACAAAACAAATTGCAGTCGTTTAAAAGCTACTACAGGCATTCCCTGGTGTTTTAGGTGAAAACAGCCATCGCAAATGACCTTTAAATTGTGCAAACTCTGAACAAAATTGCCATGCAACACGGACCGACACGGGTGAGTGTTCTCGTAGTAACCGCTACATGCCATCAGGGGAGACTGGAGTTGGCGACAAAATGTGCCTAATACATGATGTGTAGAACTTTGCATGTCATTTTCTCTTTCTTTTTGAAAACTTGTAAAGTGATATCTCCTCCAGCCCATTTCAATGTTCGATTTTAAATTTATCAAAATGACCAACTTAATAAGTGGAAAGAAAACGTTTTGACGTATATGTTACGAAATTTAAGGTGGCTCCAAGTAGTTTTTTTTGGGTCACACTTCCCTTTTTGAATGCGCTTATACATAATCTTACTTTAACTCAATGAATCTGAATTTGATACCAGATATTAGGCTTGAATGAAAATTTTGAGCGATACTCTTTTTATGCTAATCGGCGTTTCCATAGCAACGGTAGACAAACATGGCGAAAAACGGTTTTTCCTAATTATCTTTCGATTTTGGGGCTACTTACGACAAGCATATCAATAAATTCGCTATAATCTACACAGTCTAGCACATTAAATGGGAACATTTCAAACAAGTTAAACTGTTTGGTTTTGAATAAACCGCTGAAACATTTTTAACACGTGTTTTTTCATGTTTGAAATGTAAGCGGTCAAAACATTCCATAAGTCTCACAAATTATCATTAAATTACCCAGGAAGTTTTCTCAGAGTTAAATTATTACTCCCTGCAAATAGCTCTGACTAACTCCTTGGCAATAAAGAGATCGAGCTTTTCATTTAAATGCAGTTTTGCTTGACGTTTCCACTCTTTTTAAACTGCATTTGAATGAAAAGCTCGATCTCTTTATTGCCGAGGAATTAGTCAGAGCTATTTGCAGGGAGTAATAATTTTAGTCTGAGGAAACTTTCTGTGGTAATTTAATGATAATTTGTGAAACCTATGGAATGTTTTGACCGCTTAATATTTCAAAAATCATAAAGCTGCGATATCATAGGAATATCAATTATCGGATAAATATCAGATTTTTAAAATCAATCTGGAATAGGTCTAATATCCAATATTATCAAAATTAATATCAAACTAAAAAATATCAAATATTTTTAGTCAATGTTATCAGATATTTATGTCTAATTCGCTATATAGTAAGACGCCAGCTCTGTTCAACGATATTTTATTTTATATATTTTATATTTTATATTATCCGATATTATGCCGTTATACTATCAGATATCTAATTAGATTTAGTATCACCCAACTAGTGGACTAATGCAAATCCTGCATTTTGATTGGCTACGCTACTAGGGGTCTAATAGTAATAGTATTCGCCGGTTTTATTTTTCGTTTTATTCCCAAATAAATATTTCTTCAACTTGCAATTGCTTTTTTTTATTATTGCCTTTTTCTGTCCGACTAGTTGGGTGATACTAAAACAATTAGACCCTTCGCCCTCAAGGGCCACGGGTCAATAGCCCATTCGGCTTCGCCTCATGGGCTATTGACCCGTAGCCCTTTCGGGCTACGGGTCTAATTGTTAATTAGTCATTTTAACCATTCTAGTATCAAGATATATTAGATATTATGTGTCTAGTTAAATGATCAGCGAATGTTGGTGATTTGTCAATATCCAATTCTGAAGGTTTGTTTCTTTCCGCAAAATATTGATTTATTTCTCACCGTTATCGTAAAGGCCCGGCTTAAAATGCTTCATCTTTTATAAGCGAACAAGGCGCGAGCGCAGTTGACGACACGACTCTTTTCATTGTTGTAAAACGTTTCGACTAGTTCTTACATCAGTTATGATGACAATGAAAACAGTCAGTGACAAACCGTGTTAATGTAAATATGCTGTCAAATACAATATAATGCTTCGTGAACTCAGTTAAGTTTAAATCTTTATTTCGTTTTTTCTTCATTTACAAGCTTTCACAAAAACTATCATCTCCATCATCATCGACCATTTCCTGTGTAGAATTTATAACGATTTATAAGGATTTGCTATCTTTTCCATGTATATACAGTATTTCAACTTTTTTTCCATTTGTTACTGATCACTCATAAATATATTCAAAATCTTGTGTCAATTGACAAAAATCTACCCATGCAGAAATTGATAAACTACTTAAAGTGATAGTTACTCGACGTTTGTTTGCCCGTTTTTACAAACAACTTAACGGTTTGTTTTTCTTTTTAAACTGAAAAATTTTTCCCGATTGTTACTGTTGTAGATTTATCTTACTTTACTCTTTGATTTTTTTTGTAAGCAGAAATGCTAATTCCACATGCATTTACAATATTTAATGGTTCCTCTCCTAGGTCCTCCCATTTTCTTTTTCGAAACTTTAAAGCTTTCGTTCCCGCCGTTTCAATGGAACCTAAACCAACTCTTTCAAGCTTACGAAGGAAATATTTTGCGGCAGTTGCCGAATATTTGTTGCTCTTTCCAGGCGTAGTAAGTGGAGGCATCAAATGCCGTTGCATTATTGTTGTCGAATGGATTACTTCTTCCCCATAAGTCAATAGACTCTTAATGTTATGTTGACAGCCTTCTGGGAAGTCGGTCAGTTGGCTGTCGTAGTACGCATTCAGATCCCCGTGAAATAGTGCCCTGTTCAAAGAGCCTGAGCTTTCAATCTGCAAAGTACTTTCTTCTTCTCCTTGCATTTCGTCTGACACATTAACATCCAGTATCAGTTCAGGAGGCATTAGAGCAAACCTAACCTGAAATGATAAATCACAAATGGGAGAAGTCAATATAGTATAGTACAAAAAGTTTCCATTTTGTACTGAAGTAAATTATCGTTCACAACCAGTCGGTACTTTAATCTTAGCACCCTTCCAAATGTGAAGTAATAGCCGTTAATAACTGGAATGGCTCCGAGCCTTTTTTAAGCAATGCGCTGACCAAAAATGAAGCCTAGTTTAGGCTAATAAACCCCAATGAAGGCTATATTAGGGCTAAGAATTAGCTCAGCGACCCGAATGAGGCCAAGATTAGGGCTAAGAATTAGCTTAACGGTTAGCTTTTGGTAGGGCTAGCTACATATACAGATTTTAGAAACCCTATATAGTTAATAATTTAGGGGATTTGGTGGAGCAATCCTGTGGTCTAGTGATGTGAAGGAATAGCCGTTAATAACAGGAATGGCTCCGAGCCAATAGATATAATGAGCTTGTAGAGAGAAGACTAAGAGAGAATGGTAAACTTGTGTAGAACTTTCGGAAATTTTAATGGACATCAGTTTGTACTGTTATGCTACTTCAGTTGAAGGTTCCAACCCCATTGTTAATATTTATTGAATAAATCATTCACACAATTCGGTAAAAGAAAGGGGAGATCTAAGTAGACTCTAATAGATTTTAACGTGATAATATCGCGAGAATATCCAATATCATCGCAGTCAGGGAAGAGGAAGGGGGGATCTAAGTAGACTCTAGTAGATTCTAACGCGATAATATCGCGATAATATCCAATATCATCGCAGTCAGGGAAGAGGAAGGGGCGATCTAAGTAGACCCTAGTATCTTCTAATTTGATAATATCGCGATAATATCCAATATCATCGCATCCAGAGAAGAGAAGGGGGGTATCATCCAACTCAGGGAAAAGGAAGGAGGATCTAAGAAGGGTCTAGTATATATATATATATATATATATATATATATATATATATATATAAAGATGAATTGCTGGAGTCGGACTAGTTCAAAAACATTTAATCGCTACTCGGAGTTTCATGCTTCTAATGAAGCAATCATCAGGCAACTGACCACAATAACGGTTACATGTAAAGATATACAAATTTGAAAATGGGGGCAATGCTTACTAGCGTGACATGCCGAGATGTAATTGGACGGTAAAAGCGCTAAACGATCAGGTAAATCTATATTAGGTAAACGCGGTATTTAACAGGAATTTCTTAGAATGTCTACAGATCGATGTCAGTTCGTTTCTGTGATTAAGTGTCGACATTTCCGGCTTACAAATTATAAAATATTTCTCCCAAAGGCAAAGATTACATTTTTTGTTGACATTTGAATACGACCTAGCATGCTTTACTTTTCTCCACTTAATTTGATAATTGATTTTCCGTTCCTTAAGACTCCATATGTACTTGCTAAGCTCGGTTACATTTTTGTACCGTTCGTTCCTGAAAGAACATGTGTGGTTATTGTAGCGTTCCTTAAATGTCGTGTCACACAGTCCGATGTATGTTTGTTTTGTCTGTGGAGTCGCGACCTCTGCTTGATAGACAATGTTCCGGTCATTACAATTTCCTTCAAGTGGGCAAGAATTCTTGTTTCGGCAATTACAGTTGTTATCAATTTCTTCTGATTGATTTGATGGTTTCTTAATCTGGGCTTTGTTGTGACTGGAGATAATGGTTTTAATGTTGCTCATACAACTGTAGCTCAGCTTAAGCGTGTTCCGGTTAAAGATTTTGTGCAGCAAGTTGGATTTAGGGAAATGTTGATCAATTAGTTGGAGGAAGCATTTACCGACTTTCGTTTCTACATTTTGGCTGTATGGCGGGTTGAACCACGTGATGTTTCTTTGACGGTTTTTGCTCTTTCGTGATGCATCAGGGGTTGGCGCTTTGTATGACAGGTTGTACTTGTAGCGGCACTTTTATTAAGTGCATCTTGGTACGCACCTTTGGCCTCGTCAAAGCATTCCTTGTCAGATGAAATTTCCGAAAGACGCTTGTTGATGGATTCGGGAATGTTCCTTAGAATAGAAGGTGGGTGGTTAGATTGCTTGTGTACGTACAGTGGTGTGTTTCCTTCTTTTGTGTATGGGAAGTGTTTTCCGCTTTTTAGGTCGAGTGTGACATCTAAAAAATTGACTTTGGTTAGGTTGGCCTCTACTGTGATCTTTAGATCATTATCACGGAAAATTTTGCAGATACCTTTCTTAATTCTTTCGATCTCTTGTGGCGTTTTATTGAATGCTGACAGCCCGTCATCGCGATAAAGACCGATGCTATTTCCGTACTTTTCGGTGAGGCGTGATAAGATATAGCAACCAACCAGCTCACATGTTTCTGCGCCATCAAACGACCCCATGGTGACATCGAATCGGTCGTTGGAGGTCTTCTTCTCCCATGGGACGTTTTCGCTGAACAGCAGTGACCTTTTAGCGTGGATAATTATGTCTCGTTCATGTGCGCTGATGGGTCGGTAACTATTGGCGAAATCCAGCGCTTTGCAGAGTAGCTTCTCGATTATTGACGGGTAAAAATCGCACACGTCAAAACATATAAAAGATAGCGATTCTTTGTGTTGCAAGCCGTTAAACCATTTGAGAACACTGGATGTGTTTTTCCATTGATTGATCTTCGTTTTATTGATGATGGTCGTATGTCATCAAGGATGTGTTTACTTATCACGCCGATTTCAGATTTGGATGGATTGATTAAGCGGCAGGTCGGGTGGTCGTGGAATGCAGGTTTGTGATCTTTTAAAGTGAGAAATGCTTCCCTTTCGGCTAGTTTTTCAATGCGGTCGTCTAGTTTGAGATGTTCAGCTATTCTTGCAGACTGTGCATTCAACTTTTCTACAACTTTGCCACATGATTTCTTGTAGGTTTTTGTTACATTCTCCTTGATTAACTTGTTGTAAGCGGTTGTATTCGTTTCGTAATAATTTGTGGTTTTGTCAGCAGTGATCAGAAGGCTGTTCGGTTTCTTGATTTTGTTCTTGATGTCGGCATGTAATTTTCATTGGAAGTTGGATTTCGTGTTGTCCTTGAATTTAATGTTCCGGATAAGGTCTAACATGCCTTCTTCAAAGGGTATCAGCTCGTTAATTTTAGGCGGAGAGTTTTTCGATTTGAATCCGCAACCCGCCATACAGCCAAAATGTAGAAACGAAAGTCGGTAAATGCTTCCTCCAACTAATTGATCAACATTTCCCTAAATCCAACTTGCTGCACAAAATCTTTAACCGGAACACGCTTAAGCTGAGCTACAGTTGTATGAGCAACATTAAAACCATTATCTCCAGTCACAACAAAGCCCAGATTAAGAAACCATCAAATCAATCAGAAGAAATTGATAACAACTGTAATTGCCGAAACAAGAATTCTTGCCCACTTGAAGCACTTATGTCCAGAAATGCAGGCAACTACGAAAATGGCGATTTTGGCGAAATTTCCTCAAATTCGTCAAACCGTAAAAACAGCTAAAATTATGCAAACGATTCGGTGATTTTGGCGGATTTGGCGATTTTGGGGAAATTTTGTCAAATTCGTCAAATCAGCCAAAATTATGCAAATGATTTTAATAGATGTCACCCTGCTATGATGGCGGATTTGGCGGATTTGGCGATTTTGGCGAAATTTCGTCAAATTCGTCGAATGAGTCAAAATTATGCAAATGATTTTAATAGATGTCACCCTGCTATGATGGCGGATTTGGCGGATTTGGCGATTTTGGCGGATTTGGCGATTTTGGCGAAATTTCGTCAAATCAGCGAATCAGCTAAAATTATGCTGGCGGATTTGGCGATTTTTGACGCTTGTATCAGCTCGATTTTCAAACGGTAAATTTACTCTTCATGTAATTGTTTGATTGAGGATTTACATCGTAACATTAAGTTATTCCGCAAATTTCTAATAACATTCTTGAAATGTTAACAAACATACACAATTTCGGTACAAAATAGCCGTAAAAATTGGCTGATACAAAGCAGACGTCAGTTTACAGGTCACAACCACGCTACCGATACTGATACACACTGAAACTGGAAAGGTTTTTCTTAGACCCAAACACTATCTTGCTAAGTTCTTTTGCATAGTTTTTTTACTGCTAGGCTGACATTGTTTGGCTTGTTTACTATCAGTAACACAGTGTGTTTTGTATCAGCCGCGTGCAAATTATTCACGCCTCCAACGGAATAATGCTTTCGATGAATTTTACTCCAGCCGAAAGTTGGAGGCGTTTTGCTTTTTCAGGCAAACAAGTGCTCATGTGAATACATTTTTCGTTTATGAAAGCTTGTTGTCCCCTTTTTATGCGTTTCTTCATTCATAGAATTTCTGGCTTAACTGCAGAATACCCTTTCATTTCGAATAACTTCTGTGTTGCCGCTACGCGGTAAGTGCGAAACGCAGAAACTAATTCATTCAAAAGCATGCCGCGCTAAAAATAAAAATAACATGTATATTCCTCGTTCTAAAAACATGCCGCGAGACTGATGACAAAAATGACACATAGCCTATATTCCACGTTCTATAAACTTTTTAACGTGCATAACGTTCCCTTTAGAACAAATATCTTTAGTTCCATTTCGAATAACTTCTGTGTTGTCGGCACCCTGGATCCAGAGGTCCGTTCTCTGAATATCATGAGTGAAATTAACCGCATAAACGGTTAGAAGAAGCTTGAATCTCATTGCGCGGCTTCGCCGCTCAAACTCGCCGGTTTGCCGGTTTTCACTAGAAAAAAAAAAAACTCTTAGTGACCTCTGGCAACCAGGCCGGGTATGTTGCCGGCTACGCGGTACGCAAACTAATTCATTCAAAAGCATGCTGCGCTTAAAAATAAAAATAACATGTATTCCTCGTTCTAAAAACATGCCGCGAGACTGATGACAAAAACGACACATAGCCTATATTTCTCGTTCTATATACCAGAAATGCACATTTGTTTACATTGTATAACAAGATAGAAACACAGGGTCTAGAGGAGCTCTATTTGATCGTAACTGGTACCGCAGGCCCCCGCATGCAAGGGCGCAAATATCTTCGGAAAGCAACGAGGCACGAAGTGCCAACAACGAGGAACGAAGTGCTGTACACCGACTTCGCAGCTTCCAAGCCCGTATTTGGCCCGCGGTACATATTTTGTGTCACGCAATCAGTTTAACTTTCAAAACGGCGACGATTCAAAAAAAATAGCATCTTGTACGATCAAATAGAGCTTCTCTGGACCCTGTGATAGAAACCTATATTTCGGTTCCTAGGACACGTGATTTTCAAAGGTAAAATTTTGGGTTAGAGGGGGTAACAATTAATTGACAAATTGTAAATAGATCATATCCCATTACCTTCAAGCGAGGGAGCTGAGCGAGAATTTGGAAGATTTCGTGTAGGTTTTTAGGAATATTCGCGTGTTTATGACATTCGATCGCGGTGAAATTTAAATGACCTCACATTTGACACGTGAAGAAACCTTGGAGTGGATTTAGGCTGAAAATGAAGATCCTGAGAGTAACTTTGATAGCTGAGAATCCGAAGATGAGTCGATCGATGATAACCATGTGTACTTGGGCTTTCCAAATGTTCGTGATAGAATGCTTTCACTATTATGAGAGAGGAAGAATTACCACAGAATGATGTAGCAGACGCCGAGGAATCAGGTTTCAGTAATGAAGACGAAAATCATTACGTTTGTGTACGAGTGTGACTCTGAAATTCATGTAGTAAGGCATTATCTGCATAGTCAAGGCAAATATTAAAGTTGGTCATTTTTTGCATTTGTCAATTAATTAATAATTTAGCCTTTTTATTAGTACTTTTTTCTTTACTTTGTTATATATTAGCATTGAGAGAGAGCCAAAAATGTCACAGATGGATTAATGGACACTACACTGTATATTTGCAGTATAAGAATATGTAATATGCATTGAAATAATAGGCAAATCAGCCAAAATGAAGTTCTTTCTGTTGTCAATTGATGCCCTGTTAATAATTTACTTTATTAACATTAATAATTAACGAGGATCCAAAATATATACTTATACCCTCTTATGGGGTGTTCATTTGTATCACTCCAAATGTTAGTAAGAACCTCAACTAAAGAGTAACTTAAGAGTTAATAGAGGGGTCCGCTGAAAACAGACCGCTCAATTTCAGTAAATATGGGAAGCAAATTTTGGGACCCAAACTGGTGTCCGCTTAATAGAGGGTGTATGATCTTTAATAATAACAAAATGGAATAACATAGTATTTGGAAAAAATCCAATAACATCAGATCAGATTGCATTGAAATACGTTACTGGTGCCCAACCAGTCAAACTTATAATAACAAATCAGGAATGTAACATTTTTTCCACAAAGTTTTGTTATTTTGCTACCTCGTATTTGATTAAACCTTTTACCCTAAGCGTTCAATAAACGCAAAAAAGATCTTCGCTTTTTATTGGCAATCTTCACCTCTTTGTTTTTAAAAATAACCATAGAAACAACTTCATTGAAAAATCTGCTTTATTTCTTATTATCATTTCAAGTTTATTTGGTAAGTGACTTGTTTTCCTCTTTTTTGAAATAAGATTTGCTAAATTCCAGTTTTGTTAACACCCAATGTAAAGATTGCTACATTAATCTCTTTCCTGTCTGCACAAACGATGTGTATGCATGTTAATAAAACAAACAAGTCAGTGGGTTTCACAAAACCTTCGATATTAACCAATGAAAACAAATGGCACATTAGCACTCTCCATGGTGTAAATTTTTTATTTCACAGGCACTGAGATATCTCAATTTCCATAATCTTTTATCTTAATGTAAAGTAAATGTTTCCCACCATCAGGGATGTAAATAATAGGCGGAAGGCGGAAAAAATAACCACCTGAAGACTGAGTTTTCTTGATTTTTTCCGCCTGGAAAACTGTCTGCTTATAACTTGTTCTCTCTTTTTTTTTAACAAAATTTTCCGCCTGTGATGAACAAAAGTCCACCTGTTGGATATCTTAGCTACATCCCTGCACCATCTTATTTATCATTTTTGAAAGAGGTGATTACCTTAAAATCTGGAATTATGATAATACTATGTCTATATAATCTTCACATGTACTAAATAAAATGAATGGGAAATGTATGACTGCACTGCTTCTCGATCGACCTTTTTGTTCTAGTCTACATCACAACCGTTGTTTGGTTATGCAATGCAAAGATGTCACCCTGTTAGAGATGAAAAATAGGGAGCTTTTGTGAGTTGTTGAGAAACCAGGAGATTAGTTCCAAATCCAGGAGAATTGGCATATACGCAATGCACCTCCCGTGATAATTACCCAAATAACAATTGATATGGAGACTATAATATTTGGTCTCAATCTAACAAACTTTTACCCTAATGTTTTGGATTGTCGATGCAGAATTTTTAAATAACTGTAATAGTTATTGCAAATTATTACAATTTGCTACTCCATGATAGGCATCACAAAGTGTCCTCAACTATAAAAGTTCACCAAAACACACATAATTCTTTCATATATGAAGTAAATGAAAATGACAATTAAGTCCGTCAAATATAGACCCTTTTAATAATTACCACGATGCATCATTTTCCGCTAATGACGTCAAACATATTCTTTTGAATTGCAAGAGAATTCAAAAGAATATGTTTTACGTCATTTGAGCGGAAAATGATGCATCGTGGTATTTATTAAAAGTGTCTATAGTATTTGTGAAACAGGCAGAGGGGCCCTGCTACTCCATGATAGACATCACAAAGTGTCCTCAGCTACAATAGTTCACCATAATGATACCCTGCCTGCATGTTTGTTACTATGTGATCAGATAACAGATTTTACAGTCTGACGAACTGCGACAGCCAGCTCATTTGCATAAAATCTTCCAATTTCCTCAAAAACCTTAACGAAATTTTGTCAGTTTCGCCAAATCCGCAGTTTTTGTCGAATCTGCCACTTTCATTGGGCCCTCTGAGCCAGCTCATTTCCATAAAATCTTTCAATTTCATAAAAAACCTAAGCGAAATTTTGTCATTTTCGCCAAATTTGTCGTTTTCGTCAAATCCGTCGCTTTCGTTGGGCCCTCTGAGCCAGCTCATTCGCATAAAATCTTCCAAGTTCGTCAAAAATCTTGGCGAAATTTCGTAAGTTTCGTCATTTTCGCCAAATTCGTCATTTTCATCAAATCCGTCGCTTTCGTCAGGGCCCTCTGAGCCAGCTCATTCGCATAAAATCTTCCAAGTTCGTCAAAAACCTTGGCGAAATTTCGTCAGTTTCGTCATTTTTGCCAAATTCGTCGTTTTCGTCAAATCCGTCGCTTTCGACGGGCCCTCTGATCCAGCTCATTCGCATAAAATCTTCCAAGTTCGTCAAAAATCTTGGCAAAATTTCGTCAGTTTCGTCATTTTCGCCAAATTCGTCATTTTCGTCAAATGGCTTGACTAAATTTAGTAAAATTTGCCATTTTCGTATTTGCCTGCATTTCTGGACATATCTCACTTGAAGGAAATTGTAATGACCGGAACATTGTCTATCAAGCAGAGGTCGCGACTCCACAGACAAAACAAACATACATCGGACTGTGTGACACGACATTTAAGGAACGCTACAATAACCACACATGTTCTTTCAGGAACGAACGGTACAAAAATGTAACCGAGCTTAGCAAGTACATATGGAGTCTTAAGGAACGGAAAATCAATTATCAAATTAAGTGGAGAAAAGTAAAGCATGCTAGGTCGTATTCAAATGTCAACAAAAAATGTAATCTTTGCCTTTGGGAGAAATATTTTATAATTTGTAAGCCGGAAATGTCGACACTTAATCACAGAAACGAACTGACATCGATCTGTAGACATTCTAAGAAATTCCTGTTAAATACCGCGTTTACCTAATATAGATTTACCTGATCGTTTAGCGCTTTTACCGTCCAATTACATCTCGGCATGTCACGCTAGTAAGCATTGCCCCCATTTTCAAATTTGTATATCTTTACATGTAACCGTTATTGTTGTCAGTTGCCTGATGATTGCTTCATTAGAAGCATGAAACTCCGAGTAGCGATTAAATGTTTTTGAACTAGTCCGACTCCAGCAATTCATCTTTATTCACAGCTCTGGTTCTACCATCGAGCACTTTTATAGCAGATGAAGTCTTCAGTTTTATCACTGGTAGTTATATATATATATATATATATATATATATATATATATATATATATATATATATATATATATATATATATGTGTTAGAGTATATATATATATATATATATAACTTAGCACAAGCATGTAAAAAAGTTCCACGATTGGAAATTTCTCGGTAAATTATACTCTAACACAAGAGAAAACACTTTTTTCTTAAAACACCTATATTTCGGCAGCGTACAGCTGCCTTCATCAGGGTGAATGGCTGACAAGGCGTTACACGCGATAAAAACCGTTACAACCGTTATATGTGCGCGCTAATCAAAAAGATTTTTAAACTGCGCGCGCTACAACAGCTAAATACAAATGCTGGTAAAACTGCTATTTTTGCGCGCGAAGTCCCCGATTTTGGCTATAAAAAAAATCGCTCTCATTCAGACAGTGGGGTCTGAGTGTCTTCAGTTTGTAAGCCCATTGACCCTCCTTATCCGTCAGATTTTCCGTTCTGTCCACTCTGTCTATTAACTGAACTGACATATCCTCCAGACCCCCATGACCCGCACTAAAAAAATGCCTGTACAAGATCTCATCGTCTAGCCTCTCTTCGGGCGTCATTCTACCATGCAAATTCAGTCGACTACGGTGGTTGTTAAGACTGAGAAGATTTCGCAATTTGTTGAAGCGCATCTGAAATCATACATCAAGGACACAAATGACTTTCTTAGGAAAATCAATAATTTAGGTATTCTTCCAGATGATTCCATTATGGTTACAATTGATGTTGTAGGGCTTTACCCTTCCATCCCACACGACGAAGGTCTGAGAGCTATAAAGAAAGCATTAGACGGTAGAATAAACCCGGAAATTCCTTCTACAGAAATTGCGGAACTCGCAGGCATAGTGTTAAGGAACAACAATTTCGAGTTTGATGGAGAGCACTTCCTACAGATATTGGGGACAGCAATAGGGACAAAAATGGCCCCTCCATACGCCAACCTTTTTATGGATGAGCTAGAAAGAACACTCATAGATGGATACGAAAAGAAACCTCACACTTGGTTTAGGTATATTGACGATATATTTATGATATGGACAGCAGGAGAGGAAGAATTGGAAAGATTTTTGAACTTTATTAATAATTCACACGACACTATAAAATTCACGTGGAACTACTCTAGAGAGCAAGTTGACTTCTTAGATGTTACAGTCTTGAATAGAAATGGGAAGCTAGAAACCGACTTATACATTAAACCCACTGACAAACACCAGTATCTGGACTCAAGATCTTGTCACCCGAGAGGATGTAAAGAGGGGATTCCGTATGCCCAAGCATTGAGACTACGTCGTATTTGTTCTTTAGAAGAATTTTTTGACGACAGAGCCAAGAGATTGACCGAGTTTTTAGTGGCTAGAGGATATGAGAAATCGTTTGTTATGAGACAGATAAACAGAGCGAAAAGAATAACAAGGGACGAGGCTTTAACGCCAAGAGAAACAAGCAGAAAAAATGAAAGGATTCCGTTCGTCGTAACGTATCATCCCGGTCTTCCAAACATTGGAAAAATCCTGAGAGATCTGCACCCCGTGCTACATGCGTCAGAGAGATGCAAGAAAGCAATCAAGGAACAGCCGATGGTGGCTTTTCGTCGGCCCAAGAGTCTTAAAGACTATTTAGTGCACGCTAAAGTTAAACAAGAAATTACAATCAGGGATAGCGGGAACAAGCAATGTGCCTCGAAGAACTGCAGGATATGTAGGAAGGACAAGCTTCTCAAGATGGGGGACACTTTCGAGAGTACGAACACGGGCAAGTCATACACCATAAATTACAGTTTGAACTGTAATAGCACGAATGTGGTTTATCTGCTTACTTGTAAAACATGTGGCAAGCAATATGTGGGTTCGACTTCGACCAAATTTCGACTCAGATTTAACAACCACCGTAGTCGACTGAATTTGCATGGTAGAATGACGCCCGAAGAGAGGCTAGACGATGAGATCTTGTACAGGCATTTTTTTAGTGCGGGTCATGGGGGTCTGGAGGATATGTCAGTTCAGTTAATAGACAGAGTGGACAGAACGGAAAATCTGACGGATAAGGAGGGTCAATGGGCATACAAACTGAAGACACTCAGACCCCACGGTCTGAATGAGAGCGATTTTTTTAATAGCCAAAATCGGGGACTTCGCGCGCAAAAATAGCAGTTTTACCAGCATTTGTATTTAGCTGTTGTAGCGCGCGCAGTTTAAAAATCGTTTTGATTAGCGCGCACATATAACGGTTGTAACGGTTTTTATCGCGTGTAACGCCTTGTCAGCCATTCACCCTGTTGAAGGCAGCTGTACGCTGCCGAAATATAGGTGTTTTAAGAAAAAAGTGTTTTCTCTTGTGTTAGAGTATATATATATATATATATATATATATATATATATATATATATATATATATATAGAATTTTCACTTGTAAAACAATAAGCTCCGACTCCAGTCAAGACTTTTGACAGATTTATTCTCAATGTTTCGGCCTCACGGCCTTCTTCAGGAGAATTATTGCATTATGGCTTGCTTACAACATTTCAAAATTTGCTATTAACGGAAATGCGGTTCGTTGCAAATACGAACTCGCATACGATTAAACAATTAAACCTTATTGGCTGCAGCGCGCATTTGAATAACGTAATGGAATAAAACAAACCGACATGCGCGCGCGCGTGCACAAAATGTTAACTGCTTAAGACTGGCCGTTTATGGCAGGTTTTATACGTTCAATCCATAAATTTTCCCTCGCACGCCTTGTCTCCGTATCGTGTCGTCTGACTTTTTCAACCACAGTTAGTTTAAAGTGCTGCAACCCACACGCTCTGAAGTGTCTAACTGTTGGGATGTTTTTATTACCGGTACTGATATCCGAACGGTGTTGATTTGCACGTGTTCTTATGCAGTTAGATGTTTCCCCTACATACTGTTCTTTACATTTCATGCAGGTGATCACGTAAATCACGTTTGTTGTTCGGCAGGTGATGTTTTGATGTATTTGAAAGGTTTCACCGGTGTTTTTACTTTTGATGGTTTGTGTAAACTCTCCATAATGCTTGCATGACGCACACCTTGGGTCTTTTTATATATATATATATATATATATATATATATATATATATATATATATATATATATATATATAGAGAGAGAGAGAGAGAGAGAGAGAGAGAGAGAGAGAGAGAGAGAGAGGGGGTATATATATATATATATATAAATATAAATATCCGATAAACGATATACCAACGATATCGCACCTAACTCTCAAAAATGAAAAAACACGTGTTAAAAATGTTTTAGCGAACTATTCAAAATCGAACAGTTTAATTTGTTTGAAATTTTCCCATTTAGTGTGCTACACTAGAGCAGTTTTCAATAGACCAATTCCGATATATTAAAATTCATACTTGGCTCCGAGGCTTAGGGGAATAAAACAAAAGAAATCACATCGAGGTTCAGGTATGAATAATTTATTTCTTTTGTTTTATTCCCCTAAGCCTCGGAGCCAAGTATGAATTTTAATATATCGGAATTGGTCTATTGAGTGTCGAAAGTAATTACACAATTGCTTTGGTTTTGTATTGCTACGCTTTGTGATTGGCTAAAAAATCTCGCGCCACTTTCTCGACCAATCAGAAGTAAAACCAAAACCAATCGTGACTTGTTCGCATGCGTTTTCCCGCGCTTGGCGCCGCCGACATGAAATTGCTTCGAACTCTGATTGGTTCATTGGATCGTTTACGACTGCTGTGATTGGTCAGAGTAATAACTTTGGTTTTGGTTTTACGACACTCAATTGAAAACTGCTCTATGTAGATTATAACGCATTTATTCGCTGTCGCGGGTAGCCCCAAAATCGAAAGATATTTTGGAAAAACTGTTTTTTCGCCATATTTGTTTACCGTTGCTATGGAAACGCTGATTAGCATAAAAAGAGCATCGTCCAAAACTTTCATCCAAGCCTAACATCTGGTATCAAATTCAGATTTATTGAGCTAAAGTAAGATTATGTATAAGCGCATTCAGAAAGGGAAGTGTGACCCAAAAAAAACTACTTGGAGCCAACTATATGAATGTTGACGTCAAATTCGCGTCATTCATGCAGTTTTTGCTTTAGCGTAAATTCTCTCATGAGACCAAATTATACACAGTGACGAATGTAGGGAAGGGGCCAAGGGAGGCTTCTTTATTTTGCAATTAAAATAAAACTTTTTTTTTGCTTGGAAATATTTTCACTTCGCTCTCCCCCTTTCCTTGTCATTTCGAGCACCCTCTTTCATTCACTGGGCCCCCCTCATTCACTCTGGCCTCCCCTCACTCACTAGGGGCCCCTCATTTTCTCCGAGGCCCCCTCATTCACTCGGGGCCCTATCATTCACTCGTGCTCCCCTCGTTCACTCTGCCCCCCCCCCCCCCCCCCCCCCCCCCCACCCATTCACATTCTCATTCACTGCCGAAAGTTTAGAGTACACAAACTGTTTTTGTTTTTTGCTTATTGTCAGTGGTTTGCGGTTTGTGGGGCGCCGCCCAAACAAAGTTTAGCAAATTCATAAATTCTAAGCGCAAGAGTAAGAGAGCCTGTAGACAAAGATCCCTAGATTATTCAGCAATTGTACGCTATCTAGACAGAATACACAACCCCCAAAATTAAGGTTGACTCAAGTAAATCACTCTAACAACACTTTTACACTTCATAGCTTTTCATTTTATGAACTACTAAACAGTTGCACAATTTAAAAATGTATTTCATAGTCTAGGAAACCTTGCAACATGAAAAACATGGAAATGTGGGAAATCTTCAAACATTTTACTCTATCTTGTAAATAACTAGCTATAAAAGAAAAAGGAAATGTGAATGTGTTTAAAATTGGTTATTGATATCTAAAACATCAGCTTTTGATCTTGATAAAGACTTTAAGGAATCGTATTCTAAAACAAGATAAAATGAAACACAACTGAGCTAAATTTCGCCTAGTTAAAATATAACTAAATAAATTCATTCTACTCACAAGTTTTAAGTTTTGATTGGCTGTTAAAAGCACATATTGGTCCTAAATACTTGTGCACCCTGCGCTAAAGAATCAGAGCTAACAAAATAAAACGGCGAAATTAAAAACAGCAAGAACCAAACAAACAAACCCCATTGTGACCTGGTTAAGGCAGTGATTGCTATACATACTGGCGTTTGTTGAAATTGCCCAAGAGAAAAAGATAATTTGTTTCTGGTGTTTATAACAGTAATGACAAAGCACCTTAACGTACCTACTAACTGTATTTTAGGCTCTACTACTTTTTCTTCTTTTAAACTGCTGCGGATAAAATCACATGGCTCAGATCAATGATCAGGTCGCGAAAAGTCAGTGGTCAAACAACTAAGCTTTTTATCCATTTTCTTTTTCTTGAAAACCTTCGCAGTCTATCGTAAGAAATGTTTTTTCTTACACTACTGTTAGTTTGACACAACTTAACATTCATTAAAATGAATTGTTATCTACTGGGCAATCGAATAACTCCTCTAATTCGTTCTGTCTTAAGAGTAACAAGTTTTTCGACGACAGCACTAAATTTTGTACTATATCTAAGAATAATTACAAATTTATCAGCTTTTGGCGGACTTTATCGAGGATTGTCCTCGCTAGCCCTAGGGCCTCTCGGGCCATGGTAGCCGTGTAGACGTCATTTGGAATCTCGGGGTAACACACTTGGTCGGGATAGCGCATGCGAGTTGAATCTACCACACAACGTTCCAGTTGTCTCGCGCTGCTGGTCAGCTGTGAGTCGCCCAAATAACTGGCATTCAACGCAAGATTGTGAACACGAGTCTTGGAGGCATCGTCTGAGTACTGGGCAGCCTTTAGAGCTTTCTCTGCGGCCTAAGTAACAATACAAAATGTCACAAACTGTTTCAGTTTAAATAGCATTTTGTCTATAAGTTTATCTGCAACAAGTTGAATCTTTCGAACTCCTTAAGGTGATTCCTCTGTTTTTCATTGAGATTTATACCGGTTCATTTATTCTAAAACAGCCTTTATTTCATTATACAAAGGCTATGGTACGTGATTGAAATGAATAAAAAGGGTGGAGTGCCCGTGTTCGTGCGTCTCCCTCCCGGCCTTTATTCTAGTTATACCTGTATATTTATGTCATGCATGTTAATACAACTTCTTAGATTTGCTGACTTGTACATCTTCGGGAAACAGCATGAAAATATAACAATTTTGTGGTCAAAATCAAAATCATTTTTTAAACTGAATTCGTTAGAATAACATTGGACCTGCTCTCTAAAATTTAAGTCCAACCCATCTTAATTCTATCCAATAATAAATCCGTCCTGAAAATAGCCCCCCCCCCCCCCCCCCCCCCCCCCCCTCCCTTCCTACGGAAAATTGACATTTGAACGAAAAAAGCTGATCGGGTGGAGCAATCAAGCTAGTTCAGTAAATAAATTTTTAATCGTATTGACAGACGTGCCATTCTCGTGAAAGTTCCACCCGATTTGTTTGGCAGATTTGTTTGACCAAAGGTAGGTTAATCTAGAGTACGTTTGGAAGTTAAAAGGCTTAATTAACCATTAGGCAGCCTACCTGGTGGCATTTGAAACACGCCCACTCGTAGGATTGGTTGTTAGGAGCCAAGTCTTTATCTGCAGCCCTCAGATCGGCTTCAGCTTGTCTGAACCAGCGTCGTGCCTCACCTGGTTGAGGATTCTTCCTGCAAAAACTTGGAGGAATACTTGACCTTGAACGGTGACGTGTTGAGGCTTCCCAGGAGCCATATCTTCGGATAAACGTTTCCCCGTATTGTTGGCGCTGTGTACGATGCCGCCTGGCTCGAATTCTCCAGACATCCAAGAAATCTCCGTAGTGGCTTGCTTGATTACTCGCTGCCTCGTCACTCTCTAACTTTGCAATTTCATTCTGAAGATGCTGGAAGACTTCATTGCGGAATGCAACATCTCCAAAGCCTTTATCGGGGTGCCAAAGAAGAAACAATCGCTTTATAATTTTTCTTCTTCTTTTATCAGGAAGACTCCATACCATTTTCAGCACTTCTGAGATTTTTGTCAAAACTTTTGTTTTGTCTATTGCTTGAGTGAAGCTTTCTTGATGGTCTGTTAAACCAAATGAGGACTGAAGGCGGTGAAATTTGTACAAGTCTGCGGACTCAGCAACCTGCGGTTCTTTGTCATGTCCAACGTTGACTTTGTAAAGCTTTGTGTAGATACTGGCATCTTTTTCGCTACTGGCTTCTTCAATAATAATCGCATAAATGAAGGTAGCATCTCCATTCTCTTGCTCCAGACTTGGATCATCCAGTTCAAAGCCAACATATTCTCCGGGGGTGAATTCTTCAAAGGCTTCGTTTAGGAGATGATGATCTTCGATCGGAATGAAATCTCCTGGCTGTGGTAGAAGATCGCTCATTGATGGGTCATAAGAGTCATCTTGACGAATTTTCATGTCGTCTAAGATTGACCAGATGTTGCTGGGATCCGTGCGCAATATCTCTGGTATGAACATCACTGTCTGCCGCAGCAATCCCTCGCATGCTTCTTCAATCACTTGCGTTAAGATCAACAATATCTTGCCCTGGGTTTCTTTTACCATTGCGTTAACATAGACCTTCCAAACACGCTTACCAGACTCTGAAACCTTGTCTACAAAGTGCGGCACTTCTGCTTCACTACCTTGAATCAAACCTCCTTTGTACATCAGCTGGGTGACAATGTTGCTGAGCCCAAGTAACTCAATACTTCGAAGTCTGTTTTCTACGCAAACAATAGCACTTTCATTCAAGGTTTTATTTCCATGGTTGGCATGCCGAATTAGCCTCAAGATTCCATGAAAGAACTGTTCTGAACAGAGTTGTCTTTTCAAGGAATCAGCAACGGTAACATGGACAACCAAACCACCACTATCAAGGGAATCAACAAAAGTTTCCTCTACCACAGAGGATAGCATCTGCGGTCTTAAATCAGCTGGAAGACGCAGGATGTAATCCTTATAGTTCATGGAAGAATTGCACTGAAGTTCTGTCCGCTTTAGGTCCAGCACAAATAGTTGGTTGAAACTTTCAAGCCGACTCTGATAATGCGGTGCGTCATCAAATATTAGGTCGGTCGACTTTTGCAAGGTAACGGGGCGATTGTCAATGGAGCAGATACTAAACGGATTTAGAGCTGGCAAGTACAAGTTTGGGAGCCCAACCTTCTCTTCAGGATCCTGTTCCAGCACTTCGAAGAACCCTTTCACCGCTTTTAAAGAACTTTTAATCTCATTTGGATTTAGCTTGTTTGACTGGCATTGATCGTGTAACATTTCCAAGACCATAGCGTAGTGAGACGCTTTAACAGAATTAGAGCAGCCCAAGTATAGAAAAAGTTTGTGAAACTCTCCAAACTCGGGAGGCACCCCATAAAGAAATGGTGGTATCTCAAGGCTTTCGTACAACGCAAGTAATACTTGTTTCGCTTGGACGAATCTTCCTCCATGTTCAACCAAAATACAGGGTGCATTCTCAAGGACGTCTTTGACATCACTGCTTGTGGTGTAACCTTTTTCCTGCAAAAATCTGTAAATGTTTCGCATAACTGACGTCCTAGTGACACCTTGAACTTCTGGAAATTTGCTGTCATTTTCTTTTGCAAGTTGATGAGAGATTTTAATACAATGAGAGGTAACCATCTGCAAAGTGGGATCTGATAAAACATGGAGTTGCGAAAGGACAGAGCTGGTAAAAGCATCTCTCGTCAAGAAGTTAGGTGTCTTCATTTCAAAACGAAATCTTGGATCTGCCCATCTAGGAAGTAGGTATGCTGTTGTCCACACGACTTCGTCGTGATCAGACAGAACTGAGTCCTTGAAAGAAATGTACGGAGTTTGGCCATCTTCACTTACACCATACGGTCTATGAAGCTGTTTAAGGTCATCGCGGACTGGATCTGAAGCCACAAAACGAACATCACAAATAGCTTGCAGGAGCCCGTCATTCAATATTTGCGATCGCTTAAAAAAGTTGGAAACCAGCACTTTAGACTTTTCGTCTGTCTTCTCAGTACGTCGCATTGACGCTTCCTGTGCAACGTGTTTGGCAAAACTGATGAAATGTTCACTGGAAACGTCATGTATCATTCCAATCTTTTCCATGAATGGCAACCAATCTGGGGAATTGAAAGGTTCAGGTGGAAACCTGTCGTCTGGAAGCATGACCTTGAAAACTTCATTGTGCGGGTGATGGAAACACGATGCTTTCTTCAGTGCGCCATCATTGGTGGTAATGACTTCTTTGCTTCTCAAGCAGTGCAACAGTCTTTTCTTATCGTTTTCATTTGGTAAATAGTTTAGCAAAGAGTCTCGAATATGCTCGAGGTGTTTCTGTCGTGCCTCCCTACTGAAGACATTGAAATGTGCCAAGATCGACTGACAATACACATCAACTGACGAAATGCAAGCAAATGTCAGAAATTCATATAGATTGGAGAGATCTTGCACAGATTCGAGAAACAAGACGTTCACTTCATCTTCTAAATTGGCCATCTCTTCCCTGGGTATTCCACTTGGTAGGACGAAGATCCTCTGGTTATCAAGACTGACAAGGCCACCGTGTGTTGCAAGATAAAAAGGTAACTTTCTCAAGATATCCTTGCATGAAACTACACCACTTCTAGGAAGTATGTTCTTAAGGCTGTAAACATTCTGGCTAAAATACTGAAGGATGATCTTGCAACCGGAAGGATCCAAATTGTCTTGTAACGACTGTGGTTTTCGCGTCATCTTTTGATGAAGTGATATGAGGACAGATGCTGGTTTCGAAGGAGATGCAACAACTTTTTTTGCAAGAAGGCTTCCTTCACTTTGTATAGACGAGGCGCAAAGAAGAGTAGAATTCAGTTCAGGGAGACCCAGGTGTCTAAGAGCTAAAACCAGTGGACTGCTTGTGTCGTTGAAGTCAAGTATAGCTTCCGCTAATTTCAAGGGTACTAGCAAGTCTTCTTTGACCAGAGCAGGCTCATTTGAAGCACTACCATTTGAGACGTCAACTACTTCAGTTGCTGGGAGAATGCTCCAGTGAGACAAGGGATCGAGGACTGCTCTAATGCAGTCCAGCGTTTCGCTTTCGCTCCTCCGTACACGACTTCTTAGAACACTTGCTACCACGTCTTTAAGGAAGCTCCAAACTCGAAAAATCCAACGCTGATTTGGCTGTGTCACGTTGTCTGGGTTCCACTTGACGTAGCCATCTGATCCATAATACGAATCTGGCAAAGAGTGACGTAAATATGTGGCAAAAGCATTTACATCAAAAGGTCGGAACACAGATGCCGCACGACTTGCTAAGTCGTTGAAGACCCTTGTTCTTATTCGTTCATGAACAAACATCTCCTTTGAATTGGGCAAAATGTCGTGGTAGCCAGACAGAAATTTTTGATCCGCGCAGTCAAATACACGGAGAATGTTGTCTTGTGTTAGAAGCAATGGAAGGCCAGGCAAATTCTTCAGGAAGTGGATTTGTTTCTTGCAGTACATGAGCATCAGTGCAACGCCAATGTCGTCCTTGAACGGAGTCTCGCAGACATTAATTGGTACGGGTCCAATGCCACAAAGGGGACCTTGACAACTGAACGTCTTGAAGAATTCTACGACCGACGAAGGGGATACACAGGAGGAATTCACATCAGATTTATTGAATGATTCAAAAACAGACAAGGAAAAACTCACTAGGTTAAACCCTGTTTGAATCAAGATTTCTGCGAGATCTTTTTCATCCTGTGTTCCAAGGTTGTTAAAGAATGCTTGATCATTTCCTGTGCCGGTTGGTGGAAGCCATGTCAGTTGGCCTTGCGATACGCTCCGCACCACCGGAAGAAGCCGTAATCGCTTAGCGTCCATCTTCCTATACACAGATCTTACCAGTTTGTTCCAGTAAGAATTGTTGCCGTCAAATTGTGGAAACAACTTTTCAAACTCTTCTATTCTTTTAACCAAGTCTTGTTCACAGCAGCTTGGATCGTTTGGTTCGTCTGGTGTCATTGGCAGTTGATAGAATCGTCTCACCTCGTCCAAGAGAGTTAGATAGCATAATGCAATCACATCACCCAGCAAAACGTTGTTCCAGTCACTCCGATAGCCGCCTTTTTCGTCTCTCCATAAATTTCTTCTTGCCTGGTCCAATGCAAAGTGGCCATTGATGTGAACTGGAAGGTTAGTTTCTGTTGGAAGAGGAAGAAAGCAGTACGCTTTATGTTTTTTCGCCAATGACTCTTGATGTGTCACTCTTGATCTGTCTTCCTCTTGATCTGTTACTCTTGATCTGTCTTCCTCTTGATCTGTCACTCTTGATCTGTCTTCCTCTTGATCTGAACTGTTTGTCTTTGATTTCTTCTCTAACAGGCAAGCTACGCCACCTCGTGGAAGCATCCCCAAGTCGCCCGTTTGGTACGCATGGACTATGCTTTTCGACAATGGATTCTCAAGACCAAACTGCTGAACAATGAACCACTTCTCCTCGTTTCCTGCGGAGTCGTTTAGAGTCATGAAATAGGAGCACCTTTTTACCTCAAAGTCACTGGGGAAAGTTTCTCTTTCTTTTGCCAACTTTCCAATCTGCTTTATATGGCTAGCAAATTCATATCGCTTGACTACATCTTCGTCGGACATCACCACTTCGACCGAGTACTTGTTTACCACTTTTCCGCTTTCTTCGTCGATGTCACACAAAGTGATCTTCTTGACATTGTTCACGAAAAGAAGGACTTCAAACAGCTCGTTTTTCAGGGAATCCATCATTTCATTCAATGTTTTCAGGGTCACTGCAGTGGTTGATAACTTGGAAACCCGTGCCATTTCTTGCGTTCGAAGAGGAAATCGAAACATGGTTGAATTCTCGTTGGGAAAATGTTCTTCCAGGTAGCAAGAAAATACGTCAGGAAAAACGTCCTTCAACTGCGTGATTTCTGTATACATTCTCCCAGGTTCTTGAGGGTTCGCATCAGGGACGTACTGGCAATGTGGGTCAAAAACACATAAAACGTCACCAATTTCTTGCCCACTGGACATGAACGAAGGAACGTCTGTCAAGTGGTAGACGGCATTGAAGCCGACGCCATACTGGCCCGTTTTGTTTGGGTCATCCCCTTTACTTCCTTCTCCGAGGTTCTGTATACCTTCAATGTCGGCATGTGTGAAAGGCTTGTTGTTGTACACGCATAACGCTGGACCTTGTAAGGGTTCCCAGCACTTCTCAAATACTCGCGTCTTGGGATGACTTCGAGGATCCTTGATAAAGCAAATCTCGGATGCTCCAGCATCATCCGCATTTTGAAGAAGTTCCTTCAAGAGTTCTTTTTCGCATGGATAGTCAGTCAAAATGCGTTTTAAGCGATTCGTCAGTTTCTCTCGTTGTCCAAATGACATTCCAAAGGCGTGATGGCGCCGCAAAACTTCTATTCTTCTTGTCTTCACACCTAAATTGAAACTCGTTAGCGTCGGAATCATAGGATTGACAAACTGAACGCCAATGTCTCCGGGAATCCAAGGACAGTCCTTGATACAAAGCTCGCTCACGGGCTGCATTACTCCATTAGAATTTGGAAGATAAATGGATGCTCTTTTATCATCATTTGTGGGTTGAAATTCAGAAAGTTTCAGCGACTCTTCCAACTGAGTTGCCAAGTTGACTACAACACGAAGTGTTTCCTCGTCTAGTCTTCGCTCTTGAAATTGTTGCTTAATGCGTTTCAAAGCGGAAATGAAATGTTTCACCTCGAAAACATCTCTTACGCCAGCTACTTTCATTAGCGATGAGAATGACCTGGCCAAATCTTCAGGAAGCTTGTGTAGATACGGAGGACAATCAACGGCTAAGTTGAAGGCAACTTGCTTTGCATACACAAACGTATTCCTCACAAGAATGAATTCTTTCTCTTGAAGCAAATTGGTTATTTGTTTTCCATCGCTCTCAAGAGCTTCTCGAAGGAATCTGTATGACGCGGTGCATATATTTCTGATCTCTTCTTTTTCAGCGTTGGCAACTTTTGCACTCGTGGAAATAGCCTCGTCAAGTTGACACATTACGTGCTGCACTGTAGGTTGGTTTCTTTCTAGCATTAAAAACGCTTTTGCTTTTGCTGGAATAGTTGTTGCCTCTATTACTGGCTCACTACAGCATACGAGATACCTTTGATCGCTTAAAAAGCCATCCACCGGCGACACTAGTGTTTGCTGGTTTCCACCTGTAGTTTCACTGCCTTTCCAGATGAGAGGAAACGACTTTGGTTTCTTGAGAACTGGAAGAAATTTAGCTTCTAAAATCCTGGTTTGATCCCCATCTGATGGAAGATGATTGTCATCACGATTCAGCTTTTTTTCTAAAAAGTCTAACAAATTCTTCGCTCTCTGAATTGCTGCATCGTTGGAAGTTTGATTCAAAATGTTAATGCTTTCTGCTCTCTCTGCAACTTCAGGCCAGGAGAGATCATCTGTTAACATTCCCAGTTGCTCGAGTTTAAACAGCCGTGAGAGGTTAAGGAATGTTTGTTCACTGCCATGCGGAAACCTTTCATCCTTGAGGCAAAATAAAAAGGCTGCATCTCTGTTTGGACTAATGAGTTGGCTGGGACATTTGAGGGTCTGACCATGCGGTGATGCTGGAATGCAGGCATAGGTCTTAATCATCTGATCAATCACCTCATTATTTTGATCCAGTGCGTACAGGACCAAGTTGTTTCTCAACTGAGATGGCACAGAGCCAATGTTTGGAAAAAACAGTTCGCGGAAGAACCTGATCTTGTCATATCGTCTAGACTGGATTGCGTTTTCATGTCCATAGTTTACAAACGACTGGTACACATCAGCAGGAAGATCAATGACAGCTTCATTCTCACAAACAAACATCTGAAATACCTGAAAAGCTTTGTCTCCGATTTGAGGATCATTGCGAAATTGAGGTTCGAGGAAGACAACGTCATGGATGCTAACCCATCTGTTTCCATCTGAGAAGAGGGAAATACTTCCAGAAACAAGGTGCTCGTAAAATGATCGCGCGAGAGGCTCACAGGTTTTTTCTACTTTACAAGACTTTGGCCACAGTGCATGGAACTGATATGTGCTTCTGGAGGCTTGAGCAGATGGCCCGACATCTTGTAATAGGTCTAGGTACGCTGCACAAACAGAATCTTCCAACAAAATATTGTTCCACTCTACTTCAACACAGGCTTTGTCGTCCTCTGTTTTTTCTTTCAAACTACGTCTGTTCGAGGCTACTGCAAACGCACCATTAACGTGTACAGGAAGACCACTGTGAATTGGAAGTGGGAGGTAACAAAACAAACTACCAGTGTGATTTAAAATGCAAACAGGTTCTGGAACGAAAGCATCATTCGGCAACAGCTGAACGGCAACTCCAGCTGATGGAAGAAGACTTATTTCTTTCTGTGAAAACTGCATTGCTTGGCCGTTGCCCATTGAAGATGCGACAATCCACGTCTCAACACCAGAAGGAAGCTTAACCTCCTCTTCAAAGAAATGGCGTCCGCTTTCCGTAACGTTGCTCTGAATGTCGAGGGTAAGCGCCGACCTAAGCAAAGCAGTGCTGGAATTTTGTGTTTCTCCTGCACACTTGGCTGCTTCCGATGATGCTGTTCCGAACCGAAAGTTCCTGTTCCTGTTTGTAGAATAATTAAGATTTTTTTGAACGCTGAACACTGGGAACTAGTTTAAGTTTGCAGGGTCTTGGAACCCCCCGAATACTGTTTACCATGTGCTTTTGAATCGATCGTTCGAAGAAATGTGTTGTGTTTAGTTGTTAAAACATCGTGTAATTTTCGTTCATATTGGACAATAAACCGCTCAAAGACATGGTCCTTCGAGCCGGATGAACATTATCGAAGATTGTTTGAAGATACGAGCGGAAAGGAGAGTTGGACCTCCGTTTGTTGTTGTGAAGAATTTGGTCAAGTTGTTGGTCGGTCTTCGCATTGCGGCGATTGGCGCCATCATCTTGAGGACTTTACGGAAACTCTGGTGGATTTTAAGGAACATTGTGACTATTCAAGGTTAGTCCAGTTTTGTGTCGAAATGTCGAAAGAGCTAGAAGCTATTAAGAAGAAGAGACGTTTTCTTAGAAAGTCCGTGACGGACGCTTTGAAGTCAGTTGATGACGCACTTTCACTCCTGGATAACCATGCGAGAATTCAGGTTTTAAAAGATAACATTACAAGGAAATGGAACGATCTACAAGAGGTACAGGCTTCCATGTGTACTCTTTTAGAAGAGTCAGAAATTGATGGTGAATGCGAAGGGCACAATGAATATGAAATACGTATGATTGAGTATATGGCCAAGATGACGCAGTACTTGGAAAATAAACATGTCGCTAAGATAGGTACGGGGAGTGATTCGACAACCTCGTCATGCCCTAAGGTACAGGTCAAGCTACCGAAGATTGAACTGCCAACCTTCGATGGAGATGTTCTGAGTTGGCAGCCTTATTACCAGTCGATCAAAGTGTCAGTAGTTGATAATCCATCTTTAGCAGATGTTCAGAAATTAGAATACCTAATGAGATCATTAAAGGATTCGGCTGCCGAGGCAGTGAAGGGATTTGCAGTTGTACAATCGAATTATCAGCCGGTTTTGGCGACCCTGAAGGAAAGATTTGGCCATCCCAGGGTGATCCTTGATGCACATGTAAGATCTCTGATTCATTTACCACGCTTGAGTTCTGAAGATGCATTGTCCATGCGTAAATTCTATGATCAAGTAGTTGGACATGTTCGTTCTGTTGAATCTATGGGTGAGAAGTATAATTCTGAAACATTGGCTCCTGTTCTTGTGCCTTTAATTGTTGACAAGTTGCCGAAAGATGTTGTTGAAAAATGGGAACTAGAACTTGGGGATCATAAAGACCTTGGTAAAGAGGACTGTGTGGAAGTAAAAACATTGTTTGCCTTCTTGGAGCAATTGATAAGAGCGAAAGAGTCTTCACAGCCTCCCTCTCTCGACTCAAAGCCTCCTGCAAAGGATAGTCTTGGGAATCGTGGAACCCGTTTCAAGTTTAACCCTTCACGAAAGTCATCCACCTTTTCATTACCTGTAACAACTCAATATAGCAAGTGTGTCATTTGTCAGAAAAACCATGGTGTGTGGTCGTGCGTTAGTTTTCTGTCATTGCCAGTGAAGGAAAGGTTCAGAAAGGTGTTGTCTAAAGGGCTGTGCTTTCGGTGCCTTGAATTTGGTCATAGAGCCGAGGTGTGCCAAAAACCTTCTTGCAAATACTGCCAGGGTAAACATCACAGTCTCCTGCATTTGGATTCAGTCAAGCCTCACGAGGAAGAAGTCAAGACAAAAAACGCTGAATTACCATCCTCATCCTCAGGTCCTCCTGTGTCGTCTTCGGTTGTGGCAAGCTCCATTGCAGTCAAATCAGTGGGAAAGGTGATTCTGCAAACTGTACCAGCTGTTTTGTGTGGATCGAATGGGTGCTCAAAGGTTGTCAGATGTTTCTTTGATCCTGGTTCGCAAATGTCCTTTGTTAGGCAGAGTGTCGTTGATGAGATTGGTCTGGATGGGAAGAGTGTTAGGATTGCAGTCTCTGGATTTGGAGGAAAGCCAACTAAGGACACTTTGAGAAAGAGAATTGCTTTTACTGTGGCACCTGTTGACAAACCTGGAAAACCTCAATGTATTGAAGCACTTACTGCTCCAGTTATATGCCGACCAGCCGAAGCTGTGGATATTCATCCCTCAAGATGGTTTCATCTTCAAGACTTAAAGTTTCCTGAAGAATTTCCCAGAGGTGAGCAGGAGATAGATGTGCTCATCGGCATGGATTTCTATTATTCCTTTGTGTCAAGAGACATTGTAAGAGGTGGTTTCAATGAACCCGTTGCAGTTCGCACATCCTTAGGTTGGGTCTTCTGTGGACCAACAGGTGGTCATGACCAAGAATGTACTGTGTCTATGAATGTTCAAGTTTCTACTGAGGAACAATTGAATGAAACACTTCAGAAGTTCTGGAATTTGGAGTCCATAGGTGTCAAACCTGTTGAAAGTTCAGTTTCTACTACCAACAGTGAAGCCATGGTCTTAAAGAAGTTTGAAGACACTTTAACATACAAGGATGGTAGATATAAAGTGTCATTGCCATGGAAAGAGGATAACGTTGTATTGAAAGATAACTACAGGCAAGCAGAAAGTAGGCTGTACAACCTAGAAAAGAAGTTGCTCCAAGATCCAGCCAAAGCCAAGTCCTATCAAGAGGTCATTAACAAGTATGTGAAAGACGGTGTAGCAGAGGAAGTACCCTGTGAGCAAATTGCACCACCAGAGGGGCGCCCTGTGTTCTACCTTCCACATCATGCAGTCATAAGAGAAGATAAGCAGACAACTAAGACAAGGGTTGTATTTGATGCATCTGCGAGGGATAGTAATGGTGTGTCTCTTAACAGCTGCTTAGAAGCGGGCCCTGCATTACAGCCAGATTTGGTTGGGATCCTTTTGCGCTTCCGAAAGAATCAAGTGGGTATTATGGGTGATATTGAGAAGATGTTTTTACAGATTTGCTTGAAAGAAGAAGATAGGGATTCGCATCGTTACCTGTGGAGGGATCTGGACACTGATGTCATGCCTAAGATTTATCGGATGACAAGGGTCACATTTGGAGTTATTTCCAGTCCGTTTCTTGCCATCTGCACCATTCAAGAGCATGCAAGAAGATGTAAAGAAACATTTCCTGAGGCATCAGACGAAATCCTGAGGAACACTTATGTTGATGACTTTGCTTCAGGGAAAGATGGAGTGCACGAAGCACTGAAATTGCAGCGAAGTTCAACAGAGCTTATGGAGCAAGCAGCTTTCAATTTGACAAAATGGTCCAGCAATTCGCCTAGGCTTATGCAAGCCATTCCTGAGAAAGATAGAGCATCAGATAGTCTGATCAAGTTGGAGAGTGACCTACCGGGAGCCTATCCAATCACGAAAGCTTTAGGCTTAAGGTGGAATACGAGAACAGACAGCCTTGTCTTTATGATTGAAGTGGACTCTCTGAAGTTAAGATCAGAGACATTGTACACAAAGAGAGAGCTAGCTTCTTTGGCGGCTAAGATATTCGACCCAATCGGTCTCATTGCTCCCTTTACAGTGAGGTCAAAGTTATTGCTTCAAAGTTTGTGGACCCAGGGTGTTGGTTGGGATGATGAAATACCTGTGGAAACCTCGATTAAGTGGATACAGTGGGTTCAAGAGCTTCCAGAGCTTGAGCAACTTCACATTCAAAGATGTTACACTGATTGGCCATTTAGTGAGCATGCTAAGGTGGAATTACATGCATTTGGTGATGCGTCGGAAGCTGCTTATGCCACTGCTGTTTATCTCAGAGTTGTTGCTGAAGACGGAAAGGCATCCACCAGTCTTGTGATGTCTAAGACAAGAGTGGCTCCTGTTCGAAAGATTACCCTTCCTCGTCTAGAGCTGATGGCTGCTGTGATAACTGCCCGACTATGCACCTATGTTAAAGATGCAATTGATTGTCCCATAAGCCGCATTGTCTGTTGGACAGACAATTCTTCAACCTTGCACTGGATCAGAGGATCAGCCACACAGTGGAAACCGTTCGTTGCTAATCGTGTTATTGAGATACAGTCGCTGTTGGATCCTAGTGTTTGGAGATATTGCCCAGGATCGCAGAACCCAGCTGATCTACCTACCCGAGGCTTATCTGTAAGTCAGTTGAAAGAGAGTCGTTTGTGGTGGAAAGGACCCTCTTGGTTACAAGAGTCCGAAAGAGATTGGCCTGAGGACTTAAGGTCCAAAACTTCAAATGTAATTGTTGACATGGAGAGAAAGAGTAAAGCTAGTGTTAGTTGTGTTGTGCAACCCAAAGAGCCAGTTATTGACTTCACGAGGTTCAGCAAGTACGGTCGCTTGTTAAGAACTGTTGCCTGGATCAGAAGGTTCATTTGCAACTCAAGGCTGAAGGAAGAGGAAAGATTGGTCAGCCCTTTAACTGGATTTGAGATACAAGAGGCAGAGAAATGGTTGATAACCCATGTACAAGAAGCAAGTTTTCCTGAAGAAATTCCATTGGTTAAACGCCAAAGTCCCTTGAACAACAGCAAGCTAGCAAATTTAAACCCATTTCTGTGTCCTACTAGTGATTTGCTTCGCGTTGGAGGAAGAATTCATAAGTCGCTGTTACCAGAAGAGGAGAAGCATCCCATTATCTTGCCTTCTAATCATCCTGTTGTCAAGCTCTTGATTAATGATGTTCATTGCCGTGAACTGCATGCTGGTGTTGAGCACACTTTATCAGTCCTGCGACAGAAATATTGGCTGGTCAAAGGAAGATCGACGGTCCGTCAGACATTAAAGAACTGCTTAATTTGTCGCCATTACCAAACAAAGCCGTTTTCGCAGCGGATGGCACCACTTCCTGAGGATAGAATCAAACCTAACCCGCCATTCACCAATGTGGGTCTGGATTTTGCTGGTCCTTTGTATTTGAAAGACAGTGGTGACAAGGCCTACATTTGTTTATTTACTTGTGCAGTTACCCGTGCGGTACACTTAGAGTTGGTGAGCAACATGACGGTTGAACGATTTCTCCTTGCATTACGACGCATGGTTGCAAGAAGAGGAATGTGCAGCATTATTTGGTCAGATAATGCAAAAACATTCAAAGCTGCTAACAAAGAGCTACAGCAATGCTGGAGAGTACTAGAAGCTGACCAAACTCAGGTCGCATTGTCAGAAAAGAAGATTCAGTGGAAGTTCATTGTGGAAAGAGCCCCATGGTGGGGTGGCTTTTATGAGCGACTTGTAAAGAGTGTCAAGACACCTCTGAAGAAAATCTTCGCCAAAGCAATGTTGGATGCCGAACAGCTAACTACCATTTTGGCTGAAATTGAGGCGCAGCTGAACAGTCGTCCTCTTACTTACCTTGGTGCAGACCCTGGTGATTACAGTGTTATTACCCCTGCACAGATTCTTATTGGAAGAAATCTCCAATCATTTCCAACTAAAGATACCCGTGTTTCAGAACACACGTCAAGAGCCATCACCAAACGTTTTGAGTATCATCAGAGACTTGTAAATGGATTTTGGAGGCGTTGGCATGCTGAGTATCTGAAGTCTCTGACACCCCTCAAGAAATGGTTTAAAGTTGGTCGTGAAATCCGTAAAGGGGACTTGGTCCTTGTGAGTGAGGATCACGTAGCTCGGGGTCAGTGGTCACGTGCACGCGTGGAAGCCATCCATCCAGGTTGTGATGGTCTTATCCGGTCCGTTTCCTTACGAACCACATCTGGAAGTCTTACCCGTCGTCCGGTGCAGCGGCTACACCTGTTTGAAGCCTGCGATGCTGATCTAGCTGCTGAACTTGATTGAACTTGACTTGATGGAAACATGTGGAACAATTTGTCGTTGAACTTTATTAACTTTGACACGTTCATGTATTGATGCACTCCCTGCATCGGGCGGGAGGATGTTCCGAACCGAAAGTTCCTGTTCCTGTTTGTAGAATAATTAAGATTTTTTTGAACGCTGAACACTGGGAACTAGTTTAAGTTTGCAGGGTCTTGGAACCCCCCGAATACTGTTTACCATGTGCTTTTGAATCGATCGTTCGAAGAAATGTGTTGTGTTTAGTTGTTAAAACATCGTGTAATTTTCGTTCATATTGGACAATAAACCGCTCAAAGACAGATGCTCTAAGAAAGTTGCATTGCTTTAAAAAGAACTGATCTTCATTGTTTAGACTACTAGCAGGAAGAGGAAGGGTGACTGGGAGAGGCAACTCTCTCAGGATTCCCTCTTGTGACAACGACTTGGTCACTTCAAATATCAGTTTAGGCTGTGTCTCGTCAGTTGACTCTCTGGACAAATGAAAGATGCTAACTCGACGGACATTCTGCGTGAAGAGAAGCAACGATCTCGCCCCTTTAATAAAAAGATGCAAAAGTTCTTTTACTTGCTTGCAGTCATAAACAAGCTGTTTGATTTCGCTTTTTATGGCTTGCTCTTTGGTTCGTAAAGGAAAGCGAAACAGCGTTCCTTGGAAAGAGTTGTCCTCTTTATCAAGATGAAGATCACAATTGAAGATGCCATTGAACGGTTTGAACTGATTGCGAAAATTCCGCAGCTTCTTGACGTTTTTGTTGGTGTCGATCTTTATTCCCGGTTTGTTTTTGTTTCTAATTGCTTTTCCAAGATAGAAGGTGTTGGGATCAAAAATCACGAAATAATTTCGGCTCACCAACATGGGGACGTCCGTCAGGTTGTAAACTGCATTGAAGCCAAGTCCAAACTTTCCAATTGTTTGAGTATCTTGCTCTTTTGTTGCGCCATTAAGTTTTGTTAAATTTTCAAAATCCTTGTTTTGGAATACAGCATCGTTGTACACCCAGAGAGCAGGACCTTGGCATTCTTTCATTCCTTCGTCAATCAGACAGGCCATGGCATCCTCATTGGATCTTTCGTCGTACAGGAATCTGACTTCAGTGGCACCAGCGTCATCAGCATTTTGAATAAGCTCTTTCGGTACTGCAAATCCATCGGTGTAGTCCTCTAACAGTCTATTGAGCCGACGAGTGAGTTTTTCCTCTTGTCCAAACTCTTCCCCAACTCCAATCTCATCAGGGTCCAGCATGCTGTTACGTAAGGTTCGAACATTAAAAAATTCCGCAGTGCTATTAGGAACGTTTGGATGAACAAAGAAGTCATCCATGTCGTCATCATCATTTAACGGTCGTAGCCACTCATGCTCACAATAGACGCACTTCTCCACTGGCGCTAGCTTGACATAAGCATCTTTTTCTACGAAGGTTGGAAGAAGAACCTCCTCTTGAAGTTCAGGTGGAAGTTCATCACCAACTTCGGATTTCACTTTATTTAAGATGTTAATAGATAACTGGAGGTCCCTGTCCACTTCTACAGAATCAAAATGTTGCTCACCACGGCCGTCATACTTTTGTTCAATCAAGCCAAGAACATGAAGCAAACCCGAAGCATCATACTGCATCTGCATGCCAAACGTAAAGAACAATTCAGAGTATTGGGTCATCTCTGTAGGGAGGGATGCAACGTATGGTGAGAGGTCAATAGAAGGCTTTTCAGCAAGCACAACGTCAGGAGAGGAAAAGCCGTCTCCATTCCAAATGAAGCTTGAACTTTTGATTTCCTGCATGGCGTCTGCGACGTCAGAGTGATCTGTACCAAGCAGAAAAGAGTAGATGTCTTTGACTACCAACATATACTGCGGCTTTTCATCTTGGGTGTAACAACTAAGCACGGTTTTAAAATGCTCCACAACGTCCGATGCATGAGGCATCTTGTCCCAGCCAAAGTACTTGTCTAATTGACTTGATGGATTTACTTGAACTATCGGCTTAACTGTTCCAATGAGGTTTACTTTCTCTTCACTCGTTACTTGTATGGGCTTGTAGAAATGGGCTTCTTTTTCACTTTCTCCATAGAAAGGAAGGCTATCAGGAAAGCCGTGGGGCTTTTGTCTCATTGCAGATATCCAAGGAACATCTTGAAGCAGTAGTCCTAATGACGTTTCAGAAACATTCTCCTCAAGCTTCCTCGGATTCATTTCCAAATAAGCCATAATTGCTGTTGATTTCTTCTCCGCTGTCGAAATGCTTGACATGTTGGCAATCTTCTTGGCACTTTGATACAGGTCTAGGGCGGTGATTTCTTTCTCACTCTTCATACCAAGTCTCTCTAGAAGTATGAGGACTGCAGGATCAGTATACTGGGCCCCGGCAGGAAAAACATCTTCATCAGCGAAAATGTCTCGCAACTGTTCTTTTCTGGGATCGAAGAGGTCCATAGCTCTGAAGCGTCCATTGTCTGTTGATACAAATGGCAAATCTTTCATTTTCTCTTCAAACCTGGTATCGGCGCCAACATGGACGTGATAACTTTCTCTCACAAAGACTATCAGTTTATCAATCTCATCTTCGGAATAACAGCCTCTTTTGACATCTGGAAGCATCTCATTGTAAAGAAACTCAGTCAGCGTTGGTATTTTGATGTCTAGCAAGCGGGCCATTTTCTTGGAATCGTCATCTTTCGTGTCAATGAGTTCTCTACGGGGAATCACTGGAAGTTCTTCCTCTGGTGCTGCACTTCGGCCATGTTTCTTCGACACGAAAGCCTTTGACAGCGTCTCAAAAAGTGGGAGGCAAAGAAGAAGTTTCTTCTCTTTTGGATAAAGAGATTGGGCTTTAGAGATAAAATGTCTTAAAGCACGTTTGCCATCATCCGGGACTTTGCCCAGGATAGCTGAAAGCATTCCATCATCACTCAATAAGGAGGAGGAAGCCATTATAGCCCGCAAAACACCTCTGACAGATGGTGGGTGGACAAATTGCTCCACACCGGGATGACTTCTTAAGAAAGGTGGACATTCGTGCATGACTATCACACCCAAAGCCTCCAAAACGTCACAAACTGTGCTATCCAGGGGATCATCTCCCAGGCTTCTCACAACAACTCTAGACGGATTTGTCAGCTTGGTTAAGGTAACGAAGTCTTGCGAGAGGTCGAGCGGAATCAAAGGGATGTTTAAAAGTTTAAAGAGCTCATGTTCAAAATGTTCTCTCAGGTATTCCCACACGCGCTTAAGCCAACCTTTAGGTGGATGGTCTTCATTACCAAGGTCCCATTGAACCTTGTCATGATCTAACCAACCAGAAGGTAACGACTTCCGAAGCAGAGTAGGCACATGGTCTTTGCAAAGGCGTTGTAACTGAGTGCATCCTACCGGGAAAGAAAAGTCGTAACACTCACATTTTGAGTTAAATTTAAGCAAAATGGACGATTTTATCGCCCCATGCAATAACATTGTCAGTGGTAGATTGCGTGTAACCTCTCCTAGGTGGCGGGTTACCAGGAACATTAGACATTTTTACTGCACTTTAAGAGTTTGTATATAATTCATTGATTTTGGTTTATTTGGGAACATGAAAACGGAAGATATCGTGTGCTACAGAAAACACAACGTTGACCTTGAAATTGAAGGATTACTAACGCAAATATGCAAATTTTCTTCTTCATGAAATTGGTATTCTGTCTGAAATTTAAACAAAACTGCAGCGGATAGCCGTTGTAGAAAAACATGGTTGTCAAGGGAAAATGTGAATTAGATCAAGAGAAATAATCATTAGCCAAGCATGTACAAGGAGAAATGACAACTTGAACTATATCTGCAGCTCTCATCATTCAGCGAGTGAATCGCGCAGCAAACGTTTATCATCAATCGCCTTTTTTGGACTTGGCTAGCTGTAGTAATTGTAAATGCAAGCTAGTCGTGAGGGTGAATAGACATTTTTTAAAGATTTTTTTAGCTTTGGTTCTTTCACAAACCACCCCTGCGAGTAAAAGCACGTCTTTATTTGCCTACACGCAGTACTAAGCACAGTCGTCTTCATATCCCTCTGAACCATTAGAAACTAGTTGTCGGTTTTGAAGAAATATTTTCTGTTTAATTACAAAGTACTAATAATATACATAAAAAAATTACTCAATTCTGATTGGCTAAGAGCAGTACAGTTCAAGTGTAACACCAGTGCAAAAAGTGTAACACCAGTGCAAAAACTGCAACACCAGTGCAAATTACAAATAAAAAAAATTGATGCAAAAATGTTTGCAAAAAAAAATATTTCCAAAAAAATTTTTGCAAAAAAAAAATTAATAAAAAAAAATGGATGCAAATTTTTTTCATGTATAATTATTAATAAGTAATCATATACGGTTTTCTCGTTCAATTGTTCTAAGCGGCTCGTGCAATTTGAGGTTTTTGAAAAACTCACTCGTGCAAAGTAATTCCAAATTTAACTCGAAACCGTATGATTGCCTATACTAATAGTGGAAAGTTTTCGAAGTTTGATTTTTGCCCCCCCCCCCCCCCACCCCCGGGAATTACACATTACACATACCTTGCTCGGCGACTGCCTCTAGGCTTCTTAGAAGGTCCTCATCAATGTTGTTGTCTAGTAATCGATGTTGCAGACCCGGTAGGAGTTCCCGTGGATGCTCACGAGAGCAAATGTAAATAGCTTGACTCAAATTTGAAAAAGATATGAAACCTCCATCGGCAGTGGGAAACAGCTCCAATTCGAACAAATCTACAAAGTTGTTGTCTTTGCACCTCAGGACAAATGTCAGAAGATGCAACTTCTCCATTCGATCAAGGTCCCTGTAGCAGGTAGGGGAGACTTTGAGCACGTGTCGTACCAGCAAGGGAGTGATTTCCGAGAAGCCCGGCTTGTTCAAGCTGATGGCCTTTAGCACGTGGTTAGGCAAGCTAGCAACATTTTGGTGTGCTCCTAGCAAAACTCTCAAGAGCAAGTTCTTTAGATCGTTGCCAAACTTCTCAATACAATACAATAAGTGTGTGTCAAGTGTGTCAAAGATGGCCTCTTCCACGTTTAGCCACTTGCCTCCATGGGCTTGAGTGTATATGAACTTTTCACTGCACAATAACTTCAGTAAAGGATTTTGAAGTCTTTTCCAAGCTTGGTCAATTCTGTCGATGTCCGGCCATGCTCTATAAGACAAAAGGCATCAAACAAACGGTAAGCAATTTCTCTAAATAAGCCAAAATATGTTTGATAAAATGAACGACCACATTAGCTTCATTCATGCGCAAAAGAGTGTTATCGTGCTGTACGTTTTTAACGTTTTTTACTCTTCTTAGGCCAAGAGTAAAATTCAACAAAGTACTAAATCGCATTTAAAACAAGTGATGCTAAGGAGAATTCATTTGAATTGTCTTCTTTATCTTTCCATTCATAAGCTTAAACGTTAGAACCAACAGCAACACAGGAAAGTACTGCTCAGTAGCGTTGAGGTAAATGGTCACCCTGCAGAATTTTATCCATAGACTTTAAAATATTATGCACCAGTTATTTGAAACCCCCGGACCCCCCAATTGGGGGATAACCGGGGCAAACCGAGGATTTTCATTTCGTTTTCACTTAATTTTGGCTCCCTGGTTGACGGGGAATGCGCCTTTTTTACGGCTTCGCTATACAATGCAGGGGCAGAGCGGGGGTTTAGCGGGGATTTCACTCGTGGTTCGCGACCTCTTTTAGAAGACTGGGTTCAAGTTGCACTTTCACAGAAAACATGAGGGCGGGGGAGTCTGAGTTGTTTCCCCGGAAGGCAGGGCTTTCACTACATTTCACTGACAGTAAAAACGAAATGCCCCGGGTATCCCCCATATGGGGGGTCCGGGGGTTTCAAATGACTAGTGCATTACAAGATCTTTACACGATGTCCGAGTCAACTCTCGGAATGTCACCAAGGCAAAAGACATTTATTCTTATAAAGATACGTAGTAAGGTTACAAAAACGATATAAACAATCACATCTTACTTGTAGAATGCCTCTGGTTGCACATTAAACTTGCATATGGCTTCCTTCATCATCGCGACATACGCATTTGGCACTGCTTCTTCCATCAGACAGCAGTTCCACAACAAGGACTTGTCAGTCAGCTGGCCTCGGTTATCTTGATCTGCATTTGGCGTCTTGATGTGACGTCTGTTCTGACTCAAAGCAAAGAATCCATTCACATGCACTGGTAAACCCGTCATGCTTTTCTTTTGCACTGGCAAAGGTAAAGCACAAAACACGTGACCTGCAACATGAGGAGTTGGAAGGTCTTTTGTTGGTGGTATCGCCATAGCAACGCCAACAGACGGTAAATAGCTGAGTTCTTCATCTATCAAGAGCCTCTTAAAATGGGCTGACACCTCACCTCCGCAGCAATAGTTTGTGATAAGAAAAAAATGCTCCCCCCTCTCCCCGCTCTCCATCTCTGTCTCGATCATGATTGGGTAAGTGACTGTTATAGGTTCTTGCATGCATTTACCTGGCTCGATTGTCGCATAGAATTCCCCTCTTTTGCTCCGAACCAACTCAAGACTATCGTCGCTGATTTTAGCTTGAAAGATTCTTCTTGGATAGGAATCGGATTTCTCTCGTGTGTACAGCTCAATGGACTCCAGATTTCGCAAAAACAGGAGTACAAGGTGAGCATCGGAAATGAAACTCTTAAACAAACTTTGCATCTTTACTTCAGAGTACAATGTCTTCGATAATTCGGACGGGGTGGCCCGTAAGGGAAAACGGAACAATGTCCCATTGTATTTTTCTTGAGAGAACACTTCATCGTTGCAATCAAATATTCCTTTGTAGGGAAGAAACTGATCCCGTAAGTCTAAGATTGCTTGATGTTGGTGTAAGTGCCAGCTGAATCCTGTTCTCCGGTAGAGGCGATCACTTAAGTGCTCCTGTGGGTCAATGAACCCAATTCGCGTGTCACTGAGGATGCTCGGTAAATCTAGGATCAATAAAGAAAATGTATCGGATGCCAGGCCCTTAATATACAGTCAATGGGGACGTGACGCCTTATGGACATTTGTTCAGTGTTCGAACCAAAACCCAGATCATTTCATGGGCAGTTCAATATGCATATAAACTAGTAGTAATCGCAGATTAAAATAGTGCGTTCCCAAGGGGGACGGGGGACGGGGGACGGGGGATCCCATATTAAGGGACGCTATATACCTTTAAGGAGTTACATTTCGTGGTTTGGTAATGTAAAATTGTCACTGTCAGAGTTATTCAGATACCTTTTAAGGTGTTAAGCCAGAAAAAATACGCTAAGGGCAACAATTTTCGGAAAGAATAATAAATTGATACCCCATTAGGGATAAAATTAATGTGAGCCACACCCACAAAACAGGTGTCTGGTCCCTTTGACGGGTTCCGTTCTAACTTTCCGTCGATCAGGCGTTTGACATGCTTATACCTGCCAACTTTTTCCGAGTGATAGGCGTGAGAATTGTTTTGTAGGAGTGCCAGGATTTCCGAAGGCGACCCGACCAAATCCGAAGAAAACCCGATCTATAGAGGTTTTGCACGGCAGCCATGTTGCATGGCAGGAACAATAGATTCTTTTCCCTATGGGAAAGAATGTTCTTTCCAATGCAAAACATTTTCATTGTTCCTGCCATGCAACATGGCTGCCGTGCAAAACCTCTATTCCGAAATGAGATGTTCCTAAGAATTCGGAAATTTCAATGGACCTCAGACCTCTGAAATTGTAACGTTCAGAACGATAAAAACCTACAAAAAAGTGCGATATTTTCATGAACGTAACTATATTTTAAATTGGATCATGCGATCAGTTAAGGCTCATAGCTCAAATCTGTAAGTCAGGCGTGAGAAATTGCTCCATAGGAATGAGTAGGCGTGAGATCGGAGTTTTGGACTCGCAGGCGTGAGACTTGGCAGGTATACATGCTTGTTAGTTAGCAGTTGAAGGAAGTAGTCTAGATTAAAGATGTCGATTTACACCCTGCTAAATGTTTTCCATTGCCCTTTCACCAGGAAGGCAATGGTCACAAATGTTTTTCTCCACTGGTTTCTCAAACATTTATATTAAAATTGTTTTGATACAGAGGAATCTGCTTGACAGTCGTGCCTGTACTACTTTTAAAAACAGTAACAAAGACACCCCTTTTCGGTTTGTCTTTGCTCAGGTACATGTAAATATATCTAGACCATGTACCTCAGGCTTAAAATATACAACTATTTTTAAAAGGTTATTTTCATGTCGAAGCATGCAAGTGTTAATGCGGCAAGACTGAAAGGGAGTTGGAGGTTGTAATAAAAGAATAATAATGATGACGTATTAAAATAAGAAGTTTCATTCTTTGAATGCTTGTTACATAAAACAACACGGACGTTGGTTAAAATGAGAAAATGCATGCAATCAAAGTAAGCTACAAACATTCAGAATTCAGCTTTAAATGGGTTCGAAATCAGAATATGAACCGCAATAAACACTGTGTACTCTCCAAGATTTGCTTTACTCCTTTGCCTTCGACATAAAGTATGTGGGACAGAAGTAGTACACCCTTTGGCTTCACTCAATCTGACAAATGTATTTTATGCGTAAAATAGAACACATTAACTTACAGTAGCGCGGAAATCTAGCAGCTTTAAACACAAGCACAGGAACACCATGTAGCAGCGCTAAAACACAAGCACAGGAACACCATGTAGCAGCTTTAAACACAAGCACAGGAACACCATGCAGCAGCTTTAACCACAAGCACAGGAACACCATATAGCAGCTGTTTGATGACTGAAAACAGCAAAAACGCGAGAGCACCAAACGGGTGGTTGGAACCGTGAATTGTGAAAGAAATCGGTCTATTTTCTCGTTAAACCTCTGTCAGTCTTCATTTCACTTGCCGTGTGACAAAAGCGGCCAATTAACTTCCTTTTTCTGCCGTTGATAGACAAAGTTTCTTCTATACGCCACACAAGAATTATCCTCAACTCTGAAAACCTAACACGAACGAACGAACGAACGAAACATCCAGTCTAGTATGCATTCAGGCCACGTACGACAACACAGGCGACCCAGCAGATTAGTATAAGCCTTCTCTTTCGTCGAACCCAAAAATACGAAATTAGGTAAGTTTTCCGTTTTCACAGTCATTACGAGTCATTTTTATAGAATACAATGCAGATTACTAGAGCATACAGTGCAAAACTTAAAATACTTTCAATTGCTAAGAAAAATAAGGGCTTTGCTATAGTGGAAAGTAGATCTCGTTTTCTAGCTAGCATTGCGAACTGTTCGGTGCTGAGCTTGGTTAATTTTTAGTCCGAATGTTTTCATGTCCGAAACAGTTCCCCAAATAGGTGTCTTTATGTAAACTAACAGGATTCTCGATTTTTTCACCCTGGATAACGAATCTCTAAATAGAAGGTTAGATAGTATAAACGGAACGGAGTATTCCATACAGGTAAGTGATCTGTATTCAGCGATGTTCAACAAAACCCCGCATAATGTAGTATATCTACCTGTCATGTGAAACACAGACTTGAAACCCAGGCCAAAGCGACCGACTTTCATTGGATCTTTCACTTTAATACTGTCACACAGCATTCTGATACCCTTCCAGTCGTCTCTGGTAAATTGGGCGTTGTTGTAGGCATAAAGCGCTGGACCCTGTTTCGGAACAAAACAATAAGTTATATATGGCTAAAATTTCCGTAGAACCAGCATACAGGAAATGTATACCTCAGGGAAGGGGGAAGTGGTCCGCAGCTGCCGAAGCGTAACCGGGTTTTGTAGCAAGTACTGAGAGATCATTACTGAGAGATTATTGCAGGCTTGAACCAAAAGTAGGAGTGAAAATTTGCATATTTGCTACTGTCTGCGATAACCCGTTCTTCACGCTTCGCGTATTCACGAGCTAAAAACGTTATAGTTTAAAATGTGATCAGTGAAGGGTTTCACGGGTGACAAAATAGACTAAACTGACTAGTGATGTTACTAATAAGAAAGCGAATGAAAGTTCGTCGCGTCTTTTGATTCCAAGTGGTTCTAACGTTCCTGGGGCCCGTTTCTCGAAGTCCCGATAACTTTCCGGGTCCGGAGCTAAATTTTTAAATCGGAATCTATAGGGTGTATTAACCCCCAAACTAGCCAGCATTGTTTCGTCACCTTAGAATTTCATTGCTTAGCCTTTAAAATCAACAAATATACATCTTTAATGTGAACATTGCAGAAAGAAAACAGCTTTCCGGGCCCGAAAAGGTACCGGGACTTTTAACAAACGGGCTCCTGCTTTGTCTATGAGGTATGCTTTACGCGCTTTACGTACAAAACCATTGCAAGGTTATCACTCAGCGTTATCTTTGTCGGTATACCCATTTATATATCTTTGAAAGGATAGACAAATGGGAGCAATGTTTATTGGCAGAGGAAACAACAGTACACGATGGCAAAGGACAGAGCCTCCGATCTTTCACATACCCTTCCCAGAACTCTTGACGTACACGTCCCACACTGAAGCAAATTGTCCACTTGTTACTATACCGATAATGGCGAAGATCTGATGGAGCATCGAAAATATCAGAGCACATTTCTTCGCAAAATCCGTGCCTAAACTCACCTGAAACTCAGCCAGGCTTTTACTGTGTAGTTTCTCTGTTCCATAGCTGTGTTTGTCGTGAAGGAATTTCACTTGACTTGCACCTGCATCTTCAGCATTTTGAATTAGCTCCTTGACAAAAAACATGAGCAACCAGTGGTGAGCATGTCGCTAAATGACTGTGTAGTTTAGCTCTTTGAGATAAAGTAAATCAAAGTTGCTAAAGGGCAGCAAACAAAGACTTCAGTATTAGCTTTCTATATACATCAATACGAAAAATGGAAGATACTGACAAAATCGGAAATATGTATTACATTTCGTCACGTTTATTCATCTCGTGTTTCACTAAAGCATTAGCTTTATAGACAAGATGTGATTCCCTGGCTTTACATATTGGGTCGAATGGTTAACCCTCGGACGTTCAAGGGTGCGTGGATGCCACTTGTGTTTGGGCGCACTTGTATTTGATACCAGCGCGACAAATTCACGATCCACGCGCGTCAAATTCAGACAAATTTATAAACCGCGCTACGCTCAGGCCTTCGGGGTACAAAGTTTAGCGGTGACCTCCGGTTCCGGTAGGGCCGTCAACTTTGTGCGGGAATCCACTGAAGCGAGCAATAGGGAACCGATCGTTTATTACGTCCTAGGGTGGGGCGGTGGTTTGCTAAAAAATCGAGTGTATAAAAATTGTACCCCCACAATAAAATTTCAAACAAAAGTTATATCCCCACTGCAATTGCAGTTTGAAAAATGTCCCCTCCCCCTCCCCCTCCCCCTCCCCCTCCCCCTCCCCCCCCTCCCCCTCCCCCTCCCCCTCCCCCTCCACCTCCCCCTCCCCCTCCCCCTCCCCCTCCCCCTCCCCCTGCACATGTTTGTTTTTTATGCAGCGCATCGCACACTTAAGGTGATTCCATTGAAAAAGAAGGAATTTTTACGATTTTCTAAAACTTGGTCCAGATGGTAATTATGTTATGAGCTTCACAAAAATGAAATAAAAAATAGGAGTCACCGTGCTCGTTTTTGTACAACATGGATGGCCATTATAGTAACTATACGACCCGCGAGGTTTCATTACTGAACCCTAGTAATCAGAAAGGGGACTATAATTTCTAAAAAAAAATCATTGCTTGGATTAAAATAATAGACTTTGATCTTACATTATAAACTATTTTAGCTGACCAGGAATTAAGATTATGAAAGAAATTAAAGAATTCGCGGCATGCGCGCATACCCAACACTACCTGAAGACGTGTTCTTTACAGCATTCAAATACAAATATTTCAAAGCAGAATTTTTAACTTTTCTTTAAGGGGGGAGAAACTTAACTACAGTTTTGGAGTCGTTGCTAGGGACATTATTTCATGGTTAGCATTTCTCACGTGTCATAAACTGCTAATGTGGTGGGAACTATGAAACTGAAAACAAGACATCACTAAATCGACATTGCACATGCGTAACTAGTGCCAGTCCCCAACCGCGCGTAAGAATGAAAAAGCGTAAAAACTCAAAGGAAACGAGATAAAAATCTAATTTTTTTGCCGAATCATAAGCAATTCAACTTTTTTAAAAATCTGTAGCATGGAATTACCGTTAGGCGAAAAAACAGGAAAGTTATTAAAGAAAATGTATCAAAATACACCTTTATGACGTCATAGCTTTTTTAATTACGTGAATTTTAACAAATCCATGCTACAGATTTTTTATTAGGATGTTCTTAAGCCGTTGACATTGGTTTTATTGGAAAAAAATGTAAGATGTTTGAGTTTTAAGGGTTTTTATGTTCTGGTCACGTGACTTACCAAATATGGCTGTGACTTATGAAATTGAATGGTACCATTAACAGAATGAACGTGACCAAACATCATAGCCGAGGAAGTAAAGAAACTCATTATATGACGTTTGGAACTCTTCCATAGCAACCACCTTGTAGTTACGTTTCTCCCCCCTTAAATCGCGATATATTGTAGTCAACCGTGTGTCGTTTAAATTTCTGCATAAAAAGTGGGGGTCACCGTGCTCGTTGTCAAGCTATTGTTCCCGACCAGCGCGAAATCCTCTTTGTAATTGAATCCTTAAAGGAAACCCTCTTGCTTCGGAGTGCGCGCGCGCTCGTGCACGCGCAAATGACGCAATTTATTATGCGCAGTAGTGATGCGCAATGCAAAACTAGGGAATCACCTTAATCGAAAAATTGTGACTGAGTATTTAGGTGACTTCTCTCTTCCTCTTATAAGTCTGTGTGTTGCACCACCGTGCTCACCCCATTATGGAACCTACACGTACATATGATATAAATAATGTTCTACCTTCAATATCTGTCCATCATCTGGGTACTGATCTAGTATGGTCCGTAACTGTTGCAGAAGCGTTGGCTGAATCAAGTTAAAACCATCATCACCTTCTACATCCATTGCAGGTAAAAAAAAAAAAGAACAATTATGAATTTAAATAGAAAGGTAGGGAGACCCCAAATCATGTCAAAAACTGTAGGTAATTACACATATACATTAAACATTATAAGTCTCTGCTGGCCAGTAGAGAGAGTGCTACTTACCCTGCTCGTTCATGATGATCAGTGAAATGAGTCAGGACCCATACCTTGTTTGATGTTCATGAGCTGATGAAAATAAGTTAATGTAGGAATAGGTGCATTAGGAAAAAGATAACAATGTGTTGCGTGTTGTAGTTTTCACATTTTGTAAGTTTAGATAGGTGTATTTATGTTTTGGGTAAGTAGCAGGATCAATAGAAAAAATAACTCGGCAAGGGACAATATAACAACATTCTTAAAAAATGAGTCAGATTTTTGAGGAAACATCCATATCCCCCCCCCCCCCCCCCCCTCCCCCGCCCCATGAAAGTTCATTGGGGGGGAGAGTGTAAAAAAAAATCTGTTGTATGGCGAATTGTACCCTCCCCATTCCACGATAATTTTCAAAGAAAAATTACACCACATCTCCTGCAATAGAGGTTTTGCACGGCAGCCATGTTGCATGGCAGGAACAATGAAAATGTTTTGCATTGGAAAGAACATTCTTTCCCATAGGAAAAATAATCTATTGTTCCTGCCATGCAACATGGCTGCCGTGCAAAACCTCTATTATATTATTAGCTGCGTTGAATGGATTAGAAGGTCCTCAGGGTTCTGAGGGCTTGGCAAAAACATAAGTGAGATAGAGTGGTCTCTGAATTAGCCAATGGAAAGGTCAGAAGTACCGGGAAAGTACCTTATATCAGCACTCTATTGTCTAGATAATAAGGATATTTTGTTATTGCTGGCGCCTGGAAGGAGGTAGTGGGGAAAGCGCGAATAGTTGGGGAAGGCGCGAAGAAAAGCGAGCGAAAAAAAAAGGGGAGATTGGGGAGAGGAAGCGCGCCTTCCCCGACTATTCGCGCTTTTCCCACTATCTGAACGCCTGGAACAGGCTAGGAGGGAGGGAGCTAGGGGGAGTTAATACTCAATAAAGTTCAATACCTGCACGCTCTGAATGGAAATAATACCCCTTTCAGACACACAACAAAAAATGTTACTCTTTTCGGATTATACCTCAAAAATAAGCCAAAGACAGAAGATTATGGGCTCACGTGAAACAGTGAACATAAACAAAAAAAATAACATGAATAGCTATGTTCTGTGTGAAATGTTTAAATCAAAGTTTCGGTTTTTGTTCATTTCGATAGCTATAATATTCTTTTCTAAAATTCCTAGTCGGACTAGTTTGAAAACTACAAATAATAGCTTTTGGGACTTTTGAGAGACGCGTACCGGGTTCAATACAAATATTCTCTCAGCTCCATCGAGCGATAGTTTCCCGGAAAGACCGGAAAACATGCGTGTCAAGAGAACGGATTTCTCGGAATTTGCAAACGGATGTTGGTCACACAATCTTAGCTCATTTTGTCGCATCAACAACTAGACATGAAATTAAATAAAACGCAAAGAACCAAGTCTATGTTAACAGAACAAGCATTGTCAATTAAAAAGGAAAAACCGTGGGTAACCTGCTTCCAGTAATAAACGTAAGCTTTAATATGAGGGTTCCCAGTAGGTTTTTCGGGATCCGGGATTTGACGTTTTTTTTAGATCGGGATTCGGGATTTTGGAGGAAAATTTGAGCGAGATTCGAATTGTTGTATACCACGCGAGAGTTGGCGATATTTTAATATACGACCCGGATTCGGGAAATGTCTATGACGAAAGTGTACAAAGAAAACGAAGCTGTGATGTTCATAACTGTGATAAATGTCGAAAAAAGCCGAACAAAACGACAGTGGTAGAGGCGCGTCTCGCCTTTCTCGCGTGGGGTGATTTTCACGCGCGCTCGCGTTTCGCTCGCTCTACTATCCCTGAGGAAAAAGGAGGGACTACTCGTAGTCTACGACAGTGGCGAAGATTCGAAAGAGGAGTCATTTTCTGATAACGACGAGGGCGACGATGATGTTGGTGAAGCGCGAGGACAATTTTCTTCTTGGAACAGTTTCCCGGTTTGGAAGAACTATTCGCTTTAATGACATAATTCTATTGTATTTTGATTGCTGGGATTTACTAAAGAAAAACTTCCTAGGTGGTAGCGATTGCCTAAAAACACATCGCATTAAAGCCGAAATGACACTGGATGCATGAGTCAGGGTTAAAAAGATTACAAGCGGTTTCCTGTTATTATAGGTACAACCATGGTTCATTTCGGTTTCCAGATGAATGAAAAAGCTATTATAAAGCCTCGTTAACAACAACTTTAGTTACAATGCTGGTGACTTTTGGCCGTGAGGATCGGGATTAGCTGATAAAAACCGTCGGGATTACGGGATTGACGGAAAATTTGGTTGGGATGGCGGGATTGAAGAACACTATGAGGGGCCCCCAGCTGATGTTTTACAGTAAAAATATATTAATTTATGCACACAAGCTTAAGTAAGTGAACTAAAGGTCTTTTAAATAGCTTCAGCACATTTATATCACTAAACAATATCACTGAGCAACTAAGTTCGTTATGTAACTTTTCATTAGACATTTCACTTGTTCTGAACGTGGCTTTTACTAAATTTGCACAATTGAAACCCTAGTAGGCTTACGGCTCATGTTATTCTCACTTTGATGAACTTGTATTAAATTCATTTTAAGTTTAATTGAAGGTCATTGAACTTCAAAACTCTTGGAAGTAAATTACGTCTTATAGCCTGAGCGGAACATGATCACTTATTGTCTGTGTAGTGTGTAAAGTAACAGACTATTTATATAAAATTCAAGCTTACTTTCAGCCAAGCGAGACAAAACCCGAGTATTGTATTATGTTTTTAAAAAAAACTTACCATGCACCAATACTTCAAAAAGGAAAGAATATCTTCCGTTAAATTTCAAGACTTTGTTTTCCTCGAGCTACCAATGTACGCTTAATTTTCTTAGAATTTGCTGGGTGTGAAGCTTTCCCGGAATGGCAGCTGCATTGAACAAGAGTGGACGTCATGTGAGCAGATTTCTCGGAATTCGAAATTTGCATCCGGACTAGCCAGGGCCTGGCTGTCTGTAAGGATGACACGAATATATTTGTCGATACTTTATAGCATCTTGTTGATAACCACGTCGATGTTATGACGTCATCGCTCTTATTGAATGGGCGTCGCTGAAGGACTAGGCTAGCCTCACGTGATATTTGGTAATTGCATTAACCACAAATAATTTTAAAAGCTCCCTGAAACATGGGCTAAAACGTAAATTTTCTCACACACCCTGCACCGAGAGGGGAGCCTTAAAAGACCTTAAAAGAACGCAGACATTCAAAGCAACACTGGAGAGAGTGGGGGGGGGGGGGGGGTTGTTGTTGTTTGGAAGATCTTGGTTTTCTTATCTAAATATACAGTAATATAAAGCATGCTACATTTTCTTAGAATTCGTCCGGATGCTTTCCTAGAAATGTTACAGGTGAATAAACAAATAGATCAGATTATCGGTATTGAGTCTTCTTCCGGAGCGGCGAACCATTATAGATTTTTGAAGGGTAGGTGGGTTAGGCGATTTAAAATAAAAGAATTATTCTTTAATAAAAGTATTGGAAAATAATACGCTGCAATTGCGAGAAAGTCCAACTTGAGGCTTGCTTTTTAAACAAGAAGAATTGAGGGTCTCCCAGGGTTTTTTGGGGAACAAGGGAACACAGGAAATTTGGCAATGGGAACACGGGAACAAAGCAAAAAAATCGTAGGGAACAAGGGAACATCAAATAGGTTAGGGAGCAGGGGAACAAACACAAAAAATTACAAGGCCCTACGTTTTTTACATAAACATGGGGGTGATAGAAGATTTTCTGCTGTTTTCTGATTTCTTTGGCAAGTTTTTGTTCCCATCTTTCGTGTGTACTCGTCTCTACCTCTGGCGCTGAAATCGTTCTTTCCGACAAGTGCCGACAACTGGTTTGATATTTAACTTTAACGATGTTATAGCGGTTTTCTAAAGACTATTGATAATCAATACAGCCCGGGAAAAGGTGCAATTGTCAACTGAAAGAAAAGGTGCAACTTAGTGGTGCCAAGCGCGGGAAAAAAGGAAACAAGTGCTAAGCGCGGTAAAACGTATAACTAGTGCCAAGCGCGGGAAAACATGCAACCGATGCCAAGCACGGGAAAACGTGCAACCGATGCCAGGTCAGACCTGGTAAATTTTGACAGCACATGTGCAGCTGGTGAATTTGAAAGTCCTGAGGATGGATGTGGTCGATCTTGGTAGAAACGTTGACCGTATGTTGCTGCCAGTGACTGCAGCGATTTACCAAAATGGAGTGGAGAAGCCAGCAATGCGCTGGACATTTGAAATGGCGATTGGCGCCATTAGCGACCAAAAGTTGCATGGATTCCTTCAAAGATTAAGAGGAGGATTTGGAATTGCAGATCGTTGCTCGGAACTTACAATACGCAAATTCAAAGTCTCACTGAGTACCAAAGACTTCAAAGTTACGCCAGAATTCCCAAAAGGACGACTCTTCGAAATCGATTGCGAAGAACAGTGGCAGACTGCATTGAAATACCTCGTGAACAGACAGCGAGAATTAATAGGTACGTGCTGTGCATTAATAGCTACTTATTAAAAGTACGGCAATTTTCAAAGGACTTGAAAAGCATTATTTGTTTTATATATTTGCCAATATTGGTTGACTGATACAGAAAGCTAAACTGGGATTGTTTTGATATAATTGACTGCCTACTTACATTGCAGAGTCTAGAAAGAGTAGCATCATGTTCAAAGACCTTACTGGCCAAACTATTGTTGATCCAAACAAGTTAACAGTTCCGCAGTTACGAGAGAAACTAAAGGAAACAGGTGCTTGGGAGAAAGGTGACAAGAGGAAAACGAAGAAACCATTGAAAGAGAGCTGCAAAGAGTCCTCAAAGAGAGAATGTCAAGAAGAGGTACGGCGTGTTCAAACAAGCTTCAAATAAATCACGACATACAGAATCCTTTAGCTTTGGTCTTTGACAAAGATGGCTATTTGTATACATCTACAAAGCAAGGGACAGTATTCAAGGTCAAAGTGGAGTCTGATCTTGTGAGCTTGAAAGGGAAAGTTATTGCTCAAATTACATTAGACTGTGGCCTTCTCTACGGAATGGCTATTCTCAATGATGAGCTGTACACAGCCTCGCACGACGATGATGGTGGAATGTTTACTGTTAATCTTGAAGACAGGACATTTGAGAAGGTTATTGGAAACGGGACAGAGTGCTCTAAAGTACACAGCCTAACAGTTTATGACGATAAGATTCTTTTCAGCGATGTTGGCAACCATTCATTGAATGTATGGAACCCTGCAACCCGTGAATGCAGCACGTTTTCCGGAAATGGCAAAGGAACGAGGGATGGCAAATGTGGCCAATATGTCCAGCCAACGGGTGTATTTGCTGAAAGGAAAACAGTCTTTGTGGTCGACTCTTCAACAGGCTGCTTGAGAATGACAAGTGAAGTGCTTCCTTTGGTCAAGTATCTGAGTAATCTTCAGTCGTTTGCTGTCACATTTGGCTTGCACCAGAAGAAACAAATGTCAACGTCGTTCACTATCGACACAGCAATTGCCAGAATCCAAGAAGTATATGACTTTGATTGCCAGTGTATAGATCGAGTCAAAGCCTTCCTTGGGACAGAAGCCCAGACTCAAGGTCCGCAGGGAACCGTTTCGTCAGTCGTTGTGGAGGACGAAAGAAGGATCTTGCTTGCACTGGGAGAAATTAGAGATCTTTTTCGAAAGTATGCCCCACAGCTTTTGGATGTGTTCAAACTTAAAAGCCTTTTGACGCTGGTAGTGGAGAACTTTTTCTCCGAGATGAGGGCAGGTGCATCTGACATTCCAATGCAGTTGCAATTTGATTTCCGCTTCAGTTGAGCAATGAAGGAACATTTAAAGCAGATGTGCACAACCAGGTTTTCATACTACACAAGTGCGACGTGTCATTACCCAAGGGTCAAATCTGACTTGAAATATTCAGCTCTACCTAAGATGTCGCCCCCTTCTACAGCACAGTTGACAAAGCAACAAGTTCAGCAAATGAGAGACTGGCGCATGAAGTATGATCAAAGTGTTCCACAGAAGACTGTGCGCAACATGAGCACCAAAGATAATCCGGGTACTCTGCCGATAAATCTTTATGCCCAGGTACAGCCTACAATAACGCCTTTGGATTTCTCGAAGATCGCAGAAGATGGACAAGATGGTGTCAGAACAACTGCTCATCATGACAACTCACACGAACTCCTTTATACCTCGGGAGATGTTGTTTTTCTTGCATCTGACGCCACATCTGGGCGGACAGTGGTATACGTACTAGAAGAAAGCATCACTGCCTCGACAAAGAAAGCAAAGGCCAGGTTATTTGAAGGTGACCCATTCAATCCTCTGATATTTTATACAGAAGGTGTTGTCGAGATCAATGTTAAGGACATAGGTGGCTCATTGGAAGAAACTGTTAGAGGAGATGGCAACATTGAACTGACAGAAAATGAGTTTATAAGGTATCAGTCAAGAATGATTGAATGCGTGGATGCAGTGACTATTGAAGAGGCGAGGGAGATCAGTGAGGGCCTGGATACTGACCAAGATCGTGCAGAGGATGCGAGGCCAAGACGTGCATCACGTGCGAGAAAGAGGCCACATACGGACGATTTTCTGTATTATGACGACTGAAAAGGTGAGGTCAGGATTCTTAGTATTTCCCAAGCATTATCTTCATTTGTTGGAAAAAGGTTGATGTAATTACAACGATTTGTTTTAAATTTTCTTACGAAATACTTTCAAAGTCAAAAATATCACAGAAATAATGATCACAATTTATCAGCAACACTGTAGACCTTCAATCAGTTATTTTGTTTTGTTCAGTTTGGTTAATTAGGACGTATATGCAAAGAATAAGAGATAAATTACGTATATGCAAAGAATAAGAGATAAAATTTAATCTTGAAAGGGTAACAAGGGAACAAGGTGAAATTTTGGACGGGAACAAGGGAACAGAGTTAAAATTTTGAAGGGAACACGGGAACACAGACCCCCCCTGGGGGACCCTCAGAATTCATGCACCTCACGATATATATATAGCGAGAATCGACTAACAACACGCAGAAATTGTCCTCCGTGAGGACAGGAGCCTGTCAAGGAAGCTTTCGAAGCCAGTATGCTAACTTTTTGGCCAAATTCTGCAACCCTTCTCAACCCTTTTTTCGGGAGACTAGCAACCAAAAGAAGCCAATCCCGGGATCCACTCGGCCCGGAGGACAATACATGGATATACATCAAAAGGACCGATATTCGCGCAAGATCCACATTTTCAACCACGCCAGAATATCAATGATAGAGAATATACTTGGTATCGAAGTCCTCTCATCTATAAGTTTTGACAGCCTAGTAACCCCAATTAGTCAGTTTGGGAACCCGTATAAAAATATTTTTACTCCACAAAATACAGAATATAGGCATACCAGATGACAGTTGCTGCCGGAAACAAAAAAAACCTTTCTGTACTTCTTTAGTAAATTGGAAACAGTGATCTTACTAGATTACTGCGAGCCTTATAAAGTCAGTGTGACCATATTGATGATGGTTTTACAAAATGAAAGTTCAGCTCAGTGATGTGCGTGGGGATATCTATCAGTTCAGAATAACTTGTAATCCGAAAACACTTTGCTAAAGGGAAGAAAAACAGACAAACGAAGTTTACAGTACTAATGTTACTCACCATGAACTCTTAAAAAAGAACTTCGGGGATAGTTTCCGTTAATCGCTTTGGAAGATCTTAGTTCTCCTATCTAAATTCAAAGCATGCCACATTTTCTTAGAATTTGAACTGATGCTTTCCTAGAAATATGACAGGTGGATAAACAAATGAATCAGATTCTCGGAATTCTGAGGGGTGAACCATTAGATTTCTGAAGGGGGAGGGGTATTGTTGATTTTGACAAATAAAAAATATCCCTCCAAAAAAAAAATCAGGAAATAATATTCTGCAATTGCGAAAGCTCGACTTGAGGTTTATGGTGGCTTACTACAGTTTATAGGGGTCACCAGATGCTTCCGATAATATCGATCACAGGTGACCATTTGTGGGAACAAGCAACAATTACAAAGTCGAAACCATCGTACAAGACAGTGGGTGTTTGTAATTTCACCATCCTCTGGTTAGAAGTGGCTTAAAACAAGCGACTGAGTGGTTGTCAGAAGACTGGGTTCTAATTCTATGAGGACGTTTTACTCAAAAATCACCCGTACGTCCCTACCTCAAAATCTTACCATTTAAACTTTGGATAAAAATAAACGTTCTTACAAGTTAAAACAAAAATCTGTAAGAGAGTTTTTCGCATATCAACGAAAATATCAAAAATAGGAATTTCGAAAAATATTTTAAAATCTGTCTTACAGATTTTGAAAAAAAATTGTCTGCAGATCGATGTTGATGTATATTTAAAAATATCAAAAATTGAGGATAGGTCGTACGGCTAGATTTCGAGAAATTCACGACCACAAAAACGTTTAGTACGATCTCCGAGCATGCGCAGTACTGCGTACACCACGGCCATTCACTTATCTACGCGCGCGGCTGCTCGCGCATTACTAACTGCGTGCACGAGATCAGAGCTTCGTTGTTGTTTGCTCGCGCGGTATTGCTTGCGTGACACGCGCGTGTAAGGAAATTTATTGTACCTCAAAACTGTATTCGGCCACCTTAAGCAGAAACCTTCATGCAGCGCAACAACTAAAGAAAAATAATATCAAGCATGCACAATATCACCCCCCCCCCCCCCCCCCCCATCCAATTAAAAATGAAATGGTTCGCATAATGCGATACGTCGCCGAGCGAGAATCGAAACTGACAACACGCGGAAATTATCCTCCAAGAGGAAACGAGTTGTCAGAGTGACCGATTTTCGCCCGGGCGTGTTTCCTTTTTTGACTTGTTGCCAATTTTTGATGGCTGAACGCTTATAGACCAAAGTCTGCGCAGTGATCTCCCAGTCTACTAGCTACTACAACTCGTTTCAACCTCTGACCAAACGAAACTAGGGCTTTGGGGATGAGAATGGGTAGGGTCGGTGGGGTGGTGATGTTTATTTGCCGTATTTCCCCGAAATAAGTGCCCACCATCGTGCATAAGCTAGGTGGGAGGTTGAATTTACTCCACGTTTAGGGACCGGTCATTATTTAGCGGGGAGGGCGGGGGCACTAAACTTAGAAAAAGTTCGGCCAAGAAGTTGTGGCCCTCCCCCCATAAAGGTTTTAAAAACATCTGACCCTCCCCTAACTCGAATAAAAAAAGTGACCCTCCCCAACGGCAAAATAGTACAACAGCGGTTTACAAAAAAGGCCCAGAGTTTCCTTTAGTCAAAAGTCAAACTTAAATGGAATCAGAAATAGAGCTATCGTCCTTTCCATGTCCTGCATGTTCTACCAGATTTGGTAGTGCACAGGATGTCACTGATTTGTACTTCGTCGCTGTCACCATTATCATTGTCGTCAACGTCCTTATCATTAGAGAGCTTAAGCAACGACGACGGCAACGCCATGGAAAACGTCCCTTGAAAAAAGGATTCGCGCTTTTTTAAACTACTTTGCAGTTGTTCCTATTTGTTTAGTTTGTCTCATGTGTCTGGATTGTCCAGGAGCTTAATTTGAAGGAATGACTTACCAGTTCAAATGGAGAAAGGGAAATTAACCGTCGTGTGTTCACGTTCTCCACAAAACCTATAATTTTATCATTTGACCGACGTTGTTTTGCAGGGAACGGCAAAGAAATGTACCAAAATGTAAAACGCACGTGCAGAGGCATTGTTCTCGCTCATAAAACCTATTGTTTTGTGCCGTTCTTGCTGCCGTCGCCGTCGTGGTTGCTTAAGGTGGCTCGATGGTGTTTTTTTCTGTGCCGACCACTCTTTTTCAATCACGTATTTGGATATCTTATTCAGTATTTACCTAAATACTCATGGCACACACTTACTAGGGAAAAATTGAAGTTTCCATTTCAGTTGTATTTTTTGCGATCGAAGCGTCCTTGGCAACGATACGTTGCTAGGCGTAGTTTTACTTGTGAGGCCGCCGTCGGCCTGTATGAGAAATTTTGGTAACTCGCTCTTGGGGACTGAAAGAGTACCACAATGCACACATTTTAGCCAAGTTTGGTTAACTTCTGTGAGAGGATTTTTGAATGGCGCGAGTTTACTTATTTTAGGGTTAAATTTGGTAAAATATCAAAGTTTGTTGTATTTCACCCCAAACTGAGAGATCGAGGACCTAATGCCGATTTCAACTTTACTCATTCATAAGAACAACTATTGTACCTTATTTGTTTGGCTCTTTTGGCGGATTGACGGTTTTGGATTTTTCCCTGTGCCGAGTTATAATAATCGAAATTTACGATGTTTTTGCAACAAACGAGCAGAGAATCTTATGACCTCGCTTATTTTAAAAATCTGAGATAGAATTTCCCAAGAATAAGCGAACTATAAATTTGGACCTTCTTTTACTTAGTCTCCAAATTTCGTGTTGGTTGAAATGCTGTGAGACTTGTACGCTGAACGTCGAGTTGGTAACATGCGCGCTAGTATTTTCAGAGATTTCTTGTTCTCCGAGATGTTTACAATTCATGATCTATTCTGCATATTTCATTGTTCTGAAATGACACCTGCACGCGAATTCCAGTCTAGCACGGGCGGAACCAAAACGCTTGATTAACTTCCGAAGATCTGCCGATTATGGTAATAAACTCTTCTGTTAGACACGCTTATTGTAGCGTTTTTCACGTCTTTTAATAAGGGAAATAATTGCTGCCTTGACAGTGAGTAAAAATTTCTGTTTTCTGTTTGCGGCATGCTCTTGCTATTTTTAGGTCAATTACGTGTTTAACGTTGATGTTCAACAGCTCACCTGTTATTTCATGAACACATTGCCAGGACTGATGAATTACCATAATCGGCAGGTCTTCGGAAGTTAATCAAGCGTTTTGGTTCCGCCCGTGCTAGACTGGAATTCGCGTGCAGGTGTCATTTCAGAACAATGAAATATGCAGAATAGATCATGAATTGTAAACATCTCGGAGAACAAGAAATCTCTGAAAATACTAGCGCGCATGTTACCAACTCGACGTTCAGCGTACAAGTCTCACAGCATTTCAACCAACACGAAATTTGGAGACTAAGTAAAAGAAGGTCCAAATTTATAGTTCGCTTATTCTTGGGAAATTCTATCTCAGATTTTTAAAATAAGCGAGGTCATAAGATTCTCTGCTCGTTTGTTGCAAAAACATCGTAAATTTCGATTATTATAACTCGGCACAGGGAAAAATCCAAAACCGTCAATCCGCCAAAAGAGCCAAACAAATAAGGTACAATAGTTGTTCTTATGAATGAGTAAAGTTGAAATCGGCATTAGGTCCTCGATCTCTCAGTTTGGGGTGAAATACAACAAACTTTGATATTTTACCAAATTTAACCCTAAAATAAGTAAACTCGCGCCATTCAAAAATCCTCTCACAGAAGTTAACCAAACTTGGCTAAAATGTGTGCATTGTGGTACTCTTTCAGTCCCCAAGAGCGAGTTACCAAAATTTCTCATATAGGCCGACGGCGGCCTCACAAGTAAAACTACGCCTAGCAACGTATCGTTGCCAAGGACGCTTCGATCGCAAAAAAATACAACTGAAATGGAAACTTCAATTTTTCCCTAGTAAGTGTGTGCCATGAGTATTTAGGTAAATACTGAATAAGATATCCAAATACGTGATTGAAAAAGAGTGGTCGGCACAGAAAAAAACACCATCGAGCCACCTTAAGCTCCCTATTATCTTCGTCGTCCTCACCCTCGCTGTCATCTTCATCTATTTCACTTTGTTCTTCATCATCTATTGCTTCGTCCTCATCAATTAAAAGGCCCGTACAAATGCTCGCAACTGCTAAATTTTTTGAGCTAAACATCGTTGCAGGTGTGTGCTCAAACGGTTCAAACAAGTTCCACCAATGTTGGATGACACACTTGCAATGCTGAAATCTCCATGGGTATGTTGTAGTTCAAATTTATCCATGGTTCAAATTTTATTTTCCTTTGTTTAAAACTCATTATCATACATTACCATAGCCAAAAACAAAGGAAAATAAAATTTGAACCAAGGATAAATTTGAACTACAACAGATACAATGTGTGGCGCGTGTGCGCGAGTCCAACATTAAAATTTGCAGCCGGATTTTAGCTCTTCTGAAATCTTCTCATGCATGTTGTATTTTTAAATTTTTACGAACTTTGTGCAATAAATGGTGTATAAATTTATATAGTGTATTTTTTTAAACAGATTTGCCTTTAAGACCTTGTGTATTCACGATAAATGTACTTTTATTCAATAGACCCCGCATTTCACTTTTAATGCTGCAACCAATGACAAATTGAAAACCTACAAGGGGTACAGGTGACCAAAATCAAGAGATATCTGAGTTCAAGACACGTGGAAAATACGTATCTCAAAAAAATCGTAGCCCTCCCCTTAAGGGAATTTTTTTATAATGGCCCTCCCCAAGCTAAAAAAATAGTGACCCTTCAGGTCTGCGGTAACTTCAAATACATAGTTTAAATTGTACACCTCTCTTCCCTCGTGGTAAGAGAATCCCTGCCTGTTTGCTTTTACCATCATCAATGGACTCTTGTTGATAAAACTACCGACACAATTTTACTCGTTTAGAAATCAAATAATTCACTCAACTGAAATACTTTGACATTGTTACATTTTATTCGTACTGTCACTCTTGTGTTTTAGTGGGCACAGAAAGTGGCTTTCACTTGAGTGTCGTAAAACCAAAACCTAAGTTATCACTTTGGCCAATCACAACAAAAGCAGACAATCCAATGAACCAATCAGAGCTGGAAGCAAACACATGTTGCCTGTGCTAAGTACGGGAAAACATGCGCAGGCAAGTCACGATTGGTTTTGATTGGTTGACAAAGTGGTGCGAGATTTTGTAGCCAATCACAAAGCGAAGCAATGCAAAGCCAAAGCAATCATGAAATTACTTTTGACACTCAATTGAAAACCACTCGATCATAAAAATACGTCCAGCAAGTCAATGTCAGTCATTGGCATATTCAGGGTTTTTAAAAAGACTACACTGATTACATTTTGATTAACTGTTTTGCTATTATCTATTTGCATTAAATGCAGTATTAAAGATGATATTGATATCATTGGTCATCAACTGATGTGGGAAATACTATTGATGGTCAGATGTATAGCACACAGCATTCCCACTGTTGCATTGTTAATAGCTGCATGCAAGGTTACCACTCTTGGACCTTCTTGTCTCTAACAAACTCTCCATGGGGAGCACCAGCATTTGGTGGCAATAATGCTAGGTAAACTGGAGTTTCTGCACCTGGAAAAATAAGTTTTTTAAGTATCCTGTGGTACTGTTTATTATCCTGTACAAAAGGTACGTAGAACTTTTGAGTCTGGATGAAATTCTTAAGTGTGACCATTCAAATTGCAGCTATTGAGCAGTACTTTCCTGTGGTGCTGTTTATTATGCTGTACAAGGTGATTCTAACTTTTGAGTCCTGATGAAATCCTAAAGCGTGACCTTTCAAATTGCAGCTATTGAGCAGTACTTTCCTGTGGTGCTGTTTATTATGCTGTACAAGGTGATTCTAACTTTTGACTCTAGATGAAATCCTAAAGCGTGACCTTTCAAATTGCAGCTATTGAGCAGTACTTTCCTGTGGTGCTGTTTATTATGCTGTACAAGGTGATTCTAACTTTTGAGTCCTGATGAAATCCTAAAGCGTGACCTTTCAAATTACAGCTATTGAGCAGTACTTTCCTGTGGTGCTGTTTATTATGCTGTACAAGATGGTTCTAACTTTTGATTCACAACTATTGCTGTGGCCATTCATGAAAGCCATACTGAGCCTTACCCTCATCCGGAGTCCTTGGTGCTTTAGGTCCAGCCATGTCTGTACGCACCCAACCAGGACAACACTAAAATGGAAAAGAAAAAAATAACACCATGGTTTATCACTCCTCTCCAAAAATATCTTGGGTAAAAAAGTGTGTTTGGATGCAAATGCACAAAAAAAAAAGAGAGTAATGTCCTAGCCAAATTATCACTATGATCAAGCTCAAATTTTTCTACCAGATAAGAGCAAGTTTTTCACCATTTGGCCACCCAAAGGGAACTGAAGACACAAGTAACCACAAGTTGTTTTCAGTATAGTTTGTTTGGTTCGATCATGTGCAACATGCTGCAATGAAATGGCTTTTTACAACTTGCGTCTATTTGCGAGCATGTTTCGCCACCCAAAGCAAGTTTGCTGCAAGTTGAAATTTTAAAATCTTGTGTGGACTTGTCTTCCCTTTTGGAGAGCGAGAGAAATAGCAGACATCTCTTCACATAAGCTAACACAGGGCTATTTTATATGGGTATAACCCTTTTTTTTTCTGGGATAGAGGACATCTCACAATTTAATACAGGGCTGTTTTATATAAAACCTGTGCCATGTTTATTTTGACAACCAAATGACTCACAGCATTTAACAAGATGTCTTCTCTGGGATCCTGAGATAATGCTCTTGCTTGGATCTTACTCAGGGCAGTCACTCCAATTTTTGAGGTGCCATATGCTACAAGAGAAAATGTTAATAGTGAGATCTATATACAATATCTGTGTTAGAGTTGGAACTGACTGAACTCAGAAACCATAATAACCTGTACAGAGGGGAAACAGGGGTTTCCTAAGTTCCCCCTAATTTCCCTGTCCCCTTTAAATCCCAGATGCAACTAACAGCAGTTAACTAAACTAAACTCCAAAAACAAAGCAAGTGAATACCTTACCAGTATTTGACCATCCTTTCTCTTTATGAACGCCATCTTTCACATCCCTGAAAACAAAACCAATAAAAGCTAAGTCTTTTTAAGAAGCTAAATGGCCATATTACTGTCAGACCAGTGGGGGAAAGAATTTTATTTTCACTCTGAAATAGGGGCAGCCTTAAAACACAAACTGTATAGTGTTACAGGAAATGGCTTGTAATATATTTCAATATGACCATGTATGGAATCAGGGGCATCTTGGAAAAAAGAGCTTATCGTTGGAAACGGCTTGGAAAAAAAATTTCTGAGAGTTTCTAACCAACTGCCAACTACTGTCCTTCTACAGCTGCAAAGACCATGTGTGGGTTTTCATAACACCCTGGGTGCCTCTTGCAATAGCCTACAAGCCTTAATTCTCTCTGCTGGCAATCTTGTCACAGAGTTTTGGATGATCACTATGGAGCTCAGTATTGATATGTGCCCTTCCACAGGGAACCCAGGCTCAAATCAAAGACTCCCAACAACAGGACTACTTTCTGGTTTGACATCACCAAAAAATGTTTTAGGTGAAGCCAAATCAGAAAACAAAAACTCGTTAAAATGCTGTTTAAAAGCCATAAAGCCGCCAAGAAACAACAAATAGACATTATTTAATGAGGTATGAATGCTGAACACTATTATGGCTGTTTATTTATGATGTTGATATTTTATCTCACGATAAAATCCCATACAAATCTTTATATTTTTGTCATATTTTAAGGAGTCCTGTTGTAAGTTTGAGAACCCTGTGACCATTCCAAATTAAATTCAGTGCAAACTGAGTTAACTTACTGAACAAACTGATCCATCAGAGAAATAAGGACTTCCTCTGTCAGAGTCACATCTTTAAACTTGTTTTGCAATTCTTCTGACACCTGAGCCAAACGACCAGCGGTTGATGACACATTTACCACCCTGCAAAAAGAAAAGGCAACATTGTGAGATTTGAATCTCAATGTCAACTGACAAATTCTCCTTACTGGTCTCTAGTTTGAAGAAGTTGTTTTAAATAGTGTATCAGGCAGTTCATCACTGTTGATCTTTTTCTTAATTCTCATGATCTGTTTATTTGACTATCCACTGATATTACAAGGGGAAATTTGATGCTGGTCACTATTGCTACTTAATTACTTGATCGATCGATTGATTTTCTTTGCCTTTAAATAAAACATACAGTCGAACCTCATTAATACGGACACCAAAGGGACAGACCAAAGTGTCCGTATTATAGAGGTGTCCGTATTATAGAGGTAGGGATTGTATGAATTTTTGTATCTGAAGGACCAAGAGAACTGTCCGTAATAGAGAGGTGTCCGTATTATGGAGGTGTCCGTAAGGAGAGGTTCGACTGTAATTATAAATCACCTTGCATGAGGTCTTAAGAGAGGAAATAATCCATGGCAAACATCAAGAGTCCCTCGGAAATTTGTCCGCACGGTTACTTCAGCTTGCTCTTCAAATGGTGCGGTTGAAGCCATCTGGATGAAACATGAAAAATTCCAATTATTAAATTATGAGGAATAAAATGTAAATAAATAATATTTTTTGGAGAACAAATTCAAGAATGGTTTTCAAGTGAATTGAGGCAACTCTATGTTTACAGTGTATATAAATGAACCTTGTAAGCAATTCCTGCATTATTTATAAGGATATCTAAGCCCCCATACTGGTCTTCAAGGAACTTTTTAAACGTCTGGATGCTTTCTAAGGATATGATATCCAGCTGGTGAAAAGTTGGTGAGCAGCCTTCACTGCTCAAGCTTTTTACAGCTTCTTGGCCTCTTTGCTCATCCCTTGCTGAAAGACATAAGAGAAGAAAAAAATATTTACACCCAAATAATTTTGGAATTAACTTGATCATAGTCTACTAGCGTTCTAACACGAATGCTGTTCTCTTATTGGCTACACTACTCAGCTATCTATCCTTTTGTAAAAAGTGAGTAGCAGATTACCCGCACGTGGCATGACCTATCTATATCATTATTCAATAAAAACATGAGCCTTGTTAAGTTTTGAACGTCTAGCAGATTTATACTAAAACAATAGGCATTTCCGAGTTGCCTTTAGCCTCTCTATCAAAGCGAGGCTAGGTGCAAAACCTTTCATATGAAAATGAGTTTTCATTCACATGCAAATAAAACTTATTTGCATGAAAACTCATTTTCATATAAAAGGTTTTGCACCTAGCCTCGCTTTGATAGAGTAAGAGAGGCTAAAAGCAACTCGGAAATGGCCTATTAGTATATTTGCTCTTGATTTCTATGCATAAAGTTGATTTGGACTTCACCCTCATTAACTATCACGCGATAAAAATCTTGAGCTCATTTATATATAAAATACATGTATATATACACTGATTTTCAAAAACATAGCTATTTGAGAAATATGTATCTTATATATACCTTTTGTATTCCCATCAAATAGGTGATGTTTTTGATGGGAATACAAAAGGTATATATATGTTGTGGTTCAATTTTATCCTTGGTTCAAATTTTATTTTCCTTTGTTTAAAACTCATTACCATACATTACCATAACCCAAAACAAAGAAAAATAAAATTTGAACCAAGGGTAAAATTGAACCACAACATATATAAGATATATTTCTCAAAAATAGCTATGTTTTTGAAAATCTGTGTATATATGCTCATATACCAGTATATATATATATATAATACAGTAGAACCTCTACTAACAGCCACCTCTCCATAACGGCCACCTCACTACAACGGCCATGTTTTATTGTTCCATGTTTTTTTTTGTCCCACTCAGGTAATATTGTTAACATTACCTGATGAGTGTGGTCATCTTTTGGCCATACAAAACAGAGCTGTAGTAATAAAACGATGAACTTAACCTCTGAAGTCTTAAACCGGTTTATTATAATAAGGGTATAAAAAGGGTGTAAAAAGTTAATCTAGGGTTCAAGAAAAACTAGGAAACATTACCCAATTTAAAATTCCAAGCCTTTGAATCCCCCATTCCCTAAAATAAAATGCCAACTCAGTTATTTATCAACAAAATTACCTGTAAGAATGACAGTTCCTGAAAACTCTTTGCAAAGTTTCTTAACTATTGCATATCCTATCCCCTTGTTAGCCCCAGTGACCTAGTAAATAATCAAGAATTAATTAATACTTAATTATAAAAAATTAATTGACTCTATAGCTGCCAAGTCTCATGTATTATGCGCAAGTCTCATGCCTGCAGATCAAAAACATCGATCACAAGCATACAGGAAATTAGTTCTCACACCTGACTCACAATTCTGGACTACTTGTTCATTAACCATTAACGTGAAAAATGAATTAGATTACCACCCAAAATAGTCCAGTGAATGCTGCTAAATGTTGCATTTGAGTCCTAAATAACAAGCTAAAAGATCGCGCCATGATTTTGAGCTTCACACTGCGACATTCGGCAACCTTGGAAATCATTGGAACATCTTCAGAAATCTTAGGCAATGTTCGGAAGTCGTAAGAACACCTTTGGTGATGTTTGGAAGCCATCGGAACATCTTCGGCAATGTTCAAAAGTCGTCGGAAATTTTTCGGAAATTCAGGTTATATGGATACGAAAATTTTACGCATTTGACTTAGGAATGGCAGGTATATGACTCTCCTAGGAGGGTGAGCCTACCTTGACCTTTTAAATGGCTTAACAAACAAAACGTTGGCCCTTCTAGAAAGGTAACCTTATAAACAAGCAGCTACAATGTAAGGTACATATATAATAAAATACATATAAGCTTAAAGGGCCCATTATACTATCTTTTCAGACCATTGCTAGGGAAAAATCAGTTTGCTCTAGCTCGGCAAATTTTTGCTTATATTTGACCAAATTTGAAAAGCAACCTTTAAGTACACCTGTGGTTCGGGTTGTGACGTCATCAGGTCATGCCCAATGTCACGTGACCCAAAACAGAAAAATGAGGGTAACTTCACAAACTTACAGTTTTATCAAAAATTTTTTGCATCATTTGATTTTGTACACCATTTAAAAAAAACGTAAGCATGCGTTTTCTTTAAGGATGAAAAGTAAAAATAATATG